>RRZL01000022.1:2353979-2412601 GCA_006782975.1 Chlorella sp. Dachan | reverse complement strand
TGTGATCCCTCAACACAGTACTAATCCAGCCCAATCCAGCTTAACTTCGGAGTTCTGATGGGATCCGGTGTGTTCTGGATGGTATGACCATAGCATACTCAGATAGCACCCCCAAAAACTTATAACCCACCCACCACAGCTCATCCGGAGAACCATTGCTGCCTCCCCCTGCCAACTGGTAAACCCTAAACCCTAAACCCTAAACCCTAAACCCTAAACCCTAAACCCTAAACCCTAAACCCTAAAATAAAAAAACCCTAAAAACCCTTCAAAAACCCTAAAACCCTAAAAACCCTAAACCCTAAATAAACCCTAAATCGGCCACAACGGTGGACCCCTTGGCCAAGTGGCCAGCCTCCACCAGGAGGCGGACGGTCGCGCCTCGGCCGAGCTCCGCAACCGGCAACTCCAGCCCCGGCCACCACTGCGACACTTGATTTCTGACCAAGTGCTTGGTGCCGCGCACAATTACACGGCCGAGTGGGCGTCCGAACAAGCCCCTCAAGCAAGGCACCTCGACCGTGTCAACCAAAGCCACTTCCATGCTAGACCATGCAGGAAACAGTGCAGAGGAGCAGTATGTACAAAGCGGACAAAGGTGGGGGGCCACAAGTGCGCATGCACATGCGCCCGCCAAGTAATACACAGTCCACCACGCCCCCTACGGACGTGACGCCCCCCAGGGGCGTGCCAGCAGCCATCCGGTTTGTGGCGGGCCACAATCTCCACGGTTGGGAGGCTCGCGCCGCCCTGCAGGGTTGTGAAGTTTGAGAGGGAGGTGCGTCATGGAGGCCGACCGGGAAATATCACAACCGTACACATCCCCCACGCCCTCCCACAACCTTGGCACCACAGCATCTCAGCACAACCAGCCACGACTGCCACGGTCCCCAAGGTTGTGCACCCACCTCCTAGTCTTCTCCGTCGGGGTCTGGCAGGCCCCACATCTTCTGCGCCAGCGCGTACATCTCCGCCGCTGTGGGCGGGCCGCCCATGGCCTTCATCTCATCCTCGCTGGGCAGGTCCTCGCCGAACTGAGGGGTTGGCAAGGTTGTGAGGGTTGCGCAGGTTGTGAGGCATGTGCCGAGTGGCAGATGTGTGCAGGCAGCACAGCACAAAAAAACACAAGTCCCCAGACCAAACCACCACAACCCTCACAACCCTCACGACCCTCACAACCCCCACACCCCCCATCGCATTGCAACTCACCGCCCACGCCCACACCGTCTTGCGCAGGTTCATCATGTTCTCCTTGGGGCTGTCGCCGATCTTGAAGCCCAGGGGCCCCACGTCATCTTGCTTGGGGATGGTGAGGAACGCCTGCTTCCAGTCCTGCACAGGGTCCGGAACAAGGTTGTTACGACCGTCACGACTTTGACGGTCGTGAAACTGCATGAGCACCCGCATGCAACCGTGAACCACCCATCACACAAAACGAACCTTGAGCTTGCGGTAGAAGAGCCACCGGCGGTACAGCTCGCCGCAGCCCAGCAGCTTCATCAGCCCGCCCTACACGACAGGGTGGACAGGTTTGTGACGGTCGTGAGGGTCGTCAAGGTTGCAGTTGTTGTCAAGGTTGTCTTGGCTGTCACGGTTGCACCAGCCACGGCCACCGACAACTCACCATGATCGCCATGTGCATGCCGGGCTTGGTGGTGTTCTCCACGCCACGCATGCCGCCATAGGACACAAGCGACTCCCACACGCTGCCGGAGTCCTTGCCGCCACTGCATCGGTTGTGGGCAGCTAGGGCACGAGGGGTGACAAAGGCACACGGACGCACCAAAGGGTCTCTCCACAACCGTCACAACCCCCACAGTCCCCGAAGGTTGTCGCATCCTCCGGTACCTCAAACTCACATGAGGAAGCCCATCATCAGGTTGGCCTGCGCGTAGTCGCCAGTCAGCGTGCGGCAGTCGCCGTTGGGCAGCGGGAAGGTTTCGGTCTTCTCCTTGCTTGACCGGTCCGTGGTCAGGAACGCCACGGGCTGGCACCTGGTCCAGGGCGCAGAAGGTCCCCACAGTTGTGAAGGATGTGATCCAGCATCATGCATCCGACATGGCATCCATCAAACCAATGGACACAACCGTGGCAGGCTTGGACGGTAGTAAGGGGTGTGACAGTTGTAGCCCACCTGGGGTCGGGGTTGTTGTTGTGCACGGTCCAGGTGCTGTGCGGCTTGCGGTTGAACAGGTCCTTCAAGGCGGGCACCGCAACGAGCGCGTCCGCGCCCACAATGCCCGCCTCCTCCTCCTCCTCCTCCTCCTCCTCCTCCTCCTCCTCCTGGGTGGCCTTGGCAAACTCCGCCAGGGCGTCCGCGTCTGGCACTGCGGCCACCTGCAGGCTGGAGGGGATAGAGTGCAGTCATTGGGCAGGCAGGTGCGTGCAGGCCTGCCGCCATGTTCAAGCGCACGTTTGCTAGGTTCCTCAGGGCGCGTCCAGGGCTGAGCATGGCCCCAAGCGAGCGAGGGAGGGGAGGACTAGACCCACCGACATCTTCCGCCGTTTGGCCTCGCGTGGGAACTTGTTCGTCTCGCCCCTCTTGCCGTGAAACATGCACTTGCCCATCCTGCAATGAGAGCCAAGAGAGTGACATGTTGGGGCAGCTGTCCGCTTGGTCAGGCCAGTTGCAGGGCACATACATTCCGCCCAATTTCCCATAACTCACTCGCCATCGCCGGGGCCGCCAGGGGTGTCCCGGCCGGCCTGCAGGCGGCGCTCGCGCAGGAAGGTGCCCATGTGGGGGCCCGCGTCCTCCAGGCCGGGCGCCAGGGTGACCTCCTCTGCCGCCTGGGCCGCCTGCAATGGGTTGGAGGCAGAGTGGAGAAGTAGGCAGCAGGCAAGAGCTTGAAGCGGGGTGCAGGCGGCTTTCTTCTAGCGACTTCGCTTCAGCCTTACTGCGGCTGCCAGTGCCGCTACCCCATGATGTCCTTCGGCCATGGGTGGTGAGCAGCCGGGAGATGGGAGAACCAACGAAAGTGCACTGGAAGGTGGTAGTCGCCCGACCCTTACTTCCATCTCAGCACAGCATGCTTCGCTAAACGAGCATTGCAGCGCTGTGCTCATATCGCTTTTCACTGGGTGCCGCGCCCCGCACATTATTCGGCACGCCCGCCCGCCCCTGCCCCCGCCACCGCTTGCCGCCGCCGCCGCCGTCTCCGCTTTCCAGCATTCTGCACTATCATGCGCACAACATGCACCCCCCACCTGGCCACAGATGCACGCATCAACCACTAGGAGCTGTCACCTTGTCCCAGCAGGCCCCGCCAGCCCTGCACGTCGCCTTGCCACCACTGACCGCCCGCCGCTGGCAGCGCCGCCACGCCCGCACCACCCGCAATCATCCGCATGCGCACCCGCCCGCATCCCACAGGCACATCAGCACCATGCACAACGCCAACAACACATGCACGCCCAGCATCAACGCCGTACAGGCTCCATGTAACTTGGCGCCCCTACAGGGCGGGCATGCGGGCGGCGCTCACAGCAAGTGCACCAGCACGCAGCCGCGGCCGCAATCCACACGCACAACAATCGTGCAAACACGCGGGCAGCCTGGCAGCTAATCAACAACAGCCACACGAGCCGATAGCGCACCATCCAACACCGCAGCGTGGCGGCGTGCACTGGGCCGCTCTATGCCACCTGGGACACCATGCCGTCTGCCCCTCCTCACTGCACGACAGCCTCATTTCTCCAACAATTCACCCGGCCACTCAGCCGAACTCAGCCGAGACGCTGCACACGGGCATAGGGCTGCACAAAAGCGCGGCCCCCTTCACTCGTACCACCCGTTCAGCAGCAGAAAGCAAGGCAGTGCTGCCAGCACAAGCTGAAACAACGGCACAGCGGCAGCGAATCGCACATGCCTCAATACATCACTATAGTTGCCACACATGCACGTTACTGTGTCTACAACAGTTGCGCCAAATGCCAGCTGCATTGCCCTGCCTGAAGCAGGGTGCGCCTGCCACGCTGTTGCGCTGGGCCACAACCGGCAGCAGATGTTAGCCCTGTTCCGTGGCGCCACATGCATATGCACATTGGAGCTTGGCGCCACCTGGATTACACGCAGAACGGGTTGACTCAGCACGCCCGAGCCAGCTTGGGTGAATTTGATTGTTACATGTGCAAACATGCATCAGCTTACTCCTGCATAGTGAAAGCTTGAACGACCTGCCGCAGTGGCGGTGCAGCGTGCCCAGCAGGGTGCGCTGCATGTGGCCGAGAGGAGCGCCCCAAGGAGATCCAGGGCGAGGCTGCTAGGCGGCAGCACGGCCAGGTGCAGGAGGGCTACCTAATTGAGTGGGAAGATTGCTGCATCTGTCGCCACCACCTGCCGTTTAATCGATGCCGGCAGCACGGCTTGTCAAGGGTGCAGGTATCAGACGACTGGCGCGGCCGCTTTGCCCTAGCAGCCTCCGCCAGCCCCATCCGTCGCCCTGCCGCCACCGCCGCTGTCCCACCCGCGTCACCCGCAGACACCCGCAAACACCCGCAGGCGCACCTGCCCGCATGCCACAGGCGCAGCAGCTGTTTACACAGCACCAGCAACACATTTGCATCCCAGCATGTCCTGCGCACATGCTCATCGTACCTCGGCAGCCAAGGGCACGTCGGACGGCGCACACACATCGTACGCACCGCCACGAAGCCAGCATGAAGCGGCTGCCGCAATGCACACGCTTAACAACCGTATTGACAAAGCAGGCAGCTTTTACAGCTAAATGAACAACGGTCACCAGTCGAAAGGCCTCTGTCCTGACAGCCTGGGGGTCACGGGTTCGTGCCCTGGGCTGGCCACCTTTGGTGAGAGCCACTCCCGGGGCTTAGGGAGAACCGGAACCTGGGGAGATGGAGGGACTCAATCCCACCATCTCCCTGGGGAGGGGAGCTCTTGACTATGGTAACGAGCAGAACTCAAGGGCCTTTCTGCCAATACGAGTAGCCGTTCCCTCAATCCACGCCCAAGTTGGCGTATATTTCCAGTCACACATACCATAAGCGCACCATCATGCCACCGTAGCAGGAGCGGCGCACCAGTCAAGGCACACGTGTGCACGTTGGGGCAGCCGCTGCACTTTGCCCCCTGCCTCCCCGGCAGACTCAGTCAACAACAAGCCATCAGGACACTACACTCAGCTGGGCCCGATACACAAAAGCATACACACTCTGCCCACTACGCCTGCCCTTCCATTGCCACTCTGCCCCGCCTTTCCTAGCGGCACCCTCCACACAAACCTCAGCCAACATGCAGCAGCAGCGCGCCTTACACACAGCAACACACATGCAATAGCATCGACACAGCCGGAAGCATGCAAGCGGCCGCACAAGCGGCAACATCAAGCAACATGGCACATGCCGCGGCAGCCGCCGTGCCGGCTTGTGGCTTGCACGGCTCAACACGGTTGCCACAGCTATGGGCCCCAGCCGCCGCCTGCCGCTCACAGCTGCACACCCGCTCATCCCTGCCTGGCACACCGCCTGCTGACTGCAATGCCCGGGCGCTGCAAGGTGTTGCCACGCCACACGGTTGCTGGCAGCGCCCAGCTGCTGGCGGCACCGCCGTTGCCTCACGCCTGCGTAGCAGGGTAGCACAGCGCACACGCTGCTGGCACACCCAGAACAGGAGCGCAGCAATTCAACGACAGCAGGCGCCACACTCATTCAGCCAAACCAGCATGCACCATCCACAATGCAATATGCTAGGCCGGCCGCCCACCTGGCAGCCTCCACAACAGCCGCGCCACTGCCACAGTTCGCAGCTCCCGCACGTTATCTGCACTGCAGCGCACGCAACATGTGTATACTCAGCCCACACCCACGGGGCAGGCGGCATCAGGCGTGCGGAACAACGCTGCGCCCCACACCCATACCCAAACCGTTTGGCAGCAGCAAGAAAGACAGCACAGCCAGCACAAGCTGAAAAGGCTACAAAACATAACTACAGCATCAACCCACCTGCAGCTGCTGCGTTTACGCCTGCATGCGCCAGCTACAGCCTGCATTGCCCTGCATGCAGCAGGGTGCGCTTGTATCGCTGCAGCGCTGGGCCACAACCGGCAGCAGCTGCAACTGCCAGCTGGCAACACCTTTGCTGGGCAGCACCATCAAGGCCGCCGTCGGCTGAACCTGCCACACATGGTTGCACTCCTTCTTGCTGGCGCACCAGCATGGCTTCTGCCAGCAGCGCCGCGGCCACAGCAAGCCAGCACAACAGCCGGCAGTATGGCGCAGCCCTGCAGATGGAGCAGTGTGACTGCACGCCTGCCGCTGCTCGTCGCATACTGCACATGCCGCTGCCCTCACCGCCGCTGCTCTCCCACCTGCACAGCGCACATGCAGCAGCGATGCTTAAACCAGGGCATGCGGCTGGGTATCCTGCATCCACGCTTGCACTTCAAGCGCACACACCTCATCTCAGAGGCTTGGGCGCAGACCCGATTCCTCGACAAAGAAACCACTGGCACTGCAGCGCACACGCGGCGCTAGCAGCCACGAGTGGCCGCACATGCGCAAGGCGAACGCTGCCGCTGGGCTGCGCCACCTTACCTTGCGCTGCTGCCGCTCCTGGCTTTGCGGCGCACTGCACATCCCGCTGCTTGCACCGCTCCTGCTGTCCCACCTGCAGGGCAAACAGGCAGCAAACGGGTTGAAACACACACAGTCCAGCACGTGGCACCCGTGCTTGCACTGCAAGCGCACCCGCCTGATCACACAGGCTTTGGCAGCAGGCCCCACCCTACCCAAGCGCATGCCGCTGGCAATTGGGCACATATGCAGCACTATGGCAGCAATGCAACATCCTCGCGAGCGTGTGGCAGTAGACATGGACAGCGCAGCACCGTCAGCTCCGCAACAACGCACCTGCGGCTGCATCTACCGCAGCACGCCCATGCCAGCTTTGCGACACCACAGCCGCTGACAGGTGCACTAACGGCAAGAGCAATTGGCACGCTGCAAGTTGCAGCGGCCGCCTGCTCGCTGCTTCAGTTGCCATACACCTGCGCGCCAAGGCGGATACAGAGCGCCCAAGTGCTGACCAGGCAGCGAGGGGCGAGAGTAGGCGGCGCACTGCCCAGGCCGACAGCACATGGTGTTGCAGCCGGGCAGCGAGGAGCAGGTGTGTGAAAGTGGCGACACGCCAACTGACAGCGGTGCCTGGAAGCGGCTGCTGGCAGCAGCAACAGCAGGTCCAGTATGTTCACATGCAGGGGAAAAATGGCGGTACTGAACGCTCCGCAGCAGCGGCTCACCCAGGCAGCCTCTTTCAAGCTTAAGCTTGTGTTGTGCACGATGCTCCGTTGCTGAGGGCCTGCATCCGTGCGAGCGGCGTTGTGGGTCAGGACCGCAAACCTCATACTGCGCAGACCCGCACGGGCAGCTGCCTGACAGTTCGAAGAAGCATTGATACACCTGCAGACGGCGCGGAGCGAAGGACGCACGGGTAGGCAGCAAGCACCCGTCCAGCAGGCCCCACCTGGCGCATCAGTGGAGCGACCCCTCGCCGGCCACTTGGTCGTCGGAAGACGAGACATTGCTTGAAGTCCATTTTCATCTGCGTCATGAGGAAGCGACGCAACAGCAACACGTTGTTGAATGGCTGAATCCAGGCAAGCTTGGAGCGCCGTTGTGCCCCGCCGCTCATGCCAGTAGCGCAGTGTGCGGTCAACACACCCACACAGACAGTTTTTTCTGTGGGACGCATCTTCCCCACGTCAGCGGCAGCGCTTCAACTTGTGTAGCAGCGACTCGCAAAGCACAGATGTACGGCCTGAGTGAAAGCTAGCATGGCATGCAGGACGCATGCCATGCTAGCCCTTGGGCAGCCCCGCTCACCGACCGTTCGGCGGCGGCAGGCGGGAGCAGGGCGGCGGCGGCTGTGCCCACCAGGAGCGCCGCCCCGGCGACGCGATCGGGTGGTACCATCGCTTGCAAGCTGGGTTTATGGCGGACATTGCGCGCAAATGAGCGCTCGATGGCGCAGTCGGCGTGGCAGGACTCCTCGACGGCTGGCGCAGGAGCGGCCCCGGCATGCCGATCATGCCGGGTTAGCTGTGCAAGTAAATTGGTGGGGGTTGCGGAGAGGACTGCCCTTGGGGCCTCAAACGTGCCACGTCCGCCCCAATGAGGAGCACTCTCAGCCTGCCAGGCGCTTTTGTGGTTTGCTTGCCATCATTCGTGTCACTGTTGATATCAGGGCACAGCTACAGGCGCAAATCAGGCCTGTCCACTCAGCCTCTCTGCACCGCCGCCTCCTACGCCTGCTTGTGCACCTGCAACATCCTTCACCGCCATGTCTGAGGCGGGGGACGGCGCCGCCGAGCGCCCCGACAGCCCCAGCCCGAGTTCGCAGCCCGCCCCGCCTCCTCCCGCACCTGCTGCCCCCGCTGCACTGCGCGAGGACCAGATCACAAACGCCGTCGCATTCCTGAGCCACCCCAAGGTGCGCCGCTGCTGCCTATGCACCGCCGCCGCCGCTGCCGCTGCCGCCAGCACGCCCGCTCAGCGCCCTCTGCCTTGCCCTCTTACCTGCGTCTGCCGCCCACTGTCCGCTGATTCCGGCAGGTGCGAGCCAGCGCTGTGTCCTCCAAGCGCGACTTCCTGCGCGGCAAGGGCCTGGCGGAAGCCGAGATTGACGAGGCGTTCCGCCGCGTGCCGCAAGACGCGGCTCCAGCGGTCGCGCCCGCCGCCGCCCCAGCTGCGGCTGCCCCGTCGGCCGTGGCCACCACACTGCAACACCTGCAGCCACAGCCGTATGTGCAGCAGCCAGGCGCAGTGGTGCCCTACCAGCCGCCACAGCCACAGGGCGTGCGCTGGACGCAGGTGCGGGCGGGGGTTACTGCCCTGGTTAGGTCGCACGGGAGCACGTTTCACCGCTGCTGCAGCTCAACTGCTCCACTTGAGCTGCTTCTTCTGTCCCACAACTTGCTGCATGGCTTGCCGCTCGGTCAGCGCTTTTCGGCCGGCTGTGCCCCCCTCGCCACCGCCCGCCTGCAGGTGGTGCTGGGTACCGGCTTCCTGGCCGCCTCCGCTTATGCTGCAAAGAGCCTGGTGTGGCCGTACATGGAGGGCGCCTACTACTCGGTGCGCGAGGGCAGGAAGGGCAGATCAGGCTGGCACGTGCTGTGCATCGCCTGGATGCTTCCAGCTGGCGTGGTGCTGCCTGGTCCGACGGCAGCGGCGGCACAAGACAGCTGCGGTTTTGGCGTGCACCATTATCGCACTGCCACTCACTCCTCCCCTCTCCAACCTACTGCTGGACGCGCAGTGGCGCGGCCAGGTGCGCCCGCCGCCGCGCCCCCGCCGCATCAACGGCGGCAGCGAGTCGGAGGGCGGCGAGGAGGTGTCGGCTGATGCCACTCGTGCTGTGGCAGAAGCCATCCAGGTGCGGCTTGTTGCAGCGGCAAAAAGGACGGGAGGGGGCTATTGCTGCCTGCGGGGGATGAAGGGGGTCTGCCAGCTGGGCTATTTTGCCGCTGCCTGCGTGCGCGTGGCTGCCATGGCGTGGCGTGCGCGGTGGCCAAGGGGTGTGGCGTGGGCCAGCACTGGCATAGCCTTCATAGCCTTCTCCCCCTCGCACAGTACAGGCGCACATCAGGCGCTGGCAGCAGATAGCAAGCCGTACCTGGCATCCATGCCTCCAGCCGGCTGCGCCCCTCCCCTCACAGGCCCAGACGGCTGAGCTGCGCGGCAGCATCGACAGCATCAAGGGCCTGGTGGCGGCGCTGGAGGCGGGGCACAAGGAGCGCGCGTCCGGCAGCGCAGACGTGGGCGACGGCTTGACGGTGACGGAGCTGCGCTCAGAGCTGCGCAGCTTTGCACAGACGCTGCAGGAGTGAGCGGCGGGGGGGAGGAGGGAAGGCATGCGGCTGCTGAGCGCACTCCTGTGCCCTGCCCTGGGGAGACAGCAGCTGGTGCGACTGCTCGCAGGGGCCTTGTTCTGCCGTGGCGCTTGGCCACCGGCCCGTACGTGTCGCCTGAAACATGGCCGGCAGCATGGGATGCATGCAGCACTTGCCTTCCGACCATCCTGTCTGCCTCCTCCCTCCACCTCACACTGCACAGGATTGCGTCGCCCGCCCCATCTGGAGCCAGCGCCAAGCTGGAGAGCGAGCTTGGGGAGATCAAGGGGCTGCTGGCGGAGCTGCTGCGCAGCCCCAGCGGCAGCCGCACGCCGCGCGGCGCAGGTGACAGCGCCAGCCCACGTGCCAGCGCACTGCCCGCCGCCTGAGCACCTGTGCTGTGCATGCCGTGTTGTTCATCCGCCATTGGGATGCCCAGCTGTACACTAAGCCTTGTACAATGACGCCTGTAAATGGCCCTGCCTCGCCTGTGAGAGCGTGAAGCTGCCTCTCAGTCAGTGCCGTCCGCGTGCCAACACCATTCCATGCCTTGCAGGCAGCAAGGGGCCAGGCAGCGGCGAGGCTACACCGCTGTCGGTCACATCGGCGCTGGCAGCTCGCGGCCTCGTTGACGAAGTCGCAGCCCCCGCCGCCGGCGCTGAGCCAGCAGCAGCAGAGGCGGCAGCGGCGCAGCGTGCGGCGCCTGCAGCAGCGGCTGACAGCAGCAGCCCCGCCCCGCCCCCCCACCCAGCCTCGTACCTCGAGGTGCTGGAGATGCTGGAGCGCGGGCAGACGCCGCCCGGCATCCGGGTGTGTTGGCTGGGGTTTGTTGGGCTGCTTAGCGGCTCAATGCTGTCAGCTTGCTGCGGATGAGTGCCACTTGCCTGGTGCCTCCACGCTGCTGCAGCACCCCTGCCATCTGCCTGAGTGCCAGATCAGCCTTGCCAAGCGTACTCCAACCTGAGCTCCAATCATTTGGCTTCACACCCCTCCTCTGCAGACCGACATCAATGACAAGCCGCCCAACCCGCTGGCCGCCCCCGCTGAGCCCAAGCTCAAGCCGCGGCCCAAGCCCTGGGAGCGCAGCAGCGGCGCAGGCGGCAGCGGCAGCAGCCTGTCCTCGCTGGGGTCACTACCAGCCTCAACTGCAGCCCCGGCAGCCCTGGCAGCTGCTGCTGGCAGCAGCAGTGTCGTCCCGCCTGCAGCAGCAGAGGCAGCAGTCCTGGCAGCTGCAGCCTCCACACCGCAGCCAGCCAGCCCTGCGGGCGGCAGCTACGCAGAGGCCGCTGCCCGTGCGCTGTCGCCGGTGCGGGCACCCTCGCCAGCAGAAGAGGCAGCCACAGAGGCGCAGCAGCCTCAGCCGCAGGGCGCAGCAGATGGCCAGCAAGTCAAGCCCAGCAGCTTCCAGAGCCCCAAGCGTGCAGCCTCCATCTTCGAAGCAGGTGGGATGCTCTGTCGGCTAGCGCGGGTGGCGGCTGCAAGTGGGTGACAGCAGGTACACGCTGCAGCGTGGCCCCTGCTTGGCAGAGCCGACCTCTGCAGCCCTGACTGCAGATAATGCCACCGCCACTTCACACCCCACCCGCGCTGCAGTAGCGCCTGCACCCGAGTCCCCAAACATCATTGCCGGCCGGCTGTCTCCTGGCGCAGGCCCTGTGCCACGCAGCAGCGGCAGCGGCTCACTCGGCAGCGGGCCAGCCTCGCAGGCCAGCTCATTTAGTGAGATCCTTGCTGCAGCGGAGCAGCGGGCCAGCGCAAGCGGCGCAGCTGTGCCGACCGTGCAGGAGGGCAGCGGCATTGGGCGGCCCATCTCACGGGGCTGGAAGCCGCCGCCCATCCCTGCACCCACACTCAGCGGCAGCAGCGGCAGCGGCATGAACCTGGGCTCGCCGCCGACAGATGAAGCAGCAGCGGCAGGGGCCAGCAGCGCAGCTGCCGATGGCCAGGCAGCAAGCGGGCCGGTGGCAAATGGCACAGCCGTGCGATCCCCCAGCGCTGCCTCGCTAGGGGCGGACTTTGCCAGCGCTTGATTGAGTTGGTGCATGCTTAGCGACCACATCTTGTGACTGGCTGCCGCCTTATTGTTGAGCTCTGCTCCATGGCTGCCCGGTGAAACGCCAATTTGCAGATCAGATCGCAGTGCAGCAAAACTAACAGAAGATTGCAGTGTACAATGAGGTTAAATGGTGGTTGCCGCAGCAGTGCCGCCTGCGAGGGTTGTGCTCCCTCCCAGCCGATCCGCTCACTCGCAGCGCTGGAACTCGAGCACCACTTTCATGGGGGGCTGCATGGGCAACAGGGGGCGGACGGAACAGCACCAGCTCAGTCGCTGCAGCCAAAGGCAACGAATCGGCAGCGTGAATGCCATCAGCAGCAACAGCAGCACCGGATCATCGACAGCTACACGGTGTTCATCACGCAGTTCGTAGCGACGCACAGACCCTGCAACTTGTGCCTCGCACCTTGATGCTGCCGATAGCTGCCATCACCGTCTTCTGCGGCAGGGCAACAGGCAGGCAGAACATTTGGTTATGCTTCTCCAGCCTCCAGCTGCAAGCAGAGACCGCCTGCATGTGCACCGAACAGGTGGCCGCGCTGTTGCTGCGGCCGCAGTAACTTAGTTTACTGCCTCGCCCACTCACAAAGTCGTTGTTGCGCACGTTCAGCCGCACATACGTCTCGCCTGCAGCAGGAGGCATGCGCAGCAGCACATCTGCTCAGATGTGGGGTGTAGCGTGGCAGCGACAGCGGCAACGGCAGCGGCAGCTGGCCCGTCAAAGCGGGACAACTGGGAGGAATGTGCTTCAGCGAGTGTCGCACCTCCTCGCACAATGTTGTCGTTGTACACTTGCTCAGTGGTGAAGGTCAGGCCGTTTGTCGCAATCAGCTCATCGCCCACGCTGATCTCAGGCGCAAACTCGGCCGCATTGCCCTTTGGCACAATCTCTGCCTGTGTGATGCAATGGAAGGCGAACAGCCGCGGGTTTCAATGCACATGCAAGCCGCGCTCTGACTGTGTTGGCGGCAGGAGGAGTGCCCGCCCTGCGCCAGCCGCTGCTAAAGTGCAGAGCTGCCGGCTGGATGCGCCCCCTGCACCAGCCCGCATGATCCATCCACCCATCCACCCACCACATAGACGCCGCGCCCGCCTTTGCCCTCCTCCAGCACCAGCCCAAGCGGCTTTGCAAGGGACACTGTGTAGCGGCTGCAGCCCGGCGGCACACGGTCCTGCGGGCAGGAAAAAGCCCATGCGGGGCAGGCTGAGAATGGCGCCGTTGCACCGAGGGTGCAAGCAGATGATGGTTCCGGTTCTGGTCAGCAATGCACAGGCAAAGGCTACATAGGACGAGAGCAAAGCCCTGGGAGGCGCACCTCACTGTCGGAGGACGACAGCGCCGCCGCCGCCCCTTGCTGCTGCGCCTCCGCCGCCGCCCAGACCGCCCGCTGCGTCAACCGCGGCGCTCTGGTCAGCTGCTGCGGGCCGCGCACCGCCAATCTAAGGGGCTGCGAGGCCCGCCGGCTGGCGGTAACAGGGGCCGAGCGCAGCGCCGTCGCCATTTCTGCTGCTTTTACCGCCGGCGTGAGCTGCAGACAACCTCCACGTGCGTGCAAGCAAGATGATGACAGCGCGCATCGATGAGGCGATGGTTGGTGTGGCCTGCGCACAGCGGCAGCAGAGCGGCAGCGGCGGCAGCAGCAATCTGCGATGGCGGTCGCTTCCCTGGTTGATGCACACACATCATTCAGTTCGCACTGCCTTACAGGTGGCTAAGAAGATTAAAAGTGTCGGTAACAAGGTCAAAGGGTTTGCATCATGGCACGCACAGGAGGAGGCGGAGGGTTGATGGCGCAGCGAGAGGGCAGGGACCCGTGAGCACGCAGAGCAAAAGTGAGTCGGGAACTTGACGGGAGCTGGTGGACATTCACACGGCATGATACAGTGAGCAGCAGCAAGGCTGCTGCTGGGCTGGCTGCCCGGACCTGCAGGAGCCACTCACTGGCGCGGCGGCTTTGGCACGCCTGGGAAGCGGAAGAAGTGCCACACCCCGCTCATGTAGTTGGCCAGGCTCCACAGCGCAAGACCTGCATGGCGGGAATCAAGATTCAGAGATGGACAGAGGGACCTGGGCCGCACCAGAGGCTGGCGCCGGCAGGATGGGCGTTGGACCGACAGCTACCAACCCAACATGCCTGCCCCGCACCTGTGGCGACCCACAGCATCAGCCAGGCCAGCCAGGTGGCAAAGTGCAGCCACTCCAGCACTGCACGAAGGGACAGTGCGCAATGCAGCGCAGCAGCTTCAGTCAGCTGCAGGGGAGGCACCATGCACAGAGCAGCGGCAGTCGCAGCAGCACGCCCTGCTGTCTTGCTCATTTGAAGCAAGGTGCAGACACACAGACGTCCGGCTGCCAGCTGCAGCTGCCAGCTGCAGTTGTATTGCACTGCGGCTGCGGGCTGTGAAGCAGAGCATTCCCGCCGAACGGCAAGCGTCATGCCTTCACTTACGCAGCGGCTCGTCGCCCAGCAGGTGGTCGGCGTTGCGCAGCAGCAGCAGCGCAGACATGGCCACCATCTGGGGCGAGGCGGCAGTGGGGGGCAGCGCAGGTTCGCAGTGGGTCAGTGGCCAGGTAACAGTGCAGCGGCAGCGGGGGAACAGGGGAGGAGGCAAGCAGTAATAACAACATCATGGGAACGACCTTGCAGGCAGCAGCGGTAGCTCAACAGCAGACAGTGCAGCAGGCAGGCATCACCGACCTGCAGCGCCGTCTTCCACTTGCCCAGCGAGTTGACCTGCAAGTAAGCGGGGCAGGGGAGGCGTCTGAGTGAAGGCCAAAGGGGTGGCGCTCTACAATACAGTCGTGTCCTGTACAGCTGCTTCATCACGAGCGATCCCCAATGGCCAGCCAGCAAGCTCGCCGCCAGCCCTGTCCACCAGCATCTTCCAGCCTACCTTGACCGCCTTGTGTGCGCCGCCGCCCGAGGCCGCAGCCCACTCGCGCAGCGCGCTCATCGTGATCTCCCTGAACACGGCAGGCACACCTTGGGGTGTCAAGGTGTCAAGCCAAAGCGACGATGAAGGGGTGCAGCTGCAGGCAGGCCTGTGTGCATGGGGCGGCAGCGGGCCCCACGCGCAGCCGCTGCAGCTCACCTGCCAATCATGAAGCACACAGGCACCGCCATGCCGAAGCTGCTGATGGGGGTAGGCGGCGCAGTTGCCAGCAGCACGAGCGCGGTGGACACCCTGCATGCAGTCGGGTAGCAGCGGCAGGTCAGCGGGCGCGTGCTTATCGTCCCAACTTTTGCCAGCAGGTGCGTGACAGCAAGGTGTCTCTGTCCTGATGCCCTGCGCAGGGAGCCTCTGCAGCCTGGTGCTCGGCAGCCACCCTGTTGCTCTGCAGCCACCCTGGTGCTCTGCAGCCACCCTGGTGCTCTGCAGATGTGTGCCCTGCAGCCACTCCGGCTGCTCACATGATCTTGTCGGCCACCGGGTCCAGGAATGCGCCAAAGGCGGAGGTGATCTTCATCTGTTTGACGGGCACACAGAACAGTGCAGGTCCGGCGACTACAATGAGTCATTGCTGCGCTGCCTTCACCAAGCGCCGACGCACGCATCACATGCAGTGCTGCTACAAACTCGAATCACTGGGCCGCCGCTCCCGGGCGGCCGCCGCCCTCCCCGCCTCACCCGCCGCGCCAGGAAGCCGTCCAGCCAGTCGGTGACAGACGCCAGGATGAAGACGGACGCGGTGGCGATGGATGCGTAGTCGTGCACCGTGTGCCACAGCAGCACAAACACTGGCACCTGCACAGCGGCGTGCGCTGCGGGTTGTAAGCGTGCCTGGCATGCGCCGGGCGTGACGACAGGCGGGACAAACACGCTGTAAAGCAATATCTGCAGCATGATCACCGCAAACACAAGACGGGCGTAAACAAGTCTGTGGGTTGGTGGATCAGTCACTGCGGCAGCGCCCTTTCCTGCTCACCAGGGCGATGCGCGCAAATGTGCAGATGTTGGGCGGCGTCAGCATCGGCTGTGGCGCCAGCTTGCCCTGCCATGAGAAGGCGGCGGGAGGGCAAGGGCATCAGGGCCGCAGCGGAGGCGCATGCGCCTTGCGCCTGCTAACATGCAAGGGCACAGAAGCCCGGTGCCACCCACCTGCTGAAACTGCTGCAGCAGCGCAGCGCGGCGGTAGTAGTCGCTGCGGCGGTCAATTGGCGAGTCCAGCGACTCCTGCACAGGGGACAGGAGCAGGCAGGCAGACGTGGGTGCTTCCTTCTGTCGTGCGGGGCCAGCGATGCACGCTGTGCTCGGGCGCTTGCACCGCCGGCACGCACCGCGGATGTGATGCGCAGCAGCGGCACGCGCTTGATCTCGGCGGAGCCATTGGTGCCCCCTCGGCGGGACATCCTGGCTGTGTGTGAAGGGGACCTGGGCGCAGGGCAGGGGCAGCAGGCAGAGGAGATGGCGGTGAGCGGCGGCAGCAGGCGGCGCGCCGGCGGGAGCCGAGCGGGGCGAAAGCATCGGGGGCTGGCGGCGACTGTGCACACTGCTGCAGATGTTATGAGCACGGACAGCCAGCAGATGCGCGGCGGCGCAGCCCTTCGGCGCGGCTCCCGCAGGCAGCGCACCTATTTCTAGGCGCAGCCCGGCGTACCTGCGATCAGCTGGCAGGCTACTCTGATTGAAGTGGGGGCCCTGGCAGTCCCTTTTGGGCAGCGGGAATCCATTTGGCGGAAATGCGGGGGCGACCAAGCCAATTGACCGATCGGGCGCAGCCCTCCGCACACCAGGGTGTCCCATAGCGCTTTGAAGGCCTCGGCCGGTGGTTCCGTTACCCAATTCCCCAGCGGTCCAACTGCTGCTCACCCGAAGCCCCTGTGGCCCCGTGAGCCGCGTGCTTGGATTTACATTCAGCGAACGGAACAAGCGGCAGCCCCTCGCAATGCTGCTGGCCACCCTGGCGGCGCCCCCGCCGCCCGCCACCGTTGCCGCCGCCGCGTGAGTCCCGCCCTTGCTGCCCTGCTGCTGCTCGCCTGCGGCCGCAATCCATGGCCATTGCTGAGTCATGAAATCCCTAGCGATTCCTGCAGGCCTGCTGCCCACCCACCTGCCAGCGCCGTGCTGGCCGGCACGGCCGACGGGCTGCTGCGCCTGCTGCCGCTGGACGGCAGGCCGCCTCGCGCGTTTGCCATTCAAGTGGAGCAGTGCGGCATGCTGCGCACGCTCACGCAGCCCTGCACGGCACTGTGCAGCTTGTCCGGCGGCGGTGGCGTGCTCCTGGCCCAGCGCGGCAGCGGGCGCCTGCTCTTCTGCCCGCCCCTGGACGAGAGCGGCGGCAGCGGCGCTGCAGACCTCTTCCTGTTCGGCACGCACGCCGGTGAGCTGCTGAGCTTGCGAATGGGATTCTGGACAGCCATACAGACACATTGGTATACCGCATGCTCTCCGACCGCTTGTTGCCGTGTCAGCCTCGCCTCCCCTCTGCCACTGCTGCTCAGTCCTTCCGACCGCCTGTTCCTCGCCTGGTGCAGCTCCGGTCACTGCCGTTGCCGCCAGCACCTGCGGCAGCCTGGCGCTGACCGGCGATGCAGGCGGCAATGTGAAGCTGTGGGACCTGGCGGATGGGTCCCTGCTTGGCACAGCTGCCGCCTCAGCGCCGGAGACGGCCATGGCTGCCGCCTGCTTCTCAGCCGACGGAGCTGTCGCCACGTTGCAGGAGCGCGGCAGCGTGGTGCAGGTGTGGAGCACCAGTGGCAGCAGGCTCTCACTTGTAGGCGAGCTGGATGCAGCTGGCAGCGGCGGCAGCTGCACTGTCACGGCTTTGGCAGCCAGCGGGCCGCTGCTGGCCCTGGGCTGCTCGGATGGCAGCACCCAGTTGTGGCAACAAAGCGGCAGCGAGTTTGAGCCGCACAGCCGTGTACCAGCCCCTTGCAGCGTCACAGCTCCCATATGCTGCCTGGCGCTCAGCAGTGCCGACCCTGCGGCAGCCCTGGTGGCAGTGGCAGCAGGCCCAGCGCTGGCAGTGGTCGACGCAAGCAGCGGCTCTTTGTTGGCAGAGAGGCAGCTGGCGGCCGCCCCCGCCGCTCTCTACTGGAGCAGCAGCGGGGAGCTGCATGCCCTGCTGCTTGACAGCTGCAGACTGCAGCGGTTGGGAGCTCCCAAGCCAGCCGCAGGCGCCGCTGTGCACCCCACAGCCACGGCAGTAGCAGCAGCCTCGCCTCGCAAGAAGGCGGTCCGGTTTGCTCATCAGCAGTGCCACAGCAGTGCGGCTAGTGAAGCAGGCGCAGGCAAAGCTAGGGAGGCGGGGTGCCCACAACCATGCCATGCTAGCAGCTCACCTGCTTCGCTGGCAGCTGCGGTCCCACTGCCCGCCTTGTCTGCCCGCTCCAGCCTGCCGCCGCTGCCATCGCACCCCCTGCTGCGGGGCAGCTCTGCGGGCGCCGCCCGGCCTGCAAGCATCTGGGCGCACAGTAGCAGCGACAGCGGCACAGCCGGCAGCAGCAACAGCAGCGGTGGCAGCAGCAGAGTGCCTGTCGCAGCGTCTATGACCCACCGCCCAACTTACCCAGTGTTAGACCTGCGCGCCCTGCAAGGCCTGCGCCCCGGTGCTGCGAAGGTAGGAGGCAGCGCGGCGATGCCGGTGAGCGGCGCAGCATCGAGCAGCGTCTCCCCGCTCGGTTCAGCGCTGGGGCACCAGGCAGCGGATGGACGGCAGGCAGCAGGGGTGAGTAGCGAGCTGCAGAGCCCTCTGCCGCGAGTGGCAGCACCTGCAGCAGTCCCGGCAGCTGGCACTAGCCCCACATCCAGCGTGCAGCACACACACACACCAATAGGGGCGGCGCTGCCCTCTGCAGCCGCATGCAGCGGACAGGAGCAGGCGACTGAGTTCAGCTGCAGCGAGCAGGCAGCAGCACAGGCCCTGTCAAAGCAGCCGGCAGGGGACGACGGAACTCCACAGCCGCGGAGCCTGCCGCCTCCCCTGCAGCAGTGCCGCCCGCCGCCTTCCGGCCCAGCAGGGGTCAGCAAGCAGCGCTGCGACGCATGCGTAGTACTGGCCGAGGCAGCGGCTCCTGGAAGCAGGCCCGTCAGCCCAGCAAAAGCAGAGCTGCTGGCACAGTTGAGCCAGCTGGCCAGAGAGCCAGCTGTCTCACTGCAGTCTGCACAGGCAGCAGATGGAGCCAGTGGCAGCAGCAGCCGGCCAGTCTCTCCTGTCAAGCCAGGTGTGCTGTGCACGCGGCAGGCACAGCTAGCTGGCGAGCTGCTGCCGGCTGAGGTTCGGCCCTTTACAGGTGTGGGTAGGCAAGTGATCAAAGGTTGGGCCCTGCACCATGGGCTGGCTGCCAGGCTTTGTCGCGCAGCTGCGGCCATGGCCCTCAGGTGCATGCACACCATTGTTTCGCGCACAACACATGCCCTGCAGTTACGGAGCATGCCACCTCACTGGCGCATTCTGAGTTCCGTCAGCAGCGCTATGCTCGCATCAGCCGCCGCTGCGCTTCCGGACGGCAGCAGGGAGCTGCTGCTGCACCGTCTGCAGCTATACAGGCCAGTGTGGTGCAGGATTCTGCAGCTTCGGCTCGCGCAGCAGCAGGCTCGGGCGCGGAAGCAGCGGCCAATGGAGCAGCGCAGGACCATGGTACGGCAGGGGAGCTGGAAGGGACGCTGCCGGCATTGCCAGCTGCCGCATTGCAGGCTGCAGCGCCACCGCAGCAGGCAGCTGGACGAACACCGGCAGATGCGACTGAGCCAGCAGCATCGTGCAGCCAAGCAGATGCCAGCTGCACAGCGGAGGAGGCAGAGGGTGAAGAGACACGGCCAGCGGTGCTTCCAGACCCTCTTGGGGCAGCTGCCGCATCTGCAGCAGACGGCTCGCCCTCGCCGCCAGCAGCAGCAGAGGATCAGTGGGCGCAGCTGCAGGGCAGCGGCTTTGCAGTGGCCAGCGACGACGAGCTGAGTGACAATGAGGCAGAGGAGGTGGCGGCTGCCGGGTCAAGCCAAGGCTCCCTGCCTGATGCAGCAGCCGTGGAGCCGCGGCGACCCGCCTCCCAGCCGCAGGCGCGCCCTCCTGCCGCGGCGGCTCTCAAGCCCACCAACCGCAGCAATGCCAGCTTGGCAGACATCAGGTCTACGCTGCAGCAGCTAGACTGCCATCTCAGCAGCTTGGCGGCGGATGCGCTCAGCCAGCAGCCCGAGATGCCTGCGCCGCAGCCAGCTGCGCAAGCCCTGCCTGCTCAGCCAGCGAGCAGCGTTGAGCCCGCTGCGGCGCTGCCTGTCTCTCTGCTAGCAGTGCCAGCACCAAACGCCAGCCTTCTTCTCTCCGCGCACCGGCGGCAGCAACTTGAGCAGGAGGTGCGTCGATGTACAGAGGCTGGCTGTGGGCGGCGGGGAGGGCCGCAGTTTGGTGGAGTGGAGTGCATGAAGTTGTGAGCCTGTGGTACATGTCGCGGGACCCACCACACTGCTGACCACGCACCGGACATGCGATGCCCACCTGCAGGCCGCAGCTGCAGCGGCGCTGCCGCTGGGCGCAGAAGCTCGGGCGGAGGTGCGACGCAAGGCAGCCACAGCTGCTGCCACCGTCCCCCAGGGCGCCCGGCTGTATTCGGCTCTGCCGCCGCCGGTCACAACCGCTGCCGACAGCTGGGCGCTGAGCTCCCGCAAAGCCGCGGCACTGGCTGGCGCTGCAAAGCAGGTGGATGCAGGGTGGGCCGCAGAGCAGCAGGAGCTGCGGCCGGCTCTGCAGGATCTGTGGTCTCAGCGAGTGCCGGAGCTGCACAAACTGTCCACCCTGCCTGTGCCACTGGCCGTGCCGCTGCCTCACGCTCGCCAGCTTGCTTTCGACTTTCTAGGCTTGACAGCTTGAGTTGTGGGGCACGCATGTAAATGTCCAACCGTGTGAGTGCAGAAAAGCAGGCACCACAGCGGGCGGCGTAGCAAAGTGTGGTGTGGCAGTCGTTGAATCGACAGCTAGAACAGGCTTGGACGCAGGTCATAAAAATAAGTTTGAGTTTGATAGAGGTGTGAGCCCAACGGAAAGGCAATTAGTGCCAGGCAAAAACAAAATGGCATGGGGCAGTTGCTGCGCATACCGGCCACGGCCCACAAAGGGACGGCATCGGCAAAACAGGGAGGGCAGAGCAGGGGACTGTCAGAGCAGAAGACTATCAGAACACAGGCCTGAGAAGCAGGCGGGGCTGCTCCAGCAGCAGCACACCCACCCAAATCACGCTCAGCAGCAGCCACCACGCCAAAAATGTAACAAGCAGGGAGCCAGCCCTGTTGGTCAGCAGCTGGCACAGATGCCAGAGGGCCGCCTCCACCTCATCCGCAGCTGAACGCACTAGGCGCAGGCAGCGGCCGCTGACGTGCTTGACTGGGCTGTCACTGTTGAGCCGGCGGCTCACAGAAGCACCGCCAGACTGCCGGTTGCGCCCACGCCGCTGCTCAGCAGCATCGCCCGCTCCCCCTGCTGCTGCGACTGCCGCTGCCTCAACAGCAGTTTGCAGCTTGGCCAGCAGCAGCGTGGGCACCACTACGCCGATTGCCACTTGGCAGACGGACAAGAAAATGCTGCACTCAACTGCCTCCAGCGGCTCCGGCCCTGAAGCCAAAGCCTGGCTCAGCGCTGCAGGCTCTGGCGCCAGCAGCGGCAGCTGCAGCCAGGGTGGGGCAAAGAGGGGTCGGTGTGTGTCTGCATCCCAACTCGGGCAAGCGGAAGCAGGTGGCACAGGCACATGCCGCAGCGAATGGCAGCATCCTTATGGGCCGCATCACTGCAAAGTCGCACATGCCCTAAGCAGCACGTGTTCTGAGCCTCACATGCCCCACGACTCGCAGGACCCATGTGATGCGGCGGCGCCAGACGCTGTGCTGCAGCATGGGGCTGCTGCACATGAACGCATTCGTGCGCATGCGCTGCATGGTGGCAGGGCAAGCGCAGTGTAGGTGAGGGGTGAAAACACTCCACAGATTGAGCAGTGGCCACAGGCGGGTAACACACTTCCGGCAAGACGACCGTGCAGGCTCACCTTGACTGCAAACGCCGACATGGCGAGGTGGGGCAGCAGCGGCACGGGGCAGACGAGCGGGGCCAGCAGCAGCGCCACTCCTCGCAGGCCTGCGTGCCACCAGCATCGGGTAGTTACTTGCAGCGCTAATTGAGCGAGCTGCAGGCGGGCGCGGATGGCAAGCAGTACAGTGGCCGCCGCATCACCCACCGAGCATGAGGGAGAACGCATCCGAGATGGAGCCCAGCATACGGGACGACGGCTGGGACTGCAGCCAGGTGATTGAGGGGACAGCATGCGCACAGGCATCAGGGCAGCGGCGCGGGTGTCTGACTTGGCTGGTTGCATGCGGCCCCCACCTGCTGCTACTGCCAACCAATGCAGCTGGTCCATCCACTGCTCCTGACAGCCCCCAGCTCGCCTGAAAGACGTACTGAACGTCCAACGGGTCTCGCAGGTTGGGTAGCGCAAAGTAGCAGACGCTGAGGCGGCAGGGGGAGAAGGAGCAGGTGAGCACAGCAGGGGCAGCGGCCCAGCAGGCGCATGCAGGCGGAGAGGGCAAGGGTCACACGCAGCCAATCATTTCCGAACACGCACGGGCCTGCCATCCTGCATCCGGAGCACACCCTCACCGCACGGCGGCCAGCAGGAGGCTGGCATGCCGCTGGTAGAACGCAGGCGCCAGGGCGGGCAGCAGCACCAGCCCCACCCCAGGCACCGCCATCGTGCTTGTGATGTTTACGAAACCCGTGAGAGTCAGCATCTGCGGATAGCGTGGTCACCACATGTCACTCAGCAGTTGTGGCCAAGCAGCCGGCAGGTTTCAAGCAGCCGGCAAAAATCAGTGCCCGCCACAGGGGACCTCACCCGGCCCAGCCCCGGCGTCCAGCGCATGATTGCCAGCAGCTGGATGACGGTCACAATGATACCCGCCAGCACCATCTGGCGGGGGTCGGACCCTAGCGGGCGCTGCATAGGCGGGTGTGAGGCTGCCGCTGCGCGCGGCGAGTCGGTGCTAGTGGGGTCGCGCTGCCGCCGCCCTCCACGCGGGCTGCCCGCCTCGCCGTCCTTGCACGGCCGGCCGCGGGTGCGAACCACCAGCATGCCCAGGGCATACAGCCCGATCAGCAGCCAGCGCAGCAGCATGGCGGAGGAACGGAGATCTGCAAGCAGTGAAGGGAAACGAGCCAGCAGCGGTGAGCGGCAGGGCAGCCAACGAGTGGTGGCGGCAGCAGCCGCGGGCGGCGGTAAGCAGGTCGATAATGCAAGCCCGCTGTCACGCTTCTGCATCGCGGAAGCTCACCCGCCGCACACAAGCGGCTGCAACCTCCTGGACAAGCCCGCGCAGCTACGGGAACGGGTGTGGAGGGACTGGAGCTTGTGTGCGGCCCTGCTGGCACGCCCTGGTGGATTGTGGCAACTTGCAAGCGATCTACAGCTGCGAGACCCGTAGACCGACGGCCCGATGTTCACACTCACGAACTGGGCGGGTGGCCCTCTGCTGAGGCCGCTAATCACAGCCTCACAGCCTCAGCCGCAGTCGGACTGTGCGCAGATTGCAGGGATCGACTAGAGCTGGAATGCAGCAGCAGAGCAGGGGCAGTTCGTGCTGGCGGCAGCTGGCGGTCCCGCGACCGGGCGGGCGGCAGATCGCTTCAGGCCGGCTCGCTGGGGGACAGCCAGCTGCCAAACGCCTGCAGCGCCTTGGTGCTGAGGCGCCGCAGCCCCTGGGTGGTGGTCTCCAGCAGGACGCTGCCCAGCACCGCCCCTTCGTTCTCTTGCAGCAGCTCGGCTGCGTGGCGGGGAGCGGCAGGGTGGGGCGGTGTTGCGGGCAGATAAGCAGAGAAACCTGCACTCGCAAGCAAAACAAACGGCACGCCTCATTGGCATACTGCCCCCTCAACCCTCCAAGCCCAGTGCCTCACCGCTGATGGCCTCCACCACGCGGTGCCGGCCCTGCGCCAGCGCCTCAAGCGACACCGCGCCCGCCTCCTTGCTGTGGCCTGAAGCGGCGGCAGTGGAGGCAGCACGCACGTGAGGTGTACAACAGCAAGCAAACGCGTACAGGCGCATGCTGCTTGGTGGGTATCAGCTGCGCAGCATACGCACTGCTGTACAGCGATACAGCCTTGAGCTCGCCAACAGCAGCGGTTCCACCGGCTGCTCCTGCCCGCCTCACCTGCCTCCACCATCGTCGCTACGAGCGCGGCAACTAGCTCCTGCTGCCCCGCCTCCAGCAGCAGCTGTGTCACCTCCACCATCGTGGCGGCATGGCCCTGCCCCACTGCGTCCACCGTCGCCGCCGCAAACACCACCGCCGCCGCCGCCTGCAGCTCGCCCGAGGTGGGCCGCGCGGGGCCTGCCGGTGCATCTGCCTCTGAGGCTGGTGGAGCGGCAGGCTGGGCAGGCGCTGCACCGCTTGGGGGTTCGTCGGCAGGCTGGATCTCGTCTGCCGGTGCTGCCGCCGTCGCAGCAGCGATGGGGGAGCCCGGTTGGCCGGGGTCGAGTGCAGCCCTGCCGGCAGTCAGCTCGCTCAGTGCTGCTTCGGCCAGCGAGCGGGCGGCACGCTTGTGTGGCGTTGCCGGCCCATTGTGGGAGGCTCCGCCGGGTGAGCCTGGTGTGCCGGGGACCGCTGCTGCCCCTGCATCACTGCCTGCCGCCGCCGCTTCATGCCAAAAGGCGGCCCCCAGCGTGGCCAGGGTGGCGGCGCTGCCGCTGGCAATCAGCTGCACCGCAATGCGGCGCACAACATCCGCCTGCTCGGGACCCATCTGGATGGCTGCCACACACAGGCGGCCTGCGGCAGCCGCCTCCCCATTGGCCACCAGCTTCTCAACCACCTCCCTGCATGTTGGGCAAGAGATTGAAGCGGAGCGAGGCTTCAGCACACCAGGCCAGGGCGCTGGCGCCTCCTGGTGGGCACGCGTAGCGGCAGCGACGCATGGCGCCTGCTCACTGCATGCCTGCCAACTCTGCTGCTTCCCTCCGCCACATACTCACACTCCAAATCCGTCCATGTTCATGGCCAGCATGCCCCTGGTTGCCTCCGCCACGGCCGCCGCACCGCCATTATTGACCGCCGCCGCAGCAGCTGTGGCCGACGCCGCCACCGCCCCTGCAGCAGAAGGTTTGGCAGGTGACATGCTCTGGCGGAACAATACGGCACTCCATACAAGACAACCGCAGCTGTGTTTTGCAGTCACACGTAGGCAGCATACCTTGGGCACTCACCTTGACGCGCGGAGGAAGCTGCGGCGTTGGCGACGGCACCCACCGCTGCCGCCGCCGCACCCACCGCGCCCTGCACGGCGCTCAGCGCGCCGCTGCCGCCCTCCTGATCGGGTTCGGCGGCCTCAGCTGGCGGTGGGGCGCGGTAGGGCTCTGCCCCGTCTGGGATCGCCTGGATTTCGCTGCTCATGCCGTACGAGCCGACGCAAACAATGCTGTGCCAGCAGGCGGTGCGATCAACACGACCACAGAGCGCCCATGGGAGCATGGCCGGCGGCGGCCGCCCAGCTGGCGGCGGTCGTGCGGCCAGCAGCTCACCACCCATTCACATGGCATCCGGCCTGCCAGGCTTGCTGTCACCGTGTCAGACAAACCAACGTGTGCCCAGCTTGAGTGCTACAGCTCCAATCTTTCAACAAGCCTTGCACCGCCGTGGCAGTTGCCGCCACCGCCTCTATGCCACCCGGCAGCTGCCTGGGAAGTACGATTGCCACTTGACAGGACTTTGATAAACGAATAGCAGTGCCGGATAGATGCATGAGGAACTCTAGATGCGCCACCAAAAGTCGCGCTTGGCCCGCGCCAGCGTCGCCTCCACCCGAGCGCACAGCTCCGGCTCCTGCGGGGTGCAGCGGCAGGGCAGCGACAGCGTCAAGCTTGGAGTCTCATCCTTGCAATGGCCCATGGCTAGCCGCTCATGCCTGCCTCTCCCACCACCGCCGCCACTGCCGCTGCTCCTCCGCGCACCTGCTGGCGCAGCGCGTTCAAGCTCTGCAGCTGGTCGTGCTCGTCTGCCTCGGCGTGGGTCAGGAGCACAAGGTTGTCCACGGTGGCGGGCTTCTGGGGGTCCTGCGGCAGTGGGCATGAAGCGATGCACGCACATGTGCGGCAGCGACCCAACGACCAAACACACAACGCTTCCGCGAGTGGCAGCACAGTTGCAGCCAGGTGGGCAACAACAGAGCAGCAGCAGCACCAGGATAAGCAGGCGCTGAGATGAATCTCCCCATCCCCGCAGCGCTCCAACTCACCCAGCGCGTGAGGGTGAGGTGGCCCACAGAGCGCGTGATGCCCTTGTCGCTGGTCGGCGGGTGCGGGGCCCGAGCCGAGTAGCCGTGCCACACATCCTTGACCTGCAGACGGCGAGGCGAGGCGGGGTTGGCGTGTGTAAGGGGTGGTGGCAGCCGTGGCAGCAGCAGCAGCAACAGCATCGGCAGCAGCAGCGGGGCGGCAGCAACCAACATCACACCAGCTGACAACGCTGAATGGAGCGGGGGCATAGCAGCAGCGCCAGAAGGCATTCCCAGCAACATGCAGGAGCTCAGGAGCAGGTGCCACCCAACAGCAGCCGTCTGCCCCGCCCTGAGTGCAGCTCACCAGCGCCTCCACCTCATCAGCGTCCACTCCAATGCCGTCTGCGCACCCAAACCGCAGCTCCTCCCGCTCGTACAGCGAGTCGAAGATGCCCTGGAACTGCTTGGGCTGCGAGGCAGGGATCGAGCGGGAGAGGGGGGGTGGTGGGCTGGGGGTGAGCTTGCGTCGCGCGCATCGTGGCTGCGGCGCTGCGCAGGCGCTGGCAGCACTTTAGCATGGCTGCCGCCTGGCGAACGCAAAATGCACAGCTTGCAGTGTGGCCCAACTCCAGCAGCAGGGTTCCAAGCACCAGCCGTCTGCCTCGCACCTGCTTCACACGTGTCTCACATCTTTGCAGCCACCTGCCCCACCAGCCCTCCCAGGCTCACCGGCACACGGAAGTGGGGCTCAGGGGCGATGGGCTGCCCCGCCAGCTGGCAGAGGATGTAGGCGGCGCAGGCCAGGCCAAAGATGGCGGGTGTGGTGCCAAGCACCGGGATGGTGCCCACCCGGAAGTTGGGCACCACCTGGGGGGAGGGATGGGGAGGAGCGGGGGGGCAGGGCTCAGCCAGGTGCCAGCAGCAGCTGAAGTGTAGACAGATGCTGCCAGGTTGCGGGCTCCACTAATCGGAGGCTGCCGATTGCGCCCACAGAAGGTCTCATCCCACTGGCCCCTCCCCCTGCCATCGCAGCACAACCGTGCATACAACCTCCCCTCAGCCACCGCAGCAGAGCCAGCCCCTCCCCCCAGCCACCTGGTAGTCCAGCAGGTTGGCGCCCTCCCCCGCGTGGTACACCAGCCCCATGCGGGGCCGCTCCGTGGACAGCACGATGGGCACACCAGACTCCACGCCGTAGTCGCGGCGCAGGCTGCGGGGCGGGGCGGGGGGAGCGGGGCAGGAGCAGGGTGGGAGGAGCGGGTGGGCAGGATGCCCACACCGGCAGGGGCGTGGCTGTGGCAAGGACAGCTCAGCCGAGCAGCCGCCGCATGGCCGCCTGCGACTGCGTCCACAATCCCCTGCAGCAGCGCCTGCCCTGCTCGCCACAGCCGCCCCCAACATAGATGCAAGCAGCACGTACCGGTGGCGCACGGAGCGTGCCAGCGGGTCGGCCACCGACTCGGCCACGTCCAGGATGCGCAGGCGGGTGGGGTCCGCCTTGGCGCCCGCACCCGCAGAGGCCAGCACCGGGATGCCGCGCCGCTTGCAGGCCGCCAGCAGCGCGACCTGGGGGCGGGCGGGGAGGGGGCAGGGTGGGAAAGTTTCCAAGGTGTGGTGAAGCGCGCTGGCGGGCAGCAGAGCAGGCATCCCCTGCAACTCCAGCACCGCTGCGGGATGCAGCACACAGGTCCTGCTTTGCAACCAGCTCAGCACGCGTGTCACCTTGCAATGCCACCCTACGCTACCCTGCCCCATGCGGCCCACCTCGACGGGCTGGCGCCACCCACCAACCGCCCATGCCACCCTACCCCGCCCCATGCGGCCCACCTTGGTGTCGATGTTGTCGATGGCGTCCAGCACAAAGTCGGGGCTGCCGCCCAGCAGCCGCTCCTCGCCCTCCGCTGTGTACATCTCCACCAGCGCCTCCACTTGCGCCTCCGGCACGATCTCTGAAGGGGTGGCAGCCAGCGGGCGAGCCAGTGTGGAGCACGAGTGCCGATATGCACTGGCGCTACGGCGCTGCAGCACATGCGGCGGTCTGGACGGCGCGGCCGCAACCCCCATCATCACTGCCGCCGAAACAGGACTGGGCTGGCAAGCAGCAGGCAGCCTGGCAACGGGCGCAACACCACGGCAGCAGAGCTGCGGGCGCCGCACCCGCAAAGTGCTGGGCCAGGCACGTGGCCTTGGGGATGCCCACATCCGCCCGGGTTGCTAGGCAGTGCCGGTTGAGGGTGGACAGCGTGACCTGCAGGCAGGATTGGCAGCAGAGAGCTGTTGAAGCAGGCTGCGGCAGCGCGCTGTGCATGTGCTGCGGGGAGGCGGGCAGGCGCTTGCAGGGGCCGGGTGCAGCATCACGTGCGGCGGTTGCCCTGCTGCAAAAGTAGCCCTCGTACGATTTCCCAGCTTCCATTCCATGTACAATGTACCCAGGCAGCAGCCGCTTGCCTGGTCAAAGTCTATGAGTCGCAGGCGGCCCACGCCCGACCGCAGCAGCAGGTGCGCGGCGTGCGACCCCACCCCCTGTGATGGCGGGGAGTATGAAGGCACAGAGAAGGCATGCTGGTTGACGCTGTCATGCATTTGGCCCAACCACTGAAGTGCTGTCGCATGCCGGCTGCAAGCCCGCTCATGCACGGCGCCCCGAGTTGGCCGCCGCCCTACCGGCACTCACCCCCAGGCCGACCACAACCACAAAGCTGCCCCCGATGCGCTTCTGTGCCTCCAGGCCGAAGAACTGCACGTTGCGCGTCAGCTGCTCCTCCAGAATCTCATCCTGTTCAAAGCAGCTCATGTCTATCGGGGCTTGGAGCGCCCCTGCCGCCGCCGCTGGCGGTGCGCCGCCGCCGCTGCTGCTGGCCAGCTGCTGCGCGGCCGCGGCGCTGTCAGGCGGAACGGCAGTCTGTTGGCATCTCTGGGAGCGGGAGTAGAGGTATAGGGCGCCCGCACCGAGGGCGGCGCCCGCCGCAAAACCCAGTGCGGCGCTGCGCGAGTCCATCGGGGCTGCTTGATGTGTTTGCAATGGCCCCGATGGCTTGGATCGCCGTTTGCATGCAACATGCAAGCCCTGTGGGCTCCAGCTCAGCCGTGATGTCGGCGCCCTGGCTGTTTCGCCAGCCCGTACTTCGCCCAGGCATTGGCGACCATCCCATTGAGATGTCGGACCCAAGCATGGGCCCTCCAGTCCTCCTGTTTGGGCCGTCCCGACTGGTCCGGGAGCTCAGAACCTTCTGCGTGCCTGAGCTCCTGACCCAGTGGCACCTGGCGGCGCAGCAAACTGCCCGTAATGCGGCAGCCGCCGTCCAGGCCGATGCCCAGCCCCCGCCGCCGCCGCCGACGCCGCTCGCAGTGCACCCGGTGCCGGGCGGCCTCCTGGCGCAGCTTGGCTCCTCGGCGCATCCTGACGAGCAGCTGCTAGCATCTGCCGCAGGCCAGTGCACACTGCTAACAGCAGCACTCCGGCCAGTGGCAGCCGCAGCCAGCCTGGAGGCGGCGGCAGCTGGGGCGATGCAGCAGCTGCCCCCCGGCACCGCCCAGCGCCACCCGCTGAGGACGGTCTGCCTGGATGGCAGCTCTGCACGTGGGCCGGCTGAACGTGCGCTGCGGCAGCGGTTGCAGCAGCTGGGGCTGGGCTCTGCACCCGACCCCAAGGCAGCGCCCCTGTGGTGCATCCAGCACCGTGCCGGCTGGCCGCTCGGCAGCGCAGCCGGGCAACAGCAGGAGGCGGCAGCCCACTTTCTGCTGGGGCTGCAGGTTGCGGTCGGGGCACTGTTGTCGGCAGCAGCGGCAGTCCGGCGCCTGGGGCCGACAGCCATGCTGCCCGAGCTCGCTGCCCTGAGCTGCAGCCTGGCAGCCGTGCGTTCCGGCAGCCTAGTGCTCGATCCGTTCTGCGGCACCGGCAGCCTGCTGGCGGCGGCAGCCGACACCGGCGCAGCGCTAACAGTCGGCTCCGACATTGATTCCACTCACTTTGCACGTGTCAGCGGCAGTGGCGGCTTGGGCAGCAGCCAGCAGCAAGATGGCGGCGCTGGAGCAGCGCCCGTGCTGCTCCAGGCGGATGTGGCCTGCCTGCAGCAGCTGCTGCCACCAGCCACTGTTGATGCCCTTGTCACCGATCTGCCCTATGGCTACCGCACAGAGGTGGCAGTGGACGGAGCCGCCACAGCTGCGGCAGCCTCAGCCGCAGCAACAGCAGCCGCAGCAGACGGCTCAGCCGACGGGGACCTGGCACCAGCTGCAGCACAGGAGGCGGAGAGCTGGCAGCACTTGCTGGCTGTGCTGCTGCATTTGGCCAGCCATGTGCTGGTTCCGGGCGGCCGGCTGCTGGCATGGATGCCCCTGCAGCTGGGCAGCAGCGGTAGCAGCAGTGGCACGCCCAATAACGCTTTGCGCCAGTCAGGCGGTGTGGCAGCTGAGAAGGCAGCAATCGAGCGGCAGCGGCAGCAGCTCGAGACGCAGGGGCAGCGGCACGGCCTGCGGCTGCTCCACCTGCTACCAGAATCGCGGCAGGGGGGCTACCCACGTGCAGTGGCTGTGTTTGAGCTGCAGGGCAGCGGCAGCGAGGGGAGCTGCCTGGCCAGTGCCGCAGACCCAGCCTCCAGGCAGCGGCAGCTGCTGGCAGCTCTGGATGCCGCGTTGGAAGCTGGCCTCCCCGTGTTCAACTTGCCCAGCCAGCTCAAGCAGCAACATCAGGACCAGCCTGCTGAACAGTCGCAGGCGGGCAGCATTGCAGCTGCAGCTGGCCCTGCACAGTGCGTGCCAGCCGCCCAGGGCGGGCCCGCCCCTGCGGCAGTGGAGCAGCGCGGCCTGCACTACCAGCAAGTGCGGGGCGCCTGCAAGGGTGCTGCCATCGATGTGTGGAGGTGAGGCTGGTGGCGCTGACGGTTGGTTGTGCTGGCTTGCACAAAGTGGGAGGTCTGTCAAGCTCCGCACCATCACAATGCGAGTGGTTGATGCCGATCGGCAGCCCTCTGGCAGGCTTTCTTTACAACACCGCGGCGCTGCTGACCCTCCGCAGAGCCGCCTGGCTGGGTGACACCGCCGCCATTGCTGAGTATGCTTCCGCTGGCGGGGACGTGAACGCTCGCGACCGCAAGGGCCAGTCGGCGCTCCAGTTTGCGGCGGGTGCGGGGCAGGGAGGTGTCATGTGTGCTGCTGAGTTCACACCGCCCATGGTGCAAGTTCGACTAGAGCCTTGCGGTTTGCTGAGTGAACAACATGCCTTCTGAATGGTGCCAGTGGCGCAGTACAGCCACCACATCCAGTGCTGCCTTTCCACGCTTCCCCGTTCCGCAGGGTACGGCCGCAAGGCGGCGGCCGCGCTGCTGCTGCAGCTGGGCGCAGATCCCTCGGCAGCGGGAGACCGCAGCGGCATGGCAGCCCTGCACAGGGCCTCAGCGCGCAACCACGCGGCCACGCTGAGTGTGCTGCTGGCTGCCGGGGCCGACTGCTGGCAACGCTCGGCGGCGGGGCAGACGCCGCTGCACTATGCCAGCCAGTTTGGGCACGAGCCGGCTGTGCGGCTGCTGCTGGCCCACTTGGCAGCTGCGGAGAGCGGCGCAGGCGGCGGCGGGGCTGGCAGTGGCACGGAACGCACCGCGCGTGTCCACCTGGCTCTGTGCGATGCGGCGGGGATGAGTGCGCTGCACCTGGCGGCTCAATGGGGCATGGCGGGCGTTGCCCAGCTGCTGCTGGAGGCCGGTGCAGGTGCGGCTGGGTGGTTGGCGGGGAAGTGCGGCTGGCTGGATGGTGATGCAGAGCGTCCGAGAGCAGCAGTGTACTGCGCTGAAACATGAGCTGGCTTCAAGCCCTTCGTTGGATTGGCTCCAGTAGCCATACCTCCACCTCTCTGCACTCCACCCCACCTGCCTGCAGACGCCAACCAGCCATCTGCCTGCGAGCATCAGCTGACGCCGGCGCACCTGGCGGCACGCTGGGGCCACGCCGCCGTGCTGCGGGTGCTCCAACAGCACGGCGGCGACTTGCGGCGGCAGTGCGGCGGGCGCGGATGGCTGCCTCTGGATGAGGCCCGTGAGTGGCGGCGGCAGGGCTGCATGAACATGCTGCAGGCTCTGGAATCAAATTAGGATGCACGGATATTTCGAATGCAACTCCTGCTGCAAACTTCTGTGAGGCCGTGAGACTCCCGCATGGGCGGAAGTTGGGAGCGCAGCGCGTCTGACGCCAGCGGCGGGAGGCGCGACATGGGTGCGGCGCTACAAAAGGCTGAACCCGACGCTCCTTGCCCCTAACTGACGGTAACCAGATTGGTTCTCTGACCACGATACGGCGGTGCTAGCAGCATACAACCTTCCGAGCGGGCGGACTTGAGCGCGCTTAGGACTGAATCAGTCGCAGGTGCGCTCTCCGGCTGCCCGCCCTGCACTCAGCGAGCTTCGCGCTGTGGGTTGCACGTCCGGCTCCCCGCGCCGCCGCACCCGAACGGCGGTCGCCGCTTGTGCCGGTGCCGCCGCCAGCAACGGCAGCGCGGCGCCGCCTCAGCCCTGCCAACCACGGAGCCAGCAGCCATACCCACACACCCGCTCTGACGCAGGAGCGTAGCCATGACCCTGTCATCACAGCTACCGCCATTTGAGTCCTACAACGACGACGACCCAGTGGCCTTCTACCTCAGCTCCCACGTTCGGACGGAGCTGGAGGAGGGCGCAGATGCCGTGTTCCTGTGTGAGGGCAGGTGAGAGGCGTGTGCTGCACATAGCAGGCGGTGCGCGTGTCATGTTGGCGGAGCAGGCTCCCCCCCGAGTCCCGCTGTCGCTGTCGCTGCACCGGATCCTGTGCGCAGGATGTGCGGGTTGAGATAGCAACGCAGCTGCAGAGTTTGGCAGCAAGCCATGCATTCGGCTCATGCCCACTTGCATCCCCGCCGCTGCACCTGCGCTCCGTGCAGGGCGCTGCCGGTGCACAGCGCTGTGCTGTCGGTGGCATCGGGAGCGCTGCGTGACTTCTTTGACGCAAAGGCCGCAGCGCAGCAGGCCAACGGAAACGGCAACGGCATCCACCACAGCCTGGCCAGCGCAGCGCACCTGGGCAGCGGCTACCACCTGAGCAGCAATGGCTTCCACCTGCAGGTGAGGGGAACAAACAGGGAGGGGTGCTGGGGCCGTCAGCAGCTGCTACCTGCTGCGCTGGCACTTCAGCCCACACACCGCTGTGCGCAAGCCCTCCGCCCCATGAGGTGCCGCTTCACGACCAGTATCGGCTCGCATTCCAAACAGGTGGCGTGCTCCGACGCGCTGCCCGCCGGCAGCGAGCGCAGCCTGGAGGGTTTCACGCTCAAGCGCCTGGCACACTTCCTGCGCTTCACCTACCACCCCGATGAGGTGCGGGTGTATTGTGGTGCATGAGGGAATGGCCAGCAGCGGCGAGACTGAGCAGTCTGGCAGAGAGTGACTGCAATGCTGGAAGTGCCCCGCTTGTCAGTGCGTCAACGGGCAGCTCACTCGCTGGCGCCGGCACCATGGCCGCTGCTGTAAACAGCACCCCTCCTTTCCTCCTCCCCAGGTGGGGCGTGTGGACTACCTGCTACCTGGCGCGGCGCGCACGCTGTCGGCCTGCGCCCGCCTGGCGCACCGCCTGCGCATGGAGGTGCTGCTTGAGCGGCTGGACCTGCGCATGGAGGCGGCGGGTGGGTGCTCCTTGTGATTGGCCAGCAATTTTGCAAACTTTGTTGGACCATGGGATGTGCATCTGGACCTGCGCATGGAGGCGGCGGGTGGGTGCTAGCGTGTTACAGCTTGTGAGGCATGCTTAGCAGCAGGCAGCACTGGAGCGGCTGGCTGCACCTGCGAATAAAGGTTGCGGTCAGGCCCCCGACCAACGTGGGGTCTCGCTGTTGCCTTGCCTGCAGTGGGTGCCCGCCAGGCAACGCTGCAGCGGCTCATGGACTGGACGCAGGTGTGTGCTAGACATAGACAGCTGTTGGGCTGGGTATGGCTGCTGCTTTTGGGCTGCCCGCAGCGCGCCGGCATGTTGGGTGTGCACGCCGGCACCACCACAAAGCGGTGCCGCCCACCCCAGCTGCTGCCTGCTCCCCCCCAACCGCCAGGTGGCCGAGGAGTGCGGGCTGAAGCGGCTGTGGACCAAGTGCATCCGGGAGATCTGCGTCACAATGTCCCGCGGCAAGAAGGGCGTGGGCCCGCGCACGGTGAGGGAGGCAGCAGGCGCTGTGGGGCACTGGGGGCAGCGGACGGCGGCGAGGGGCGGCGCTGGGTGCCCGTGCAGTTGGTGTCGTTGGCAAGGGTGCGGGGTCTGGGACTGAGCCATGTGAACGGCTCTACAAGTTGGTATGCAGGGCCCTGCAACAGGCAGAGCCGACCAGCAGCTGTTTTCGACAGTCCTTCCTCAGTCCAGTGCCACACGTTCCGCGCCCCGCTGTTTGGGAAAATCCTGCCTCAGCCCAGTGCCACACGTGCCGCGCCCCGCTGCCGCTGCAGGTGTCCAGCCAGGACCTGCAGGGCGCGCTGGCGGTGGTGCCCGCCCCCTCAGACAACATGCACACCGCGGTGCACGATGTGGCGCTGCTCAAGGTGTGTGGCGGGAGGGCGAGCAGTTGCAGCTGGGCGGCCATGCACCCCGATGTGGCGCTGCTCAGGGTGGGTGTGGGGAGGAGGAGCAGTCACAGCTGGTTGACCACGAATTTGCGCTGCTGAAGATGGGTGATGGGAGGGAGAGCAGCTGGACTCGGGCTTGCTTGCGGTGGCGATGCGTCTCCTGTTCACGGGATGCTGCCACCGGTGGGCTGAACACGGTCATGCGCATTGGCCGTGCGCTTTGTTGACAAGCCCGTTTGAGTGCTGCCATTCTGGCGCGCAGGACCTGAGCGTCAAGGCCAAGCTGTCCATCCTGGCCACGCTGCTGGCCGCGCTGCGCCGCCAGCCGGGCGACCCAAGCGAGCTGGTGAGGGGGCGGGGCGGGGTGGGCGGCACTCCTCGGCTGCCGGTGCATGCGCTGCTGGAGTCTGGTCGACTTCCTTTTTTTTCAGCCAAGCGCAACGTTTCCTGGGATGTTGGTTTGACCTTCTGGGCCTGCTGCTCCCCTGCAGGTGCCGCCTGAGGCTGCACTGGCGGCCGCGCTGCCGGCCATGCCGCTGCCCCCCACTCCTGAGATTGAGAACGAGCAGTGAGCAGCTGATGCGACGGCAGAGGAGTGCGGCAGAGGAGTGGCCAGCAGCTCCCGAGGAAGGGGCGATGCAATTTTTGCCACGACCCGTGGACAGCGCCATTTGATTTTTGAGTCGCGCTGTGCATGCAGTACTGTACACTTAGCCGCACAACATGAGATGAACACAGCTCCGTGAGCTTCAAGCTTTTGCACGAAATCCCTTCTTGCTCTTCCCAACTGTGCTCACTGCGACGCTGCAATGTTGTATAGGTTTGCAGCACTGAATTTACAGTGTGTGCCTGTAGAATGCTGTTTGCAAGGCATATCATGACAGCATGCAGTCGGACTGATCGCACTCCAGCCTGCGTATTGAGCGTGGCTCTCTGTACAAAGCAGGCGGGCAGTGTCATTGTGGGGATCGAGTATCATGAGCCAGTGTCACTTGAAGTCGTCGTCGCTGTTCGAGTCGGCTGCCACCTCGTGCGCTATGGCCGCCCGCTGCGCCTCCTCCAAGCCGCTGCCGCCTGCGCCTGTCGCCACCGCAGCTGCGCGCGAGCGGGCAGCAGCCTCTGCGTTCCCCCCGCGCAGGTAGCGCTTCTTGGCTGGATTGGCTGCCTGGTCTGCCCCGCCACCGGGACGCTTGCCGCCCTGCTGCTGCTCGGGCTGCTGGGCTGCCGGAGGCGGCTGCGGTGCCACCGGCGGGTAGCGGTGGTTGGCCGCCCAGTGCGGCTGCTGCCCCTGCTGCTGCTGGTGGGGCGGCACCGCACCATGCTGCATCCGCTGCTGCTGCTGCTGCTGCTGCGCCTGGACTTGCACATGTGGCTGCTGCGCCTGGGGCCCGCTATACTGCTGGGCGCGCTGAGGAGGCCCCTGCTGCTGCTGATGCCACTGGTGCGAGTGAGGCAGGGCCGGCTGCTGCTGCTGGCGCGAGTGAGGCGGCCCGTACTGCTGGTGTGGGTGAGGTGCCCATCCGCCATACTGCTGCTGCATGGGCGGTCCTTGCTGTTGATACTGCTGCTGTTGCTGTGGTGGCGGCTGGTGCATCCGCGGCCCTGGCTGCTGCTGCTGCTGCTGCATCGGCGGCCCTGGCTGCTGCTGCTGCTGCTGCTGCTGCATACCGTGCGGTGGCGCTCCATAGTGCTGCTGCTGTGCCTGCTGCATGCTGCGTGGCAGCGCCTGACCGCCCTGCGCTGCTGCACCGTAAGCAGGGCCGGCGCCGTCTGGCTGGCAGCGCCCTGCAGCCACCTTCTCATAAAACTGTGGGTCGCCGATGGGAGGCGCCTCCGGCTGCAGCACCTGCAGGCTCAGCACCATGACGAACCTGCAGGAGGAGCGCGGTAGCAGAGCGAGGGGAGGAGAGGCGGCGGTGGTCAGGCAACGGCAGCGCATGAACGATGGGGCCAGGGCATGGGCATGGCTTCCGCTCTGCATCGCGCACGCCCGACCGGTCAGTACCAAAACGTGCCCCGACGTTGCCCGACTCACGTCTTGCCCTTCATCGTGCTTTTCACCCAGTGCTGCAGGCGCACGATGGCGCCCTGTCGCAGGGCGCCGCCCAACACCATGGCAGAGGGCTGGGAGGCCAGTAGGCAATGATGGCTGTGCGTGCCGTCTGACAGCAGCACCCGCGCCAGCTGCCGCCCGTCGTCCTGCGATCGCAGCAGTTTGATGCCTGCAAGACGATCAGATGCGGGGGTGTCAGGCAGGCAGGGGTGCAGATGTTAGCATTGCTGCCTGCCCAACCATGGGGCAGCACAATGCACCACTGTTAGTTACTGTTAGTTAAAAGAGAGGCAGGGGTCCCGGGCGTGAATTCGGCCTGCCACCGGCTCACCTATGACCTGCATGCAGAGTGGGCCGCCTGTTTGGTCGGCACCCTCGTAGAGCCGCACTGCTGCACCAGCTGTCAGCTGTGCACCGCCGGAAGGTGCAGGGCCGCCCTGGCCCACTGGCTGCGCCGCCGCCTGCTGCTGCTGCGGCAGCGGCTGCTGCTGCTGCTGCTGCTGCTGTGCGCTGTGTCCTCCGCTGCTGGAGTCTGCTCCCCAGTTCATCACAGGCGTGACGGCGTGCTGCGGGTCCTGCTCCGCCAGCGGAGGGTGGGCTGCACCTCCCGGGGTGCCGCCGCCGGTGCTTGGAGCTGCTGGGGGTGCAGCGTGCTGCGCCGCAAATGCCGTGAGGGCCGCCTCCACTGCCAGCAGCTCGTGAAGCTTGTCTTCTGGGGAGGGCCCCGCCGCCAGCTGCTCCAAGCCGGCCAGCGGCGCCTCGTATGCAGCAGCCAGTGCCTGCACCAGCTGCTGCACCCCCCAGCCGCCACGCAGGCACTGCTCGCCAAAGGCCCGGGCAGCAGGGTCCGCCAGCTTGTCTTGAGGAAAGGTGGCTGGCCCGGCAGCCAGGCAGGCCTGCAGGCCGCGCGGCAGCGCACACGCCCACTCTGCGGCCAGGTGGTGCAGCGGCCGCTGCTGCCCCAGGAACTCACTGCGGGTGGGGGAAACGGAGGAGGAGATCAACCGCTGGGCCAAGTGCAATGGCCCTTGCAACAATGCCACACTTGGCCAACCCTCCACCAGGCAACGCCACTTGCTGCTTGGAGGCCCCACCTGGCGGCCGCAAAGGCATCTTTCACACCAGCCACCGCCACCTGCAGCAGGCTGGTGTAGCCGTAAGGCAGCACGGCCATGCCTGCAGGGTGGGAAAAAAGAGCAGGTCCGGATAAAGGGCGGCGCTACACCGGCAGGAGAGCTGCCACCCGCAGCCATTGGCACAAAGACAGACACTAGCAGGCAGGCTGCCCAGCCAATGGCCCTGCCCTGCCTCCCTAACCAGCGGCTCTTACCCCGCTCCCGCAGGAAGGCCGTGCATTCAGCCACATCGCGCACCGCCCATGCCGCTACTGGAGCAGTAGCCACTGCTGCCTGCAGCGCCGCCAGGGCACCAGCATGCGGCATGCCCGCAGCGCCGGCAGAGGGTGGCGGGCTGTAGTAGCCAGGCAGCTGCTGCGGGTAGGCGGGCAGGCCGCCATCGGATGAAAAGTGCAGCCGCTGCGGGTAGGCGGGCGAGCCGCCGTCTGGTGAAAAGTGCAGCTGCTGCACCACCGCCTGCTGCTGTGGTGGTGGGTGCTGCGGCTGCTGCGGCTGCTGCTCCTGCTTCACGTGCTGATGCTCGGCAGGCTCCTCCTTGACAAGCCCAGCACCGCCGCCTGCTGCAGCGTGCCGCGCCTGGGCCAGCGGCTTGTTCTGCCACACATCAAACATGGCCAGCACCGGGTGGCTGCGGGGCTGCAGGGAGGCGCCCCAGGCGCCCAGCGCGCCTTCCGCGCCGCGCCCAGCCGGCATAGGCTCTGCCTCCTGCTTAGGCTGCGGCAGAGGGCCGGCTGCTGCGATTGCCGCTGCCACTGCTGCTGCCACTTCGGCCTCCGGCCCGTTGGGTGCCGGGGGCGCAGCATCACGCTTGGCATCTGGCGGCGGGCCCGGCGGGTTGGCCTTGAGCGTCTGCAGGGGTGCCGGGCACAGGGTCAAGAAGAGGGCAGTGACGTCTTGAGCGGCAAACCGATATGAACACGGGGCAGGCACGCTCCCTCTCAAACAGCATGCAGCAGCAGCACCACCACCAGCCCAGCGCCAGCTCAGCCGCACCTCAAAGAAGCCGCGCATCGAATGCATGCCGGCCTCAAAGGAAGGGTGCACCGCCAGCGCGCCGCGCACCCTGCACGGCGGTGGGGCAGGCAGTGGCATATGGCTGGGCATCGCGGAGCAGCATCCTGGCACCAGCCACGGCCGCTGAAGGCGAGCAAGCAGACATACAGGGCAATGAAGGTGCAGCCTCACCAGCGCGAGAGCATGCGTTGGTTGCGCGGCAGCTTGAAGCGGTCGTCCACCATCAAAATGGCGCCCCAGTCCAGGCGGTGGCGGATGCAGCGCCCCAGCGCCTGCGGAAATGTGTGGAAGGCGGTGCATGCCTCAGAGGTCGGCAGCCGAGCGGCCGCCTGCATGGTTCTCTATCACTGCAGTGTCCCACCCAGCTGCTGACTATCTGTGCAAGAGGCCCCAACTCCTCCAAACAGCCGGCGTGCCTGGTTGAGGGCGCGGAATGCCTGCTGGCTGTACCAGGTGTCGCCCGAAACCAGGCCCAGCGCCTTCTGCCCACGGTCATTGAAGCTCTTCTTCTCGTTCACCTGCAGGCAGGAGCGGCAGCGTCTGATGAACTTGCAGCCTCCGCCCGGATCTCCTGCAGCTGCGCACAAGCACCCATGCACCGTTCCAGGCACCCGTGCACCGTTCCAGGCACGCCGGTAGCAGCAGCAGCAGCGGCAGCTGTCATGCAGCAGCCGCACCCCACCTTGAGGTCCTTGGCGTGCGGGAAGGGGATGCCCACAATGATGACGCCCCGCGCGTTGCCGTCCGCAAAGTCCAGGCCCTCCGACACCTGCGGTCGAGTTTGGTTGGTTGCCAGCAGTTGGGATGCTGCCGCTGAGTGTGCAGGGCTCCGTCTGCAATGGCGCGCCTCCGACACCAAGTGTCAGATAAAGGCACGCAGCCATGCAGGCACGCTTCAAGCTGCTGCATGCACACGGCTGGGCACCCACCTTGCCGCGGCAGACGGCGAAGAAGATGCCGCCACTGCCGCTCTCGATGGCTTTGTAGTAGTCCTGCAACGAAGATGCAGTGTGCGGCAATGTGGTGTGAGAAGGCTTGTGTGGCTGGTGTGTGTCACCCTGCACGGCAACGTTTGTGCCCCGCCTCTGAAACGCCCCACATGCAAGGGCAGGCAGGCCCGCACCTGCATGACCTTCTTCAGCCCGTCCTGGCCGCCTCCCCGCGGCTCCTGTAAGCATTCGGACAGAGGGGATCAATCGCCAACTGCCCAGTGGCACAGCGCATCAGATCCCTACACACGCCAGCCAAACCAGCCAGCCTGCGCACCTGCACGATCTTCTTCAGCTCGCCCAGCTGCTTGAGCAGGCCAGTGGACTGTCAGCGGGCAGATGAGGAACATATCAGGGGTAAGGCACGCGTCAAGTTTGCAGCCACGCCCGCAGGCAGCACTCCTGCCAGCGCCGGCAGCAGCAGTCGGCCAAACCAACCCCACACGCCGCCTCACCTTCCACCGCTGCATGAGGCGGTCCAGCAGGGAGTAGGAGGGCATGAAGACCAGCAGGCCGTCAGGGATCGCCTGCGGGGTGGATCAGGTGGCGAATTCCTTGTTGCGGTTCAGACAGTCGGCAGGCCAGCAGCTGACGGCTCCCTTAGGCACCTCGACGTCATGGCAGCAGCATAACCCCTTGCGCCCACCTGCGCCCCCTCCAGCACCACACGCCCAATGGCGTCCTGGAAGGCCGGCTCGTTCTGGTTGCGCCAGGTGGCCTGCACCGATGAAACGCCGGGGAAGGGCAGATGAAGGGTTGTGCAGCAGCAGCAGGCCGCGGCTGGCTTGCTCCCATGCCATTGAATGCTACAAAAGCCAGGTAGTCCACACTGCTCGCCGACTTACGTTGAGAGGCGTGCCGCCCGGGCCGGTGCCCACCACGCCCGCCCACACCTGCGCAGCGAGGGGGGAGTGTTGGCGACAGCAGGGACCTCAGCAGCAGGCCGCCGCTGGCGCTGGTGCATGCTCCTTTGCAGCATGCAGGCCAGAATCCGCGTCAGCGGCTGCTACCGGCTGCTAGGCTTGCCTGGCGGCGCATGTCCACCACGTGCGGCCCCTCCAGAGTGACGGAGAAGGGCGTGCCCAGCTGCAGCATGGGGGCACGCGGCGGCAGTGTGAAGGCGCTCACAGGCTAGACCCTGCACTTCACCCACATCTTTCAGGCGAAAGAATACCCCCGGCAGGCGCACGACTGACCAGCCTGCCAAAAAACACCACGTGCCCACCCCTCCCCCCAACCCACCCACCCGCCCACCTCGGAGGCAAAGCCCTCCAGGGGCGCCAGCGTGCCGCTGGTCAGCACCACGCTGTGCGCTGCATCGGCCACCGGCTTGAAGGCCACGGCTGGGTTCATGCTCCACAGGCACCTGCAGGATAGATCATGGCGGGAGCTGGGGTGGTGCAGTGGCCGTGCACAGTGATACATTCAGGGCATGGGTAGGGTATAGATGTAAGGCAATCTTGCACTTATTCAGCACAACATGGCCAGGCAGCCCCCTCACATCTTGAAGCAGAAGCCGGGCAGGGAGGTGTCGTCGCCGCCGCCGTCCTCGCTCTCCGCACTGCGGCAGCAGGAGCAGTGCATCACCAGCGGCATTGGCATACAGTTCAACTGCAATGGCTAAGGTGTGTGGGGTTAGCCAGGGCACTGTCGTGCAGTTGGGGCGGCGGCAGCAGCAGCGTCATCCCATCCAGGCGGCCAGTACGAGGTCGCCTTCACCCAAATCCCACAGCCGCTCACCGGCGGCGGAAGCGGCCCATGGCCAGCTGCGGCTCCCGCTCGTACAGGCGCTGCACCACCATGCGGTAGTCGCGCGGGCCGTCGGTGCTGACCTGCGGAAGGGAGGCATGGCGGGCTGGGGGCGTAAGCACACATTCAGTGCACCGACCGAACCTGGAGCTGGTGCTGGAGGGCGACACGTCCGGCACAAACCTAGGCGCGTCACCAACTGCGCCAGCCCCACCAACACACCGCAGCAGCACCTCGGCCCACCTGGTGCAGCATGCGCACGACCTGGATGAGGCGGGACATGATGCCCAGCGACAGGGCGCCCACGCGCATGGCTGTGGACACACCCCCGCCCGCGTTGGGCTGTGGGAGGGGATGGGAGGCAGCTCTCAACACAATAGTGTGCCATCTGAGCCAGCGCAGTTGAAAGCTGGCTGCAGGGGCCCCTTCCAACTCAGTGCCAAGATGCAGATGCTCACCGCTGCACCTCTCCACCCCTCCAAGTCCACCACACCCTAACCCCCCACCTGGTTCTCCTTGCCGCGCTGGCCGCCAGCGCCGCCGGACTCTGCCTGGCCCATTGCCTCCTCCTCCTCACGTGCAGCCTGTAGGAGGAGGGAGCTGGCAGGATGTGGATGACTCACACAGTCCGGCCAGCGACAACAGGCAGCGGCGGCCAGTGGGCCCACCGAATGCACAGCAGGACCGCAGCAGCCCGCTTGCCTGGTAGGCCTCCCACAGCGGGTCCACCTGGTCGGCGCCCAGCCCGCACGCCTCCAGCTCGCGCAGCAACTACGGGGAGGGTAGAGAGGGGGTAGAGGTGGCGGGTAGGGGGCAAAATGCTGGCAGCCAGAGCTGCCGCCGCTGTCGGAGTCCAACTTGCCCGGCCGTAGCGAATACCCGCACAGCATGCGCGCCTTGCCCACCTGGTTCTGCGGGATCAGCTTCTCGTACGGATCTTGGTAGCGGATCGCGCCACCGCCCCGCCCACCGCCGCCGCCCCGCCCACCGCCGCCAGCTGCCCTCTGCTGCGCCATGGCTGCCACCGCCACCCGCTCCTTGTTCTGCAAGCACAAGGTACAGCGAGCCTCAACTGCGCCAAGTGCCCATACGGCACAACTCCTGCGCTGCAATCTGAGTCCAGTCCCGCCACCCTGCCGCACAAGGCGGTCTAGCTGTAACGCCACCCCGCACGCCCCCAACCCACGCACCACCATCCAGCGGACGAGCGCGTCGGCGCAGGAGGCCAGCGGGCCGTACACCTCGGGCTTGCCGTTGAGCTCGTACGCCTTCTTGAAAGACGAGAGCACCTGGGGAGGGGCGGCAGGCGGTGCCAGGGGATGTGGAAGGCAGACGCTTTGCACCCGCCATTGTGAGAAAGTACTCAACAAATCGCACATGGGCGCACCTGCTCGGTGCTCGCCACCTTCTGTCCGTGACAATGAGATAAAATCGTGGAAATGCAGCAGCTCCTCACCTCCTGCATCGTGTCCAGGTCCACCTCGGTGCTGGCGGCCTCGCGGCACACATCCTCAATGTTGTGCGCCTCGTCCAGGATGAGCAGCGCGCCCTCCACATCTGCCGGGACGGCAGCGACGGAACGCGTGTGGAAACGCGCGTGGGACAGCTGGGCAGCAGCAGCACCGCAGGTCGCAGCTGCTCTAACGAAAAGCAACAGGCACACCAGCATCAGCTTGCCCTCCGTTCTTTGCAGGAGGGCTGCGGTCCCCAGCCGCCTGCGCATAGGCAGCAGCACGCACCCACGGCCATGGCGCGGCGGATGACTGGGTCCAGCAGGTAGGAGTAGGGCGCAAAGATGACCTCCGCCTCCTGCAGGCAGCGGGCAGTGGGTGGTTTGAAGCTTTGAGTTCACTGCTGATGGCAGGCAGGGCGGCTCCAGCACGAATATCGCATGTCTATGTTCATGCCAGCCCTGCAACCGAACCGCCCGTTTGTGCCTGCTGGCACTGCACACATGCAACTGCAGCGCAGGGCATGCCGTGTGCACCCACCTCTGCCCACTTGCGGGCCGTGTAGTAGGGGCAGACCTTGTGGCCGCGGCCTAGCGCCTGCAGGCCAGGGGGAGGGAGCCTAGTTGGGATGGCCGTCATGGCAGGTCGAAAACTGCAGACCCGATAACACACTGAGCTTGACAAGGCCGGTGCACGCCTGGGCAGGCCTGCATTAATCGATGGATACATGGGCCGCCGCCAGTGGCAGCAGCCGACGCATGTGCACATCAGCCCTGTACACCAGGCCTGCATCTGGACCCCGGCAGCAGCAACACACAGTGCTGGCCAGCAGCATTGTTGGCAGCAGCAGTAGCAGCATGCAGTGGCCCTGCCCACCTTGAGATCCTCGATGTCGTGCAGCCGGTTGTGGTGCCCGCCGTTCACAAAGCTGTGTACGTTCTTGAAGTACTGGCACTGCAGGGGGATGGGCACGTGGGCCAGGGCAGGGTGAGGGTGAAGACTGGATGAAGCTTGGGCAGCAGCCGCCACATGTGCACTGCAGCACAGAAAGAGCCCAGTCACCGTGCAGCATAGCAACTCAATCAAGCTGGGTGACACACACCTACACCACCCATCCAGCCAAGGGGGAAGATGGAAGCAATCACATCGTGAAGCACCTCAACAAATCCCTGGCCCGCCGCCCAGCACCCACCTGGCTCTCCTTGAGCAGCTCCTCGCACGCCTCGTCGATCGACGACTGCTTGGTGGCGTGCATGTTCACGCAGTAGTGCTTGCGGGAGCCCTGCAACAGAGCGGGGTGGGGCGACGGGCTGAGGGCGGGTGCATTGAACGTGGCGGCAACTACAGGCGCAGCAGGCGAGACCGCCAGGCAAGGCAAGGCAAGGCAAGGGCAGCCTGGGTGCACATACACCAAAACGGCGGCGACACCTGGCAGCACCCAGCCAGCACCAAGCAGCCCCCAGCCACCCACCAGCACCGCCATGCGCGGCTTGTATTCGCTGCGTTTCAGCTCCTTCACCACCTGCAGGGCAGCAGTTTGCAGCAGTGCCCATCAAGCAGGAGGATGCCAGCCACGCCATGTCGGCACGCGCCGACCAGCAGGGGAGCGCAGCACCAGCTAGGACTGCAGCCTCTCAGCCTGCCAGCGCACACAGGTGCCACAGACTGCTACACCGTCAGCGCAGCACCCAGCCAACGGCGTGCCTGCTGGATCTGGGAGTGTGTGCGGGTGGCGTAGAAAATTTTGGGCGGCTTGCGCCGCGGCGGCGGCGCCTCGCCCTCGCCGCCATCAGCCATGAAGCCGCCATCGCCCAGGTTGGACGGGGAAGCGCCGGGCCGCGGCTGCGCAAATGGGTCAGCAAGCGGGCCTGGGGCCTGCAGAGGGATGTGTGGCAGTGACAGCAGCTATTGACAGAGAGCGGGTGCCAGCAGCACTTGCGGCTCGGCACCTGACCAGTCCGATGGCCAGCACCCACTGTCACCCACCGCGCCCCGCACCCCTCCCCAGCCTCACCCCAGCGCCGCTTTCACCGCTGCCCGGGCAGCCATCAGCGTCCTCGATGCCATCAGCGCCTGCCGCCTTGGCCGCCGCAACCGCCGCCTTCTCAGCTGCCAGCCCCTCCTCAATGCGCTGCTTCTCCCGCACCTGCCGCCGAGGGAGAGTTGGGAACCGTTTTCAGCTGCTCAGCTTCTGTTCAGCAACCGCCACTGGCATGCAGCACGTGCGGAGGTTGCTGGAAGCGGCAGTGCACCCATGGGCCGCCGACCCCCAAACTGGTTCCCTGACCCAGCACCCGCCTGCCACGCCAGCGCCGAGCAAAGCAGGGACAGCGTCTTGCCGGAGCCTGCAGGGAGGTGGGGGAGCAGGCTGTGCCGTTGTGCCAGCTGCGCCCCGGCAACATGGATGCCGCCGGGCAGGCAGCAGCCCCATTCATTCGCTGCACGTGCGCTCTCCTGCTCCCCACCCACCGCCCCAGGCGCCGGCACCCACCTGTGGGCGCCTCCAGCAGCGCGTTGTGCCCGCCCTCCAGCGCCGCGATCACCTTGCTCATGAAGCTGAGCTGCACGCCGTAGGCCTGGTGCGGGAACTGCACCTGGCAGCCCCCAATGGTGTAGTGGGCGGGCATGGCGGCGGCACCTGGCGGCGGGAGCTGCTGCCGTCTGGCGGCGGGCGGGAGCCGGCCGCCTGGGGGTGCCGCCGGGGGCTGCGCCGGCCGCTGAAGACTACTGTACTGTCATGGACCGCCGCAGGAGGCCGGGCAGGGGCGCAGGAGGTCGCTGTGCAGCGGGCGCGACAACACTCGAGCGAGGAGGTCGAAGGCGCTCCGCCGCTGGCTGTCAAGTGATCAGGCAACAGTGTGAGCAGCAGCAAATGACTGGGGGCCAACTTCAAAGCCTGCTGGGCGCCGTGCTGGGCGACCACAATGCAGGCGAAGGGGCAGCTCCCAGCGGGCCCACAATTCGTGTCCCCACCTTCTACCGACATCCAGCTTGCGCGCCGGCACGTCCTCGGCCCCACAGCGCCCAGCTATGCAGCACGCCTGCCTCTCCACCCAGCAGCGGCCGTTCGTGGGCGGCCAGACGGCTCCCCGGCGCGGCCAGAGGCATGTGATCAACGGTGGGTGGCGCGGGAGCGGCGGTGTGGGAGGAGTGGGGTTCTCGGCGGCGCCCCAGCCTCCTGGGCGCTCGGGGCTGGCATGCGCAATCGATCGGGACAGCCTGCAGCCACGGCGACACGATTGCAGCGCCCCTGGCTGCAGCAGGCACCGCCGTCTGCCGTCTGCTGCCGCCCCGATCGGGCCCTTCCTTGCTGCCAATTGCTGCCCTTGGGTCCTGGATGGAGTCCATCGCATAGCGCCCAACGAGGTGCATTGCGATGGACTGTCACGAGCACCCGGGCTTTAACTGGCTGGCTTGCCGGCTGGGCATGCCCACTCGCTCCTTGTGCGTCGCCGCCTGCGGTCCGCTGCCGCCGCTGCCTGGGCGGGCCATTGCTTGCTGCCGATTGCTCCCTGGGCTCCTCGATTGGGCTCGTCGCAATAGTGCCCATCGAGGCGCAATGCGGTGGACTGTCACGAGGACCTGGGCTTTTGATTAGCTGGCTTTGGTGGCTGGGCATGCCCACTTGTTCCTTGCGCGTCGATGACGCTCATTTGCGAACATGCTCTTCGCTGCCCTGGGTTTCGGCGGACTTGCAGCTCTGCCACGACTGCGGCGCAACTAGCATCAGCTTGCGGCGCCGCCGCCTGCCGTCTGCCGCCACTGCTGCCTGGGCGGGCCATCACTTTGCTGCCGATTAGCTGCCCTTGTGTCCTTCAACATGTTTCATCGCATCGCGCCCAACGAGGTGCAATGGGGTGGACTGTCACGGGGACCCGAGCTTCAGTTGCCTGGCTTTTGGTGGTCCGGAGTCGCCTCCCCCTCTCTTTCACTGGTGGTCTCCGCTGCCTGCATAGCATGTTGCACTGCCTCTGGGCTCCAATGGCGCCATGCGGCGGCGCTGCTGCTTTCCACTGGAGGAAGCTAAGGCAGCAAGGTGGTTCGCTCCTGCCACCTTCCTGCCTATGCTCGTTGCAGTGGCAAATCTGGCAGCCGCCGTGCCTGACTGCTCTAGTGGGTGGACGCTCTTGCTGTGCCAGTTGTGCATGGCATGCTATTGCCAATCGCCGTCCCAGTTTGCCCACGTGGCCTGTTGCTCTGAGCGGTATGGCCCTGCTTGGCTGCCCAAGCAAGCGGCTTGCTGCTGAATCGGTTTGGGCTGCATGCGGGCTTGCTGGCATGGTTAGCACCGGCCGCTCACGACAAGCTCGTGACTGTGTGATCACCTTTCCAGCGACCGCGCTCCACTAGTTGGCCACTGGGTCGCCAGCGGAGCAGGCCTGGGGGTTCAGCGGAGCAGGCCTGGGGGTTCATCTCACGGGCAGGAGGTGTCGGCAAGCGCGGTCTGCCTTTGTTTAACATGTTGGGTCATTCATTGTCGGCTCGTCTGCATAGACATCCCTGCCGTGGCCTCGCCTGCCTGACTCCTGTTGCCCCACGCCCTCCCATTGCTGCAGCAGCAGTGCAGCGGGCGGAGGAGGGGCCGCAGCGCCAGGCGGCGGGCGTGCTTCTCAGCCTGGCGGCTAGTGCAGCTCTGGTGCTGGGTGCCGGCCCTGCCGCTGCCGAGGTGAAGCTGCCACCCCTGGACACTGGTGAGACTTCTGCTTTTGCACGCGGCGCTTGCCCTTCGTTTAGACAAGGTGTCTGCCGCGCTGTTGTTCCTGCTGGCTGCAAGGGTGTTGGAACCGGGCCCACTTGGTGCGCGCTCCTCCCGCCTTGCTGTCCCGCTTCAACAGGCAGTGCGCCCGCTGCACACGCCCTCTGCAGACCCCAACCGCTGCCAGCGCGCATTCGTGGGCAACACCATCGGCCAGGCCAACGCCGTGTCGGACAAGGTGGGGAACATTGAGCTGGTTTGGCCAGTGTTGAGCATTGTGCATACATGCGCCTGCGAACAACCCAACCCCTGCCTGGCTGCTAGGCACCAGCGCCCGGCATCAGCCTGCCGAGCATGCCTGTGGCTGCATGCTGACCGCCGTGCCCGCATCGCCCCACCCGCCCGCCCACCTGGCAGGTACTGGACCTGCGGTTCTGCGATCTTTCGGGCGCCAACCTGCGCGGCAAGACGCTGTCGGGTGCGCCTCGCAGCCGCAGAGGTTGCAGAGATTGGCCTGTGAAGCTTTGACCTGCATGCAAAGGCTTGATTGGAACGACAGCAGCCGCCGCCGCACCAGCCGTGTACAGCGGCTCACCCATGCTGCAAGCCAGCCAACGTGCCGTGTTGCCGCTCCGCCAGCCTTGCAGGTGCGCTGATTGCGGACGCCAACCTGAGCGGCGCCAACCTGCAGGTGGGGTCCGTTGGGGCGCTTTGCTGGCAGCAGTCCACCTTGCACCGGCGAACATGCATGAGGATGCGCTGATCGGCAAGTGAGTGAGGTTTCACCAGGGTGCTGTGAACAGCCCAGGACTAGCGCACTCACAACGTTTCTGTCTGGTGCGACTTTCACAAGCAGGAGGCGGTGTTCACCAAGGCGTATGCCGTCAATGCCAACCTCAAGGGTGAGGGGGCTGTCGGCAGGGGGCGTGTGGGTTGCAGGGCAGCGCGTCAGGAGCAGCGGGGGTCGCAGGCACATCGCTTGGCTCAAGGACGCACTTGGGCCAGCCGTCAGCTCCACTTGCCCCGCGCCACTTCCCTCAGCAATCAGCCTTGACAACACCGCTGCACGGCATCGCTCTGCCTGCCCTGCCTTGCAAGCAGCGGGTGCATCATATGCGCCCCAAGTGGCTGGTGGCCTGCAGGCGCCGGCTTGACCAACGCTGTGGTGGACCGCCCACCTGCTCGCCCTGGCTCCACCAGCGCTGCTGTGCATGTTACCTCATACCAACGCTGTGACCCTCATACCCTCACGGCTTGCCCCCTGCAGGCGCCGACCTGACCAACGCTGTGGTGGACCGCATGATATTCGACGGCGCCGACCTGGAGGGCGCCCAGCTGGTCAACACAGTCATCACCGGTGAGCGGCAAGCCGTTGCTTATGGCCGAGTTTGTGGCCGAGTGGAGTGGATATTGCTATTTGTGAGCGCCAGTGCCAGGACCTGGCAGTTTAAACGGGCCTGGGTGGGCGTCTAGCCACAACAAACGCCGTGTTGCCCCCTGCCACAGGCACCTCGTTCACGGGCACCAACCTCAAGGACGCAAACTTTGAGGATGCGCTGATTGGCAAGTGAGTATCGCAGCCTGCTTCCTGAGACGCCTCAACCTGGCTGCTCCATGCTGCTCACGTTGCTTCGTTACATGAGGGGGAAGTGCTGATCGGAAGGTGGGTATGGCAGGCTGCCCCTTGCTGCTCGCTCTGCTCTTTAGAGGATGCGTGTGAGCATGCGCTTATCGGGAGTGGTCTCTGGCACCGGGTGCTGTTTCTTTGCTGTCGGCAGCTGGTGTTGCAAGCAAAGGCAAGCAGTGGCGTTTTCGTAGCTGAACATGACGCCGCTCACACCCCCTCCCATTTCTACCCGCCTGCAGCGAGGATGCCAAGCGGCTGTGCGCCAACCCCACCCTTGTGGGCGAGAGCCGGCTGCAGGTTGGCTGCCGCAACTGAGCGGCCTGCAGCGACCCGGCCTGCTGCTGCAACCAGTGAGGAGGCGCACCAGCAGCGGGCCACTGCGGCAGCCACCCCTGCACCTTTTGCCAGCACCATTGCGGACCCGCGGGTCGCGCCAATTTTGACCACCGCACTGACCGTTGATTCGAGCATTGATTGTCAAGTAATTTACAAGCTGCATGGGCTGCCAGGCAGCGCAGGGAGCAAAGGAGGAGGAGGCACCAGAGAGATGCAGGGCGGCAGTTGGGAGAGAGAGTGTGCTGTCAGACCGCAATTGGAAAAAGGGAAGAGGCCGGAACGTTTAAGAGAGTGGCTGCGCTGCAAGGGACTGGAATGCTATCATCAGCGCGAGCAATCAAAGAAAAGGCGCGTGGGAAGGGGTGCTACTGAAATGCGGGGTTGGATGCAAGCCAGGGCGCGGGGCAGCGCGGCTGCTTGTACCAGCCGCGGCCACTGCTGTGCGCTCAGTTGCCGGGCTGCACGGCCGCGATGGCTGGGACGCGCTGCCGCAGAGCCCAGCTTGGCTCAGTTGACCAGTTGCACCGCCGCAATGGCGGGGATGCGCTCCCGCAGCTTCTGCGTGACGGCCACGCGCACCGTCATCACATTTGCGGCGGGGCCGGTGATGCGGACCTGGGGAGTGAGAAGGTGAGGGGGGCAGCCAGTGAGCAAGCAGGAAGCATGCATGCACGACCTGCACGGCATGCCGCCTCGGCTGCACCAACAGCAGCAGCCAGGCCTATCAGTGGCGTGTGTTTGTTTGGCGCAGCCATCACAGGCGCCACCAAGAGTTGGGGGATGCTCCAGGCCTGCCATCACATCAAAGCCCACAGTTTGCCAAGAAACAAGAAACACAACACATCAAAGCCCACGCTATAACAAGGAACACAGGACGTCCTGCACACCTTGCAGATGGGCCCGTCCAGCTCCACCAGCTCGAGGCCGCCGCCGCCGGTGCCCACCAGGTACGGCCTGCGGGAGGGTCAGTGGCAGGAGGGCAGTCGGGTCAGGTGCGCGATTGGCAGCATGCATGCTTATTGGGAGGGTCAGTGGCAGGAGGGCAGTTGGGTCAGGTGCGCGAAGGGCAGCATGCATGCTTATTGGGAGGGCCGATAGCAGGGGGGCAGTGGTGGTCATGCGCGCGATTGGCAGCATGCGTGCTTATTAAGCGGGGTCGCTGTGGTGAGGAGCAGCATGGCGAGCGACAAGAGGATGCCCAAGCAACAACCACAGACAGCCAAACGCACCTGATCTCGTCCAGCACCGTGTCGATGTTCTCGCTGGTCAGCTCCAGCCCCTGGTTCTCGTCCATCACCTGCTCCACCTCCAGAATGTCCTGCAGCGGGGGGCAACAGCATGTTATGGCAATGTTGAGCAGCTGGGGCGGGCACACGCGAGGCGACTGGCCACCGCTCCCTGGGAGCAGTCGGTTCTGCCAACCCCGCCCACTCACGGGGATGCGCTCCATGAGGCGGCGCTTGATGCCCATGGTCATGGTTGTAAGGGAGGAGGGGCAGGAGCCGCACGCGCCCGCCAGCCGCAGGTACACCTGGCAGGGTGGGGGGCAGGTTGCAATGCTAGTTAGGCGGGAACGCGCTGTTCTCTCTGGCTGATGAAAGGTGCTTGCGATGCTGAGAGGGGCAAGCCATTGCAGCGGTCATGGGGAGGGCGGGCAAGGTGCAACAGCGCACCCCGCTTGCAGCCTGCTGCGCCCAGAACTGCAGCAAGCCAGTGTGCAGCAGCAGCAGCACCTCCAACCGCTGGCACAACAGGTGCAGTGCAACACAGCACGCCGAGCAGAAGCTAGTGTGCGGCAGCAGCACCTCCCCCCACTCGCAGTGCAGTACTGCGCGCCACAGAAGCAAGCATTGGCTCACCACGGGCCCGTCGATCTCCACAAATTCCACGTTGCCACCATCGGCCATCAGGTAGGGCCGCACCTGGCAGGGCAGGGGTTAGGAAGTGCGGCGCCTGGTCTGCAGCCGCTGCTGCACTTTGCTGCTCAGGAGCAGCCTGCACCACTCGCGACTCGCAGCCGCTCAGCGACCCAAACCCCAACCAGGCTGGAGGGTGCCGCCCCACTGCTGCTACATGCTGCAGCCGCGTGCTGAGGCTGGGTCCTAGCAAGTGAAGCAGCACCAAATGCCACACGTGCAGCCAACAAAAAGTGAACCGCGCAGTGGCCTTCAGCTTCGCTGCACATGCACCGGCCAACAACACACAGCCGCACCCCCCTCGGCTGATGTGCCTGCCCACCTCGTCCAGCACCAGCTCCACATTCTCCTCCGTCAGCTCCAGCGTGTCGGTCGCGGCTGCCTGGCACGCCGGCGCACGCTGCGCAAAGCCTGCAGGCACAGTCGCCCGGGCCGCAAAGGGTGCAGGTGAGCGGCGGCGGCTGTCGGCAGGCGGCAGGCAGCGGCGGCAGGCGGCGGCGTCCCTCATCCCCGCAGCCAGCCAACCCCCTCACCTCTGCTGCCGCCGCCTAGCCGCCGTTGCTGCTGCCGCTGCTGCAGGGGGGCCGCAGGGCGCAGGACGCGCAGGGCAACCCTCCCACGGGCGCCCAGGCGCGCCGGGGCCGCCGCGTGCGATGCCGAGCAGCTGCAAGAAGCTGCTGTCGCTGCTGCCGCCATCGGGAGCGGTGCTGCAGCCGGTCGTCAACGCTCGGAGGGCTGGCTCGGAGCCGCTTTCCTAGCGCCGCCTCAGGCTGCAGGGTGCTTCCAACGTGCTGTAACAAGGCTGCACTTTGCACTCCAGCATGCTGGCCCTGCCGCCGCCCAGCCGCCGCCAGGTCGCCGGGCGATCGGGTCATCCGGGCGGCAGTGCCAAGCAACCATCCTGGAGCAAGCAAGCTGCTGCCAACTCGCACACAGTGGCTCCATTGGGGAGCGTTTGTGTTTACAGCGGCTTGCACGGATGGCCGCACAGCAGCGGCGCGGCGTGCACGGGCCGGCGCTGGCAAGGGGATTGGGTGCAACAGGGTAGAAGGGTAGGGAGGAGGCACATGTGAGCGGCTGAGAGGGGAGGGAGCTGAGACACAGAGGGAGAAGAACGAAACTGGAGTAAACGAAAACGAGCAACGAATAAGGGTTCAGTTCATTGGCAGTTCAGTATGAGGGCTATGCTACAAGGGGGGTTGCGAGGGGGAGGGGATGCGAGGGCGCGGGATAACACGAGTGGGGTGAGCATGCGAGGCGCAAGGCACACAGACGATCTGCGGCTGCCGCACACAACGTAAGCGGCCTGCGGCAGCCCACCAGCAGCACAGCATAGCAGCAGCGCGACTGGTGCAGGGCAGGGCCGCCAGCAGGGCTGACACTGCAGGCCCATGCATTGCACAGCTGCTGCCGTGCTGCTGCTGCTTTCCGCGGCCACGAATGCACCAGTGCCAGCGCTCAGTTCATGGATGCGCAGAGCACCAGTGCCCCAGAGCGCTCAGTTCATGGATGCGCAGAGCACCGTGATGTCGTCTGCTTTGCCGCCGTTGAACACCATGTCAAACGCTTCGCTGGCGCCCTCGCTGCGTTCAAGTCGAAGGGCGGCGGGGGGGGACCTCAGGTTAGGGGCCGGGGTGCCCGCGGTGGGCAGCGGATGACGGGAGCCTAGCCTTGCTGCAGCTGCTTTTGCAGCGTACAGCACGGCATGCAGGCCTGGGCGGCTGGAACCAGGCCCGTGCACCCTTGGGCGCCCCCACTGCGGTGCAGGCAGGCTGCAGAGGAAACCCGCTCACCCTACCGGCAAACCAGCCTCAGGGACGCCCCCAATGTGCACACCTGTAGGGTGTCATCCGCTGCTTGTCCATGCTGTTTTCGAAGGCCAGGAACGCCAGCCGCTGCGCAATGACCGAGGGCTGCACACCTGCGGCCAGCGGGGCTGGGGGTGGCAGGGAGGGGGCAGCCCCGGCGGTGAGCAGAGCGCTACTTGAGGACAGCTGCGGCAGCGGGCGAGCAGCGCTCGGCCAACAATGCAGTGCCTGGCGGGCGCAGCCCCTGCGTGCTGGCAACTCTGCGTGCGCAGAGTCGGACGCTGGGGCCGCCACACCACGCCAGCAGCTGAGCGCGGACGCTGGCGCCAGCCAGCACACCGCCACAGCACACTGCCACAGCACGCTGCCGCAGCACAATGCAAAAAACAAAATGCTGACCTTCCAGCACGTCCCGCTCCACCTCTGCCAGCAGCTCCTCCTCACTCACATTGTCCCACAGCCCATCGCTGCAGTGCATGGACAGGGCAGGAGGGAGTCAGGAGGTCAAACAAGCAGCAAACACGCAGTTTGGCACGCAGCTCCTCCTTCGCAATGCCCCACAGCCCGTGGCTTCAGGCAACTGCCGTATTGTGCCTGCCATTCAGCGCCACTCCCCCACTTGGCGCGTGCCATGCACTTGCGCAGCGGCCCTGCTGTCCCGTCAGCGCCCAATTACCTGCCCAGAACGATGATGTCCCCCGGGGCAACCGGCATGGTGGTCAGCATCGCGTCCTCTGGCAGGTCCGCGCCCTCAAAGTGGCCTGTGTGCATCGTCACAAACAAGGGCAAGTATGTAAGGTGAGGGCCCAAGAGGGTGGAGGAGGCACCGCCATCAAGAGCAACGGCATGTGGAGGGTGAGGGTCTAGGCAGGGTGGGGGGAGGCCGTGTGGCATCTTTCCCACAGGCCAACGCCCTCGAAACAGGGCCCGGGGAGAAGGCGAGCTCGAGTACAGAAGCCTGCACGTTCAGAAATCTGCACGCGGCTGGCCGCCGGTGACAAGACCGGGTGCTACCCTCAGCCCCAGGCTGCCTCCTGGGGGTCTGTATCGCAAGTTTCGTTGCGGACACGCAGACTTTAAACCCGAACAGTGCTACCCCGCCTGCCAGCCCAGCACCTGCTTGCACGCTGCAGCGCAGCCCCCCAAGGGCTCACCCAGCTGGTAGGGGTGCCCAAAGCTGTGCTCTTGCTGCGGCGACCGGTACTTGATCTCCAGCTGCCCCACCCGGCTGGAGGCTGCAGGCGACAGGAGGGGGGCAGGCAAGCTACTGTAACTGTGCAGGCAGGTTCCAAGCTTCAGCTGCACACCCGGCTGGGCACTGCAGCACGCACAGGGAGGCAGGCACATGTGCATGGCCAGGCATTTGATGACCTGGAGGTACCAGGCATTGCTGGGCAATGGTGGTGTTTCCAGCCAGGTGTGCGCCAACTTGCGCAGCTTGCCCATCTGACTGTGCTGATGGGCACAGTGCTGCCCACTGTGCAGCTTGCCCACTGCACAGTGCTGAACCCACCGGCGGTGATTTTGGCGGTGCTGGCCCGCTCGCCGCGCCGCCGGCCGATGAGCACAAAGCCGCTGTCCCCAAGGTTGGCGGCAGACAGCCGCCCCTGTCGGTAGCACAAGGTGGGCAGGCGCGGCAGGGGTGAGGGCAGCGGGGAGTTGCGGACTGGCCTTGGCCATGCCGCACGGCCAACACGCACGCCGAAATGCCGTGAGATCCCCTCCCCAGCCACCATACCTATGCAACAGAGTCCACCCTCTCCCAACCGCAACCCCAACATAATGCCAACCCTCTCCCCACCTGTATCTGGTCCACCAGCAGTATGCAGGCGGTGGAGGAGCCCAGGATGCCCTCCAGCCGCAACCGCTTGGCCGCAAACTGCAACGGGTGGAGTAATCAAGAGATTGGCCGGCTGTTCACAGCAGCGGAGTGACAGCGACAGGCACAGCCAGGGGCACGGCAGGGGGGTGACAGAGGTTGAGTGAAAGCGGCAGGCATACAAGATGGAAGGCAAGTCACCCACCCACTGGCTGCACATGTCAGCGCTGCTGCATGGAGCAGTGCATGGAGCAGCACAGGCAGACAAGAACTGGCCCACGCAGAGCCCGCCCGCACGGTTCGGCCGCACACCTGCAGCACGCGCAGCACGTCTGTGGTGCCAAGGTCCACTGAGTGTCGCGCAAACTCCATCAGCCGCCGGCTGCAGTTGAGGCGATGAGACACACAGCCAGGTCAGCTGGCCATCTTGGAGCAGCAGGGTGCAGCAGGTGGGCCAGCGGCACAGTTCCGGCAGCCGCCGGCTGCGCTGCGTGGGCCAACATGGCCACTCCCGCGGCTTGCAACAGAGTGAGTGGGCCCCCTGCCGGTCCAGAGGCCACAGCCACAGCGTGCAACTCGCACCATCAGCAAAGTGCACACTGGGCGCATTCACACCAAAACCTGCACGCCTGATGCCCTTTCGTTTTCACATGCACATGCCGTCAGCCCACCATGTGCCTTCAAGCCCAACAGGCGGCCATCGCCCCTGCTCTGTCCCCACCTGAAGCTGCCTGCATCAATGCCCTTCTCTTTCCACATGTACACGCCATCGGCCACACCCATTGCGGTGATGCCGTTGCTGCAGGGGTGGGCAGGTGCGGTCGAGTTCCCAGATTTGGGATGGCGCAGCGGCGCGCGCAGCAAGCTTGGCAGAGCCTGCGGGCTGATGAACCGCCAACCCACCGCACCCCACGCCAGGCACCACCAGCTCTGGCCGGTTTGCACCATGCCGCAGCCGCTGCATGCAGCAGCTGACACCAACCAACACGCGGCAGCTCAGCTCACCGGTTGCTGCAGTAAAAGTAGGCGTCCTCGCCGCCGTAGCCGTACCCCTTGCGGTTCAGCCCCTTCTGCCCCGCTGCCGCCTTTTCCGGGTGTGGCAGCGCTACCGCCGACACCTGCACACGGTGCGCGTTGGGGCAACATTGGTGGCAGCGGCAGCGGCACTAAAGAACGACCGCAGCGGTGGCAGCGGCGACAGTGGCAGCTAAAGAAGGCATTCGCGGCAAGCAAACGGCTGCTGCTCCACCTGCGCCTCCACCTGTGTCTGGCCTCACCTCTGGCTGCAGCGGCGGCCCCTTGAGCTGATAGGACGGGTCCCGCATGGAGTGCTGCAGCGAGGGCCGCGACACTGCGGGCATCAAGTTGCGCTCGTGGTCGCCTGCAGCAGGAGGCAGGCAGACACAGAGTGAGTAGGGACGCGCGAGCAGCACTCATCCCCCCAGGTCGCGAGGCGTGCAATCTGAGGAATGCTTTCAACATCTGCCAGAACTGCCCTGACGCTCACCCCAGCCCAGCCCCGCGTGCGACGCCTTCTTGCCCAGCCCGCACGGACCTCCCTCCCTGGCACCCCTCACTCCAACGATGATCAACTCCTCTGAGCGCTCACCCCAGTCGAGGCCCGTGTGCGACGCCTCCTTGCCCAGCCAGGCGGAGCAGGGGAAGGACCAGTGCTCCCCCTCTGGCCCAGACACCTCCACCCGGTCCAGGAACCAGCCCACGCCGCTGCCGTCGCTGGTGTGCGGCACCTGCTGCACGTGCACCTGGAAGGGAGAAGGGAGCAGGCTGGGTTGGGTCGAAGGCAGCGCCACAAGCGGCCTGGACAGCAGCGGCACCTGCTGCACGTGCGCCTGCGGCGGGAACAGCAAGAAAGCAAGCTGGGGAGTCCACCTGGGCAGCAGCGGCACTTCCTGCACGTGCACCGCTGGGCCAGGCGATGGATGGGCAGGCACAGGTGGACGACCGGCCCCTCTCGGCCCTGCCTGCCGCTGCCCCTGCGCCGGCAGCAGCACAGCCAGTACCCAACCAAAGCACCCCGCCAGCGTACCCGACTCCAGCATCCCTCACTCACCCGCTGCAGCTGGCCCAGGTAGGGCGAGGTGAAGCTGAAGATCTTCTTTGTGGCCCGCTGGAAGCCGCGGTCGCCCACAGAGTCGCTGTCGCCTAGCAGGTACGGCTCGCTCTCCCCCTCTGCAGCGGCAGCACGGCGTGGCAGCAGCAAGGGGTGGGCAGACCGTGGCGGCGGTGGTGCGCAACTTGCCGCCAGTGGCCGGCTCTCGGCCCCTGCAGCTCGGGTCTCACACAGCAGCAGCCTCATGCAGGCTTGATGCCTCGGTGGCAGGCACACAGCGCAAGGCGGGGCAACATATCGCCGACCGCAAATGAATCGGTGCTGGCAAGATGGGTGGCAGGAGGCGCCTCGGGCAGGCGGCCCAGAGGATGGCCAACAGCGACCCAGCAGCCATGACCGACATGGCACGATCAACAAGCTCATGCCACTGCGCATGTGCATCAGCAGGCTGAAAGTGACACTCAGAGGCCCCCCGATGCAGCACACAACACGAGATGCAGGGAATTGCATAATCGCGCACCTGAGCCGACGAGGCGGATTACCGCCGGGGCGGGGCTGCCAGCCCCGCGCACGTCCCCTGTGACCACCTCAACCCGATAGACGGCTCGCCGGGGAGGGAATGCGGCTGCTGCGGCTGTGGCGGGGCCAGAGTGCTGCGAGCGGGCGCGGGCGCTTCCGTGGCTGCCGCTGGCGGCGGCGGCGGCACTGCCGCCAGCACTGCGGCGCGACGGCTGGCGGCCCGGGGCTGTGCTGTACGATGTACTGGGAAGGCTTTCCAATAGACAGGCGGTGGGGGCGGCGCTGCTGCTGCTCAGCTCGCCCACCGCCCCGAGCGAGCGCAGGCCCTGGGCCAGGCGCCGCAGCGCGGCCACCCTGGACATTGAAGGCGCTCAAGTGGGCTCCTGGGTGTAAAGGGGGCCGCTGTGGTGCTGGGGCTGGTCGAGGGCTTGTGTGCTCTGCGAGCACAGGCGTCCCTGCTACCTGGGCCGCAGTCTACCGGGTCAAGGGTGCCACCCGAGTGTGAGGGGATTGCGTGCTAGGCACAATTGAGGCTGCGGGGCGTGCATGGGCGAAGTGGCACGGCCCCTTAGTTAGGGGGGCCTTGCACACCTCTTAGATAGAAACTTAAGCTCTTGAACCTTTCACAAATCAGTTGTGACCACTTGCAACCCAAAGCAACCCTTGCCCAGCGCGGCCACACTTCGAACCACGTGCTGGTGGGGCTGCTGGGCACCGGGGCCCGCAGAACAATTCCAGGAGTGGTCCAGCTTTACACGGGCGCATGAGCGGCG
>RRZL01000022.1:2338156-2353972 GCA_006782975.1 Chlorella sp. Dachan | reverse complement strand
CGTCGCCTCCAGGCGGTGCAGCCCCGCCCCCTCGCTCCCGCCCTGACAGCGCCGGCAGCGATGCAGAGCAGTGGGGCGGTGCAGGCGGTGCCCATGCGCTGCCGCCGCTGCGGGGCGGCCGCCGGCGCGTGTCCAGTGTAGATCCATTTCCGAGGTACGGAGGGTTGCCCCTGCTGTGGAGGGCTGCCCCCGGTGCCGGTTGCATTGTATGGTCTCAATGTCATCCTGCTGCCGCCACCCGCCTCCCACCCGCAGGGATGCGCACGCCGAGGGGCTGCTGCTGGGCAGCCCGCACGACAGCGCCGCGGGGCGGGAGCGAGGAGGCCCGCTCGACTCCCCGCCCAGAAGCGGCCGCTCCTGGCGCGCCTGTTTGATGCAGGTGGGCCGCCACACGAGGTGCTGTGGAGCTGCAGTTGATGCAGAATCTGACACTGCGCGCATTTGGCTTTGCTGCAGCCTCTCTCATGCAATCAGACACGCCGCTTGGGGCACCGCCTTGCTACGTGCCACCTGCGCAGGAGCCGCTGCTGCTGTGGACGCTGGTGGGCGTGGTGGCTGGCGTGGTGCTTGGTGTGGCGCTCAAGCCGGCAGGTCTTGGGCCGCAGGTGCGCCTGCCTGGCTGGGGAAGTGGGCATGCATGCTTCCTGCTCCAGCAGTCCTCCCGTCGTGCCTGTGCGCCGCGCTGCTTGAAACCCTAGCTGCACAGCTGGCTGGGGACCACCCTCAAGTCGCAAACGCATTCGGATTCCCCTGACTTTTGATTTTCAGGCAATTGAGCTCATCGGCTTTGCGGGCGAGCTCATGCTGCGCCTGCTCAAGTTGCTGGTGCTGCCGCTGGTGTCGGTCAGCATGGTGGGTAGACAAGGAACATGGTGCCTGCCGCTGGTGTCGCCAAACACGACGGGTGTTTCTCGTGGCCTGGCCTGCGCATCGGACCAGCCCAGTGACACGTGGGGAACATGCAACCAGGACTTCAAAACGTGCAGCCTAGCAGACAACATCCCGCCGCCCTCCCGACCCCATGCCGTGCCTGCTATCCCACCCTTGCGCCTCCCCAGGTGGCGGGCGTGCTCAACCTGCGGCACCAGGACGATGGCGGCGATGGCCAGGGCATGCGGCGCCTGGCCCATCTGACGGCTGCCTATTATATCGGTGCGTGCATGCTTGGATGGGTGACTGTGAGGGGCACGTGAGCCGGTGCGCAGCATGCCTTACCATGCAAGCTGCGTGATGCAGGCCATGCCATGCCATGCCATGCCATGCCGTGCCCATGCCCATGCCGCGCAAGCTGCTGTCCATGCCATGCCATGTCATGCCATGCCATGCCATGCCATGCCATGCCGTGCCCATGCCCATGCCGCGCAAGCTGCTGCCCATCCCATGCCATGTCACGCCATGCCATGCCATGAAATCCTTCCCGGCGCGCTACACAGCCCACTGCGGGCAGCGTGCTGATGGCCTTTCAATGCCTCGCACCGCACGTGCACACACATGACACATGGCATGCCTTGTCCTTTCCGCTGAACTCACATCGCAGGCAGCGCGCTGCTGGCTGTGCCATGCCCTGCCTTGGCATTGCCTCGCACGCACACGCTTGACGTGGCATGCCCTGCCATGGCCGTTACCCCCACATTGCAGGCTCCACGCTGCTGGCCATTGGCGTGGGGATCTTGCTTGTGGTTGCGGTGCACCCCGGCCGAGGGGCGCCGTTTGACCACATTGCCAGCGGCGGCGGTGATTGCCGGCAGGAGCATGCCAGGGAGGTGCAGGCGGCGGGTGAGCGGAGAGGGTGCTTGCATGCCTTGCAGATGAGCCGCTGCTCAACCAACGTTGCCTTGCCCTCATGCGGTTGCCGCCATTGAGTGACCACTGGTTGCCTGTGCTCCCATGCCGCCGCCACCATTGATCGATCAACGGCCGCGTCACTGGATGCGCACCATCCTCGCACCTTGCGTGCTCTGTTTGCACAACCGCGCCTGTCACCCTGCCTGCAGGCACGCACTCCGGCCCTCGTGCCGGCACCATGGACGCCCTGCTCAATGTGGCCCGCCAGGCAAGCTCGCTGGGTCGGACTGATTGGCCATGCTGGGCTGGGCTGTGCATGGCATTGGTCAGCCCAGTGGGATGGCCTGCTGCATGTGGGTGCGGCGACCCTTGCCATGCCATGCTCTGTGGCCCTTGGCTCTAGTGCGGCAGCACTTGTGCTGACCCTTGTCGAAAAATGCCGCCCACGCATGTGCTCCCCGCGGCACCACCAAATGTGCATGCAGGTCGTGCCAGACAACATTGTGGTGGCGGCCGTGAACACAAACGTGCTGGGACTCATCACCTTCTCCCTCATGTTTGGTGTGGCGCTCGGCTCCCTGGGTGAGGGCAGGGCCGCTTTTTAGGTGGGGGCAGGGCAGCTCCTTAGGCGAGGGCAGGGGCTTGTGTACAGGGGAGCGGTTGGGGTGGTTGCAGTAAAGCGGTTGCAGCATGGGGTGTGTTGTCTCGGGCTGGCATGGCATGGCGCTGCCCCGGCCACTGCATGCTGGCTCATTCAGGAGTCCTTGCATGCCCTCCGCCCCGGCGCAGGCCCCGCCGCCGATCACCTGGCAAAGCAAATTGGGGTGTTGAACGCAGCGGTGCAGCGCATGGTGTCTGCCGCCCTATGGCTATCGCCCCTGGGAGTTGGGTCGCTGGTGGCGGCCAGCATCCTGAGAGCTTGCGACCTGCTAGGTGAGCGGGTGGCGAGTGATGTTTGAAGTTTGGCGGTTGGCTCGAGTGTACTCTGCACCAGGGCTCAGGGTGTCGCCGTGTGTGGCTTTTGGGCCGCTGGTGGCAGCCAGCAACCTGCACGCTGGGCGGGGGCGTTGCGTGCACGCCGCGTGGTGGCCTGGGGGCAAAGGGGCCTTGTGAGCTGGGGGCCAGTGGAGCATTCGCTCATCTTCATGATTGGTCCTGGAAGGTGGTCTTGCCTGGTGCCACGGTGCGCCGTGAGCGCTGGCCGCTGAGCACGCCGTTTGCTGCCCCTACGCTTGCCGGTCCGCTCAATCCACGCCCAGGGCGTGCTCTTTCTTTCTTACTTTCTTGCTGCCGTCACGCTTGCCGCGAGCCCTCCACCTCCCCTGGTCGTCGAGCGCCCCGTGCTGCCCCCACACTCGCAGCGACCCCTCCACCTCCCCCATGCAGGCACGCTGGCTGCGCTGGGCCTGTGGGTAGCCACCGTCCTGGCCGGCCTCTCACTCTTTGCCTTTGCGCTGCTGCCCCTGCTGCTGTGGGCGGTCACGGGCCGCTCGCCGCTGGCTGTGGCCCGGCAGTTCGCCGCCTCACTGCTGCTGGCATTCGGCACGGGCAGCTCGGTAGCGGCGCTGCCGGCGGCCATGCAGGTGTGTGTGGGGGACGTGATGGTGGCTGGCTGGTGCCCTCTGGGCGCAATACCCAGCTGGCCCCCTCAATCCACGCCCAAGGCGTATTCTTTCTTTGTTTCTTTGTGTGGGATGCTGGGCACAGCGGGTTGGCATGGCCGCCGGCAGCGCTGCTGGATGTGCGTGCCTGGGTTCACCCTTGTTCCCACATGCCTGGCTCCACCACACAGGCTGCCAAAGATGGAGGCTGCGATGAGGCCACAGTCGATTTCTTCCTGCCGCTGGGCACCACCGTCAACAGTGAGCGGCTGCTTTGCTTTGCGATGTGTTGCTTTGTGATGCCTTGAAGGCTGCACGGCATGTGATGTGGCCAGGGCCGATCGTTCACTGCCACTGGCACCACCGTCAACAGTGAGCGGGCTGGCGGTTGAACTGGCGTGCAGGAGCTGCCCGTCGCCAGACCAGAGTTACAACAGGCGGCCCGCAGGCTGCTCCCCTCACAGTTTCAACCCTTGCCCGGAATCACAACCATTGCCCGGAACATCGCCCCCGCCGTTGCCCCGCAGTGAACGGCACGGCGCTGTACGAGGCGACCACCGCCATCTTCATCGCGCAGGCGCACGGCGTGCGGCTGGGCCCGGCCGAGCTGCTTGTGGTGGCCTTCACAGCATCGCTGGCGGCTGTGGGCGCACCCGCCATCCCCTCGGCAGGGCTAGTGACCATGCTGATTGTGCTGCAGGCGGTATCGCTGGACCAGTATGCCGCGGGTGGGTGCTGGGCTGGGCAGGCGTGTAAGAGCAGCTGATGCGCTGGGAAGCAGGGCGGCAAGTTTGGTCAGACAACTGACAACCAGCCCACAGCAGTTGGTGTGGCATGCGGGGGGCCCCTAGAGGCGCGCAGTCAAACCCGGTGTTCCATTGGCCAGCTGGGAGGACCTGGGTTCCCCTGCAGCGCTTGCCATGCTGTGGTTGAGCACCCGCTCGTCTCTTCAGCGCCCCTCCCCTCCCCTTCTCTGCTAGTCTCGTTAGTCTACTTTAACAGCCTAGCGCCAGTCCACTAGGGGCCCAATTTTCATGAGATTCGGATTGTGATCGTAGCTCATAAATGATGAAGCCTTCTCTTGCCGCAGACCTGGCCGTCATCCTGGCCATCGACTGGGCATCTTCTCACGAGACTAAGGTTGCGATCGTAGCTCTTGAATGGTGACGCCTCCTCTGCCGCCTTCTCTTGCCGCAGACCTGGCCGTCATCCTGGCCATCGACTGGGCGCTGGACCGCTGCCGCACAGCCGTCAACGTGAGCTGCCCAGCATGTGGAATGTGTGCATGGGGATGCTGTGCTCAACTTGGAATACGCAGTCTGTGCTGGCGCTGCAGCGCCCGGACTGACGAGTGCACGGGAGCTGTGCTGCCATGCCGACTGGCTTGGCACTATGGGACACCTGCCCAATGCAGAGCCTGCCTGCTGTTCACATGATGCTGCCCCTCCCCCTGCCAATCCGCGGCGATCAATGGCCGCTGGATGCCACCTCTCGACAGTAGTCGGTTCCCCCCACCCCTCACCTCATCCCCAACCGCAGATCCTGGGCGATGCCTATGGGTGTGTGCTGGTGGACCACCTGCTGCAGCGGCGGCCCCGCGGCGGCGGCGGCGGCGGCCCGGGCGGCAGCAAGCAGATACCCTATGTCCAGCTTGAGCTCGGGGAGGCTGCACCTGCGGCTGCTGGTAGATGAGCGTGCTGCGTTGCGGCACGGACCGGCCTGCTGCGGCGCACATGTTGAGGTCAGGCTGGTGTTGAAACGAGTGTTGTTTGACACACCCTGGCATGAGCTTGCAAGCCAGGAGGCGGGAGCAGCCTGGGTGGTGGCGGAGCTGGCCAGCAATGGGACTTCAGGGGCATCAGGAGCCTGAATTAAAACGAATTGTGCATTTTGAAGTCTACAGGGCAGTTGCCCGCCTTGCTGGGAGCAGGGGTGTGGTAGCAGGGGCCGCCAGACGCACCGCTGGCACCATGGAAGAGGGACGGTCAGGGGGCACATTTGTGTGGGCGGTCGTGGAGCTTTGCCCATTGAAATAGCCACGGAGCTGGCCGGTGCAGCGCCCCACTACAGTTGGGTTCTCACATCTGCAACTCAATTGAGCCGTACTCACGCATGCAAAGCACCAGGCCGCCGCCGCACCGCCCGCTGCGCCGTCCCCGCTGGGCGCCAGCCCGCTGGGCCCAAATGCGGCGATCGCGCGCATCGCTGCCTTCCTGTCGCCCGCGGTCCTCTCCCACTCCTCTGCAGTAGGCCACAGCAAGCGCACGGGTGCTCTGCGAGCGACAGCGGTTGGCCGAGCACCCGCGCTCTTCCGTCAGCCGTGAACCGGCGCACCCTCCTCTCCAGGTGATGCTGCGCCTGTGGAGCGCGCCCGTCCTCCTGTGGCCGCCTGGCTGGGGCGCTCGGCGCTGGCCCCTGCTCTGCCGCAGCCGCGCGGGCTTGTGTGCACTGCTCGCCGACCTGCCGAGGCTGCGCACACAGCTGGCGCAGCCCCCCGCTCCGCCTGCCCAGCCCCGCCCTGCCGCCGCCTGCGTTGCGTTGCCGTCCCCCTGCGCTGCCCCCTCAACCTGCACTGCTGCCCTGTCCGCGCAGCCCATGCTGCTTGGCTCGGTCGACTGGCAGGTGGCCATGGCGCGGCAGCAGGCGGGTTGGCACGATGTGGTGAGTGGCGCAGGGTGCAGCCGGGAGCCCTGCCAGCGCCTGCCGCGCCCTTCCCGCCGCTCCCGCCCGCTGCCTTGCATGCAGCCTGCCGCCTCACTGGCATCCCCCCAGCCTCCGCCGTAGGCCATGCACGACCACCAGGGCCACTGTGAGGAGCACACTGCGTGGCGGCAGCAGGAGGCAGCGTACATGCAGCAGTGAGCAGGGAGGGGCCTGGGCTGTGCAACTGGCTGGTGGGTGGCGGCGGCGGCGAGGCAGATGGCGCAGACGTCGTGCCCAGCTGGAGAGGGGCCACATGCCAATGATGCCGCTGCTCGGCAGCACCGATGTGCACTCCTAGCTTCCCTGCGCAGCCGCACGAGTGTTTGTGCCCATGTTGCTGCTGCCGGCACCCACACAGCCCTGGCCCTTGTTCCCCCTGCCGCCAGGCTTGAGGCCCACTACCACCGGGAGCAGGAGGCGGAGTTCAATGCCTCGCTGCAGGAGTATTATGCCGCCCGCGCGCGCCACCAGGCCGAGCAGCAGCGCCTCAACCAGGTGGGTGCTGCCGCGGCGGTGGTCGGTTGGATGTGCTGGTGGCATGCATGGGCAAACGAGGCGGCAGACCAGGTTCACTTGTGAGGGGACGTGCGGCGGCACAGGAGAAGCTAACCGTTTGCTCTGCCGCTCTGCACCCACACCCCCAGGTGCTGTACGGCCCGCACGCGCACCAGGCGCCGCACCATGCCATGCAGCAGCACGCAGCGCCGCAGCACCCACAGCAGCAGCAGCAGCAGCAGGGTGCACCCATGAGCATGGACTGCGGCGGCTGGCCGGCAGCGGCCTCCCCGCGTGCACCCCTGGCGGCTGTCAACGGCTGGCAGCTCACCGGCGGCATGCAGTGGGACGCGGCGGCGGGAGGCGCCTCGCGCAAGCGCGGCCACGAGGCGGCGATGGGGGACCACCCTTCAGGCGGACCAGGTGGGCGGCTGGGGGCGCATTTCGGCCGTGGTTTCCCTGCTGCAGACAGCTGCGCCAGGGCCGGGGATGTTGCTGGGCTGGGAATGTTACTGGGCCCTGCTCGCGCGCGCTGCCGACCAATCACCACTCAGGTGCTGTCCTCCGTCCTCCGCCTGCGCAGACTCGGCTTTCAAGCGGCGCGCCTTCCGCCGGGACGTCAGCTGAACTGCGTCTAGCACATTACTGAGATTCCAGCCAAGGCGGCATGCCGGCAGCAGGCGGCACCCACGTCCAGCACCGTGCTGCCTGGCAGCCGCCCGGCCACCCTGCCCATCACTGCAACCATGTGAGCTGAAGCATCAAACCTGAAAAAAAAACTTCCTGCATTCATTCCTAACTCACCCATGAGATGCTGCGCTTGCAATGCCTGCGCGGCCCCAACACCCCTGCTAATCGCCCCGCACTCTGCTGCCTGCTTGGCAACCCCTGTTCAACACGCGCCTGAATGGCATGTCTACATGTTCTCGCCTCCCGACTGCTTTGGGATTTTTCCGGTGTTTTTGCCCACCCGCCCTCTGCACCCGCTGTACCACTGCCCCTTTGCCACTCCTGCTCCCCTTGCTCCCTCTTCTGCTACGCCTCGTGGCCACCCCCAGTCTGTAACAGCAACTTCCCCTGCACAACGGTCAATGCAGTGGCATGCACGCAAAATGTACAGAGCCAACCAGTGGCTGTGAAAAAGATGAAGCTGGTTTGCTATTCTGCATGTGCCTCCAGCTGCCGCCGCTGCTTGGCCGCCTGCCGTGCCGCCGCCAGCGCCTTGCACACTTGGCGGTGCCCGCCCTGCCGCCAGTCGGCGTGGGAGCAGGCGGTGCCGCAGTACCAGACTGCACGGCAGGCGCTGCAGGTCAAGACGAAAGGCATCAAGTGCAGTTTGCTTGCGGCAGGTAGGAGATGCGTGCGCACGCATGCGGCAGGCGCATGCAGCAGGCGGCAGTCAACACCACAGACGAGAGCCACAACTTCAAGGTACATACCATGCATCACCGCCCTCTGCCCACCTGCAGCGCGCGCCGCCCTCGCCCTGCCCGGCCGCCGGGCCGCACTGCCCACCCAGGTTGGCGCAGCGCAGGTAGGCGCAGGAGCGGGCAGCTGCCGCCTGCGCCGCCTCCAGCCGCCCCGCCGCCGCCTGCTCCGGCTGCTGCCAGTAGTCCAGCAGTGGGGAGGCCAGGCGCAGGGAGGCAACGCACAGCCGCATGGCCGTTGGCACTGTGCATGGCTGAGTGGGCATGTGGTGACTGTCTTCTAGCAACGCCACCTCTAGCCCAGCGCTCTCGAAAGCCGCCCGCAGCGCCGCTGCACGCTGCCGAATGGCTGGCACTAGTGGCACTACCGCCGCGGCAGCAGCAGGGCTTGGGCGACCAGTGCTGCCGGGTGCCTCGGTGGTGTGTGCAATGGAGGCGCTTGCTCGGTAGATCAGTCCAACCACACGCACAGCAGCCCATGCAAGATGCTGCACAGCCTGCAAGGAGACAAGGCAGCAGTAGGGGGATCAATAGGCACAGCCGCGGGCCCATATTACCATTGTGCATGCAAAGACCATCCCGCGCATCCACAGAACAGTACACGATTATATGTTAAATGATCCTCCCTGGCAGCACAGGTCAACTTGCCGTTTCATGCTCCAAGCTGACAGCCGGGGGTGGGGCCCGTTGGCCATGCGTGGGCAGCTGGCTGGGGGCAGCGCTCGCCCCATCACGCAGCATGGCTGCCAGCTGGCCGTCTACAACAAGCACCGCGGCCAGCGGAGCAGCTTCAAAATCCAGTATCCGCTCCAAAATCTCCGCGCGCTGTTTGGCAGCCTCAGCTTGCATTCCAGGGTGCCGGCTGTGTCCAGCAGAGCGGGACATCTGCATTGCAGCAACGTGAGCAGCAGGCCCACACCACCACCGGCAGGGCGGTGAGCCAGGAGTGCAGGTCGCCACATGCCGATGCCGGCCCACAGCTTGTCACAAGCGGCGCACGCTGAACAGTTTGACGCGAGCCAGCGTGCCTCAGCGTTGCATGTCCCCTCAAGTTTGGCGTTGGGCTTACCGTGGTGAGCCTGGCCCAGATGTCCCTCAGTTGGTCACGGCAGAGCAGGTCGGCGGCGGCCAGCGCAGGGACGGCGGCAGCAGCCGCACACAGGTATCCTGTCCACACACACGCGCCTGTGGGCTGCTCAAGCATCAAGCGCCCCGCCGCCACCGAATGCAGGGCTTGCAACGCAGGCAGGTGCGCCAGGGCCATGGCTCTGCACACGCTGCACCAGCGAGGACGGGGTTGTGCCGAGCGAGCTGATAGGTGACTGCCAGCGATGCAACAGCTGCACCGCTCAAAGCCAACGGCCGGCAAGGTGGTGCCGTCTGTCCTTGGCGTGCTGACCCAACTTCCTCAGCAGCATCTGTCAAGCAGCTCAAGCAGCCCGACTCGCAACCTGACGTGGCACTCACCGGGCAATGCGCTCGGCCATCTGGGCATCCGAAGCCGTGTCGCTGGGGAGCCGACCCCGAGCAGCCCGCTGTGCATCCACTGCGATGGTGACCAGGCTGCCCATCACATCAGGCAGCGGCGCCCAGCACTGGGGCTGGCTCAGAGCAGACAGCAGGCGCAGGCGCCGCGCCTGCTCCGCTTCGTCGCCACTGACAATCCAGTGCACCAGCCGGCAGCAAGCAGAGTGCAGCTGCCAGATTGGCTGCTCCAGCTCGAGCCACATTTCACGGCCCCGCAGCTGCTGTCCAACTTGGAGGGCTGCCGCACGGTGGCCGGCTGCCGCCAGCAGCTGCAAGCAGTTGTCCGCCAGCCCATCTGCAAGCCCGCACATGATTTTGTGCCCAGCGTCGTCTATAAATCTGGCGCCGCTGGCAGCTGCAGCCTCCAGCAGCTGCCCCGCTTGGCACACCAGCGGCAGCATGCCCAGCGCAGCGCCTGCCGCAGCAAACTCTGCAGCACTGCCATGGCCTGACGCTGACAAGCCGCTGGTGTCTGCAGCTGCGGCCTCGAGGCTGGCTAGGTCAAACGCCCAGTTGTGCCCATCAAGCCAGCTGCCTATGATGCGCCGCACATTGTAGCAGGCCTCAGCAAGCAGCGTCGGCTGGATGTCTGCAGCCTGCACCGCCAGCTGCAGCATCACGTGCAGCTTGGGCAGCAGCGGCAGCAGGAGGCTCAGCAGCCGACGGACCTCACTGCGGCTGCCGGCATGCCGCCCCTGCAGCTGGACTGTGCAAGCTGCGTTGAGCAGATCCGACATTAAGTTATAGGCAGTTGCATACTGCTGAGCCCCGCTTGTGCTGAGCCCCTCCTGAGCAGGTGGCAGGTGCAGCACCAGCTGCGCCACACTTTCCAGAATGGCACTGCCGCCGCTGGCTTCCAGCCGCTCAATGAGGGTATCATTCAAGGCTACGCTGCACAGAGCGGCCATCAACGCCACTGTGTCGCGCCAGGCAAACTTAGCAGGCGGCGGGTCGCCAGCCGCAGCCTGGGCCGCCTTGCTGTGCAATGCTGCCAGAAGCAGGCTCATGAGCGTGTGGCACAGACGGCCGTCCTGCCTCAAAGCTGTGCTGTGCTCAGACACCTGCTGGCAGGCGCAAGACCTGAGGCCCATGTCAATGTCTGCGAGCAGTTGCGCCAGGCTGGCGGTGGCCGTGCCTGCAGCCATGCAACCAGTGCGCAGGGGTCTGGTGGCCAAACCAATGGTGCGTCACCAACAGCAGCAGCGAGCCAGCGGACACTACCCCACAATGGCGTTGCCATTCAGCACGCACCTTTGGCAGCGCACTCGTCCATGCGTGCTAGGGCGGCGGCGACTGCACGCAGCCAGGAGAGGAGCAGGCCAGGCGGCATCGCCTTGACGGGCAGGCCCCGCACGTGCAACACGCAGCCAAGGGCTCCGCACAGGCACCGCGCCTGAGCGGTGAGCAGGGGCGCCAAGCTTGCAAGCGGCACTTCCACTGCCACGCTGCCGCCCGGCTGCTGCTCTGCCGCTGCCGAGCGCAGTATGGCTGCCCCTGCCCCCAGCAGCGAGGCCAGCACTCCGCAGCTGAAGCGCTCAAGCTTGGCGGCACCCAGGAGCCGAGCGTCAGACACCTCGAAAGCTAGGCTTGCTGCTTCGCAAGCCTCCAGCAGAGCCGCTGCCACCGCTGTCCTGCCGCTGGGCGCCGCCTCCCAGTCGTGCGCTGCACGGTGGAACTGAGCCGCCAGCTGGTCCGCTGCTGCCGCCACAACCTCGCTGCAAGAGCGACACTCAGCTAGAGTTGGTGGCGACACACAGAGCCCGCAAAGCGGCCGCAAGCAAAGGTCACCTCGGAGCGCACCTGCTGACTTCAGCGGGCCACCCAAAAACCGTCTGGGCCTCACGCTGATCTGGATCAACCAGGCGCGCAACAGTGTGCACCGCGGTGCCAGAGGTGCAAAAGCTGTCGAATGCCAGGTCCTGCTGCATCATCGCCTCGTCTGCATCCTCCATCTTGCTGCCAGAGCTGCTGCAAGAGAGTGTGAGTCCCGCGTTCAACGCAGGCTGCCCCAGTCAGCCGCCTGCTCGGCGCGCCGCGCGCTCAGCGTGCGCATTTCCCGACAAGTGGCCACAACCGGGCTTCCCTTCACCCTTCATCCTCTCCTCCCTCAGCTGGGGGTGGCCGAATGCGAGTGTTACTTCCAACGTATTGCATGCAGCATGACGGTTTGCTGCCAAGTGTGGCCATGCGGCATGGCTGATCAGCGAGCAGGCCCCAAGTGCAGGTCCGCTCGCTCGCTTCACTTCACTTTCACTCCGCCTTGTCCTCGACCGCAGCCTTGGCCTCAACCTCCGCCGCCAGCTCATCCGCCGCCTTGTTGTCCTCGCTCTGCGGCAGGCAGGGGCCAGGAAAGCAGTGAGCAGCTGTCCATGAGGGGCCCGATGCACACAGTTTCGGATGCACGGCATTGGCGGCAGCGCCTGCCCTGCCGTCAAGCAGCCGCCGCCCAGCAGGGCGCAGCTCAGCCCGGCAGCCTAATTTGCTCTCCTCTGCGTGCCCAGCCTTGCCAATGAGCAGGAGCAGCAACACGCAGCCACAGAAGGCGCAGCCCCTGTGCTTCCCCTGCCCAGCGCTGAAGCTCCGCGGTCTCTGCTCCCCGCTGCTGCCGGAAGCAAGCAGGCAAGCAACCTGCCCACGCACGCCCACGCCTCTGCAAGCAAGCAAGCAACCACCCCCACACCTGAGGTAGCAAGGCATGCAACCTCCCCCGCACCTGAGGTAGCAAGGCATGCAACCTCCCCCGCACCTGAGGTAGCAAGGCATGCAACCTCCCTACACGCGCCCGCACCTCTGGCGCAAAGCCCGGCTCGCCAATCAGCTCCTTCATCTTCTCCCCCGCCTCGTGATACGCCTTCTGGAACTCAGCCGCCCGCTCTGCGAAAATGTGGCGAGTGAGGTGTGTGTGTGACAAAGCAACCGCCTCCTGGGACCCGACGCGTGGGCCTGCTGTGCCCACCTGGTGGCCGAGCGTGTGCAAAAGCACCTCAGCACTCACCCGCGCTAGCGGCACAAGACCGGGAGACTGGCACATCCCCTCGCACGGGCAACCCGTATGCAGAACGGCTGCCACCTCCGCAGCTCCCGGGCCCCGCTGCTCGAATGGCAGGGCAGCCCCAGCACCCGCCCACCTGCGCTAGCAAAGCGTATGCAGAACAGCTCCATCCTCTGCGACTCGTCCGCAAAGTCGACGCAGCTCCACACCTGCAGGGAAAGGCGGATGGCGGGCGAACGTGGGCAGGCAGCAGGCACACGTGGGCAGGCAGCAGGCAGCCGAGACAGCAGCCACTGCTGGCGGCCCGGGCAGCATGCGAATGACAAACACAGCAGGCCAGGTGCTGAACGAGGAATGCACGGAAATGAATGATGCGCGGAACCTGCAGCGCCCCTGTCTGCCACTCACCATTGCCTTGTCGCTGCCGCCGTGCTCCTGCACCTTGGTGCCGGGCATGACTGCAGAGAGCAGGGTGAGGCAGATGCACATCAGACCAGGCAGGCAGGCATACACGCGGCTGCACCTTGGTGCCGGGCATGACTGCGGGGCAGCAAAGCAAGGCAGATGCAAGGCAGATGCGTTATCAGACCAGGCCCGGCAACAACTAGGCGAGCTGCAGAGCCCGCTGGGTGCGTCTGCGCACCGGCGGAGCAGTGAGCGCGCACCAGCCTCCAAGCATACCGCCTGCAGCGCGTGCGGTGCATGCCTCACTGCCATCCCACACTCAGCTGCGTCACTGCAGCAGTCGGCGCCACATGCTGGCGTGCAAAAGTGTCCACAGCAAGCTAGCAACAGCACCGCAACAGCAAGCTAGCAACAGCACCACAGCACTGCAGCGCTCACTGATGTGGTTGCTGCGGATCTTGAGCGTCTTGTCCTGGCGCATCAGGAAGCGGATCTTCTTGTTCTCCTGCACCCACAAACACGCCGCACATGGCAGTGAGCACGCTGCCGCAGACAACGGTCGAACAAAAGCTTCCAGCAACCGCAGCGGGCGACCGTCACCAACCCTTCCCCACCAGCCAGCCAGCCCTGCCCACCCTCACGGCCACTGCTGCTGCCCACCCTCACAGCCACTGCTGCTGCCCGCCCTCACAGCCCCCCGCCCGCCCGCCAGCCCTGCCCACCGACACAGCCGCTGCCCTGACCACCCTCACAGCCGCTGCTGCTGCCCGCCCGCACCTTGTGCTGCAGGATGCGGCCCTGGCCCACGCCCCGCTCCTTCCACTCCCCATTGTCGTTGTCAAACCGGTACAGCTTGCACTTGCTGCACGGCAGAAGGGGGTGCAGCAGCGGCCCGGCGTTACGGCCAGCAGGGTGGGGCGACACAGAGGCAGGTGTGGGGCAGCAGCGGCGGCTGCAGCAGCATGGCAGAGGCTCCTGATGTCCCGATCCGAAGGGCGGTGCAGCAAGGCCAACCTTCCGCATGCCGGCGAGTACCAGAAAAATTGCACCCGCTGGCAATCAAGTGCAGCAGCAATCAGGTCCAAGCAGGGATGGCCAGGCAGCAGCAGGACTAGCAGCAGCGGCGCATGTCCAGTTTGCATTCAAACACAAACCCGCAAAGTGGGCCGCGCATACACAGCGCCCTCTCGGCAGCGGCCGCAACAAGCCCAGTGATCGAAAGCGCACCCTGACATGCAATGCAGCTCTCCCACTCTGCCATGCAGTGCAGCTCACGCGTCCCGCCCGCCGGCGGCCACACCACACCAGCCAACACGCCAGCGCAGCACGCAGGCAGTTTGCAGCAGCGCCAGCAGCACCAGCACGTTCAGATGGAACACACGCAGCAGCAGGCAGTTGGCAGCAGCGCCGGCAGCACCGGCATTTGAGATGAAACGCAGTACCCAGCAGCAGGGGGCTCACGCGTCAAACAGCGCCTCCTCGTCCTCCTCTCCGGTGGCCACCTCCACCTCCTCCAGCTGCACCACCGGCTGGAACTCCGCCTTGCACTCCTCCTCGGGGGCGGCCTGCAGGCGGTTGGGGCGCGGCACATGTGCCCAGCGGTCGGGATGGCGGCAGCCCCACACGTGGGTGGAGCCCACCGGTGCGCCGGCGGCAGCTGGTGAGACAGACTGCATGTATCCATGCAGCGCCGCGCATCACACAGGGTGCTGTGTCGATGCGCCCCCCCCTGCCGCGCTGCTCCCCTACCCACCTCGTCCTCGCCGTCGCCGCCTTCCGCTGCCTCGCCGCTCTCCGCCTTGGCCGCCACGCCCGTGAAGCCGCCAAAGCCGGTGCCGCCAAAGGTGGCGGACGCGCCGAAGATGGGGGTGGGGGATGCCGGCTGCGTGGTGGGGCGAGAGGGCAGGCGGCGGCGGCGTGGGCGGTAGCGGCGGCGGGTGCGCGGCAGCGATGCCAGGCGCGCTTGCTGCGAGCTGGCGGTGCCCTGTGGGTGCATCAGCAGCACGCCTGAAGCGGGGCAGCAGCGGGCAGGGCGACGGGAGCCCGCAAAACTTGAGTGATGAGGGCATGCTCCCTGGGCGCGGCCCCTGGCCAGCGATCAACCCCATGAACGCCTCCCGGGGCACTTGCCTTGGCCTCCTCGGCAGCCGGCACCTCGGGCTTCTGCTCCTCGGCCATACTGAGCACTTCTGCTGCTGGTGGGGACGCCTGCCGCCTGTGGCTGCCGCTGCCGCCTGTGCACCAATCAGGGAGTGGCTGGACAGGGGGTGGGGGCAGGTGCCACTCGAGCCCCCATGCCCCCGACTTTCCAATTTGCCTCCTGGCGCAGCGGGCGCCCAATTGCACCTGCCGTTGCGCTCCCGACACTCGTGCTGGACTGTCAGCAGCCATGGATCAGGCGGGGGAGCTGTCAGGCGAGTGGGCCCCGCAACGACCGGGCCAGCAGGGGTGTGGGGCTTCTTCACCCAGCCGGCGGCTCATTCCAAACCGCCCCACCGCCCCGCAGCCCTGTTGGAGGAGCTGGCGGCGCTGGGCTGCCCCCTGCGAGCGGCGCCACCCGCCCTGGGCACCAAGGCGGCGTTTGACTGGGTGTCCGAGGCCTTGCTGTGGCTGTGCCAGAGGTGCGGGGCGGCTGGGCGCCGCTTGATGGGCGGGCGGCGGGCCAGGCCGCTGCCGCCGCCGCCAGTGCCCGCTGGCTGCCGCCCACGCCCCACACCCACTGCGCTCTCCTTCCTCACCGTGCCACAACCAGGGCGGCCCCCGAGCTGGCCATCCAGCGCGACTGCAGCAGCGAGGCCAAGCGCATGGCCTTCCTGACGGCACTGGGCACCCAGTTCTTCGCCGCCACCCGCGTCCGCCTCAACCTGCGCCGCCTGCACCG
>RRZL01000022.1:2311615-2322046 GCA_006782975.1 Chlorella sp. Dachan | reverse complement strand
GCCCTGCCGCCGCCGCTGCCAGGGCGGCCGCCGCCAGGGTTGTGGCCAGCAATCATCTCTCCAACGCGCTGCTTCAGGGCTTCACTGGCCAGCTGCTTGCGGCCTTTGCCCACCGTCGCCACTTCAACCGCCATGCCGCGCGCCGCAACCGCCATGCGCCCGCCGCCGGCAGCCGCCGCCTTCTTCACAGTCACTTTGTTGCCGCCTGCAGCTGTGTGGCTGCTCTGGTGCCCGGCCGCCCGCTGCCGCTGCTGCGCGCCCCGTGAGCCAGAGTCGCCGTTTCGCTGCCACTGCGGAGGCCCTGCTGCCGTCTGCTGCCGGCTGCCCGCTGCAGCAGCGAGCTTGGGCGGCGGGGGCGGCGCCTCGTCGCCGCCAAGCCCACTGAAGTCTCGGCGAGCGCGGATCTTAGCCAGCCGCTCCCGCTCCGCATCTGCCGCAGACTGCTGCTGCTGCTGCTGCTGCCTTGCCTTGGCCGGCAGCTGCCTTGCCTTGCCGCCTCCACTGCCGCCCTTGCCGCCGCCGCGGGTTGGCTTCTCTTTCTCTGCCGCCGGCGGCGCCGCCTTGGCGAACGCCGACCAGCCGGGCGCCTTGGACTGCTCGCGGGTGGAGAGGGGCCCGCCGAAGAAGCTCTCACGCCTGCAGGGATGGTAGGACAGTGAGGCAGAGGGTTGCAACGGACGGCTGGGTTGAGGCTGGGCCTTGTGAGGCGAGGCTCGTCACTGGCGGCAGGCGGCGGCGGCGGCAGCCACAGACTCACGATGCCAGACGGCTGCGCGCAGCCCCGGCGTTCTGAGCCATGCTGCTCTGGTGCTGTGCTAGCAGTGGCGACTGCGGAGCCCGCAACGGCACGCGGCGCCCGCCAGCTCGCCGCAGAGGTGCTGCCAGCCGCTCTGGCTGCTGCTGCTGATTGTCGGGCACTGCCGAATGTCACCGAGTTGCATGAAATGACCGGAGGAGGCCGCCCAGCGTGCCTCGAAAATGCGCAGGACCTCGATGGGCCTCCTGGAGCCTCGGGTGTGCATTGATCGCGAATTGTCGCGCTTGCACAGCGTCTGGATCACTTGGAAGCGGCACCGGCCAGCGCAGCGCGGGCGACGAGGCCTTCCGTCGCCCCCCGCCCCTTTTGCAGCGATCGGCGGGCATCAAAATCCAGGGGAGACTTCGTCGGACCGTGAAGGAGCCGCGACGCTCCGAACCGGGCAGCCATGTCGCGGAAGGCAAGCCTAGGCACCGAAAGGAAGGGCCTTGGTGGAGTTCAAGGTGCTGACGTTCAGAATTACAGCAGCATTCCGCAGTAATTGACGCCGCAGTGCGCCTTGGGGCCTGCAGCTGCTGCCGCCGCGTCGCCGCCGCCTGCCCCGTCGCCGCTCACTCGACGGTCGCCCCTCGTTTCCTTCATCGCTGGCTACTCCCGCAGGGCCAGGAAATTGTGCTGCTGCTGGATGTGGGGCCCCGCATGCACCCGCACCTGGCGTATGGCGCCCGTGCGCTGGCTGACCTGCTGACCAGCAAGGCAAGCGAGCTGGGCGGGCAGAGTTGCGTTGCTTTCCCGCGGTGGCACAGGCCGGCTGCAGCAGCCGCAGCCGGCCTGTACGTGCGGCTGTGCAACCAGACCATCCACTGGCAGCGCTTGAGTTATACCGTTTATACCCCCCTTACCAAGCAGATGTGGCACCGCCCTAAGGACGAGGCCGCCCTGTTTTTCTACGGCTCCAGCACCACCCGCAACGCGGTGCACGAGGAGATGGAGGCGGCGGGGGAGGCGGGGCAGTATGAGGGCATCGAGGAGGTACACCCGTGAGTGGACGAGGGCGACAGTGCTGCGTTGGGTTGGTGAGGGTTTGCAGTGTGGTGCGGGCTCGGCACCGGGCAGAATGTGGGGATTGACGGGGTGCGCCGGCAGTATGTGGGGATTGACGGGGTGCGCCGGCAGTATGTGGGGATTGACGGGGTGCGCCGGGAGTGAAGCATTGTGATGCTGAGGCTGCTGCATGCTGCCGAGGTGCTGAGCTTCACTTGGCAGCACATGTTGCGGCAGCTCCGACGGTAGTCCAGCTGAGGCTGAGGTGCACTCAACCCAACTCCTTGCCTGGCGGGCACTTGCAGGATGGGCCCACCAGATGGCGAGTACCTGCGCAGCCTGCACACAGGTGCGCCCCCTGCGCCTGGCATGTGCTCCGCCCTGGATGGCTGCTGGTCTGCTGCTGGCTCTGCAGCCGACTGTGCGTGCCTGCGGTCCGACGGCTCACAGCTGCATGTGCCCTGCCGCATGCCGTGTGCACCCCGGCTGGCCCGCCGCTGCTTGCACTGCTGCCCTTACCTGCCTGTCACCTTCTTTTATGCCGCACTGCCTTCCTACACTCCCCTGCCGCTTGCTGCCTGCAGTCCAGCCGGGCGACGGGCGGGCTGACTGGTTTGATGCACTTGCGGTGAGGGAGGGCAAAAGTGTCGCGGGTTCTTTTGCCGGCACGAGATGGAGCCGCCCCACTGTATCACATGGTCACACGGGGGCATGCAGCTGTGCGGCTGTCCGTTGCGCAGGGCAGGCCCCTGCACCATGCTGAGCCTGCAGCCCTGCCTCAAGGTTACAGTGCATGCAGCGGCCGGCATGCGCTCTGCTCACGCCCCACTTTGCTGCCACCCCGCCCCTCCACTCCCGCCCACCGGCTGCTCCGCCCGCTGCGCAGGTGGCGGCGGCGGCGCTGGCTGCCCGAGGCCACACAACTGCGGAGAGGAGCATCGTGGTGCTGTCCAACTTTTGCGAGCGGGTGGGTTTGTGATGGACACTTTGGGCCCTTTCAATGCTTGCGGCTCGTGCAGTGTCACAGATGGAGTCGCCCTCAATAGTGCAGCAGCTTTGGTGCAGTCCAACTTCTGCCAGCGGGTGGGCGTGTGTCGATGATATTTGCTTTGCACGGCCGATGCGTCTTGACCTGGCAGGCCACCGCGCATGCCTCCACCAGCCCGCAACTGTGTACAGGACTGCGCAGCATTCCACCACCCTGGCACTGCTCTCAAAACCGTATGCATCGAGACACCTCACACGTTGCACTGAGACACCTCACATTTCGCTGGAGATGCCGCGCTGCAGGTGGAGGTGGAGCCGGATGACGTGAGCGACCTGGCGGGACGCCTGCAGCAGATGGGCGTGCGCCTCGAGCTGGTCAAGCTGTACTGCCCGGGTACGGGGGTGCGTTGCTTGGTTTGGTTGAATAATAACTCCCCCAGCAGATGGGCAGCAGATGGGTGTGCGCCTGCAGCTCGTCAAGCTGTACTGCCCGGGTACGTCTTGTGGCGCTTGGTTGAGGATTGAGTGCAGCAGATGGGCGTGCGCCTCCAGCTCGTCAAGCTGTGCTGCCTGGGTAGGCGGTGCGGCAGCTGTCCTCAACAAGATAACAGGGCTGTTCAGCACCTGCGGTACTGCGGCTTGGCCGTGGGATGCACCAGGGGCGAGCACACCTCCAAGCCAAGCGCACCACAAGGCATAGAGGGGGTAAACAAGGCAGCCAACCGAGGCTCACGTGTATTCCTGCACAACAAGTATGATGCGGGCCGTGCCCACGACTTCAACCTCGCTGTCACTCATGGCACGAATCCCCTCCGCTTGCCTTCAACAGAGGACGACGAGTATGATGCGGACCGAGCCCACAACCTCAACCTGCTGGCAGCCATGTGCACAGAGGTGGGCGCCCGCTGGCTATTGCATTGTGACAATCACCGCACATAGTCAGCCCTGTCGGACCGGGATGCTGCTGCTTGGCATCAGAGTGGGCGAGCGTGTGTTTCCCGCTGGCTGGCTAGTGCGGCAGCCTCCGGCCGTGCTGCCTCTGCCTCTGCCATGTGTCAGCGCTGCCTGCTGTGCGCAGCTGCCTGGTGCACAGCTGGCAGCAGCCCGTCTTTCCGGTCCTGACGTGCTGGACATTTTCCAAAGCATCCGCTACTGCATTTCATGCCTCCCCACCCTTGTTTTGCACCATGTGCTTAATGTCTCCACGCCCATGCACCCTGCACTCCATGCCTCCACGCCCATGCACCTCTCCAAACCAAACCACACTGCGCGTTGTAACTGCTTCTTTCTCCCCTCCTCCTCTCATCCGCAGCTGGACCACACAGAGAAGGAGGTGCCGGCGACTCTTTGTTTTTCTTTCTTTTCTTCCACGTTTGGAACAATCCAAGACATTGTCAACTTCTTTGTCCTGCGCAGCTGGACCACTCAGAGAAGGAGGTGGCAGCGGCGGTGGACCTGCTGGGCGTGTTTCGGGCGCACGAGGTGGGGGCCACCACCACGTTTGCGGGCGCGCTGCAGATCACCAAGAGCGTGGCGATACAGGTGGGTTTTACTGTCGGTGCTCCATATTGGATCAGGCTGGTGGTGAGGCTGCGTCTCGGATCAGGCCGGTGGCGGGGCCCTGTGGCCGTGCGGGTGGGACATTTTCCTGGCGTAAACCAACAGGGGCTGCATCAATTGCCCATCCCCAGGTCAAGATGAGCGGCAAGACGCGGCAGGAGAAGTTCCCGGGGCCCGCCACCGAAACCGCGGCACAGGCGGAGCAGGAGATGGGTGAGCGCCGCTGCCTCCTTTGTGTGTTTGTACGTGTGCTGCGCGCAAGGTGTTTATGCAATCCATGGAATTGCACCTGCATGCGCTGCGCAGCGGAGGGCGCCGCGGGGGGCGTGCAGCGCACCAAGGTGTTCAAGTACGTGGACGAGGAGCTGGACCAGGACTTTGAGGTGCCTGAAGAAGACGTCATCAGTGCCTACAAGGTGGGCGCGTGTTTTGCCATTGCGTGCTTCACAGTGCGTGTGCCTGCACAGCGTGCCCTTGGTGCGAATGGGGAGCTGGACCTGGCACGTGCCGGAAGAAGACGTCATCAGTGCGTACAAGGTGGGCGCGTGTTTCACAACCTGTACACATTGAATGTGTGTGCCTGCCTGCAAGGCGGGCCCGTGTTTCACAATGCGTGTGCCTGCCTGCAAGGCTCCCGCACCTGCTGCGCCGGCCTACCGGGCTGCCAGGTCCCACTTGCGTGTCTGTGCATTGTAACTCAATCAGCGCACCGCAACTGCAATGCGCCGCCAGCATGGGCGCCCCTGTTGGCTGCCAGGCGTGCCCTCAGTCCCTGCCAAACCGCCCGTTGTGGCATGCAGTACGGCGCCAACATTGTGCCTGTACCGGAAGACGAGAAGCCGGACTACACCTTCCCCCGAGACAAGGGCCTGCAGGCGGGTGGCTCTGTCTGTGCTCCCTTGCTTTCCTCTCTCTCCTTCGTGCTTCCTTTTGTGTGTGCTGTTGGTTTGTTTGGAACGCTGCCTAGGCTTTCCAGCCAACGGCGGCTGCTCCACCGCCATCTGCGAACGAGCTGGATGTTTGCACCGCAGGTGGCACGTGGCGGGCCTGCTGGTTAGGAATGGAGATGCTGCTGCAGGCTGCTCACCCCCACAGCTGGCCAACGGTTGCCTGCAAGCCACGCCCGCTCAGCCATTCGGCACTTCTCACGCTCCTCACTCCCTTGCGCTGCAGCTGCTGGGGTTTGTGGACGCCGAGGGGGAGCAAGCCCTGCCGCGGCACTACTACATGACGGTAAGGCGCCGGCCAGTTGCGCGCATGCTTTCGAGGTGTTGCATGCAGTGCGGAGGGTGGGTGGTGCCGGCTAGCTGCCTGCAAGCACGGCTAGCTGCCTGCAAGCACATGCCGAGGTTGTTGGCATGCAGTGCTGAGGGTGGGCGGCATGCGCCAGTGCGCTCATGCCGCGCTGCCGAGTCGGACCCGCCCAGCTCCGATATACTTTGCGCGCAGTCTGTGTGCACGTCCGTGCAGGACAGGGCACGCAAACGGTGGTGCCGGACAGGGGCCACGCCGCCTTTGGCACTGCTTCTGCCGTCTGCACCCTTTCCATGCGCTGCCCCAGCTGGCCCCCTCAATCCACGCCCAAGGCGTATTCTTTCTTTCTTTCTTTCTTCCATGCTCTGCGCCGCCTCATCCCGCAGGACACGCGGGTGCTGGTGGCGGACAAGGCGCGAGACGCGTCTGGAGTCGCCTTTGCCGCGCTGGTGCAGGCCATGCTGAACCAGGGGCAGCATGCGGTGCTGCGCCTGGTGCGCACGGCACGCGAGGTGAGGGCCTTAATTCAAGTGCAGAAGGCATTGCCAAGAGTGGTCAAGTTGCGTGTGCTGCGCCTGGTGCGCACGGCGCGCGAGGTGAGGGCGGCGGTTCTGCTCCTTCTTTCTGTGTTTCTTAGCGGCGTTTCACTCCTTCTTTCTTTGTTTCTTTCTCAGCCTCTTTCGGCTCGTGACTCGTACTGCCTGTGCTGAGCGCACGCTGCCAAGAGCGGTCAGCTGCTTCTGCTACGCCTGGCGCGCGCAGCATGCAAGGCGAGGACCTGGGCGTGGGTGGGACGTGTTTGGTGGATCAGGCCTGCCCATTGCTACCGTAGGCGGCCGCACCCCGGGTGTGTGTGCGGCGCCTGCTGCGTGCTGTCGCAGAGCCAGCGGCGGTCAGACCCCGCCTGCCCCTTGGCCCTCCCCCCTGCCCTGGCCCCTCCCCCCCGCTCAGCTGCCCAACTGCCCGCCCCACTGACGCAGCGCCCGCAGTGGTGATGGCAGCGCCGCTGGCGGCCAGCTGCACACTGCTGTCTCACTTGTGGAATGCCCTGTCAACGTTACTCTCTGCCAACCTCGCTACCCTACTGCCATCCCACCTCTGCTGCAGCGGCCCCAGCTGGTGATCGCCGCGCCGGTGGCGGCCAGCGGCGCGGCGCCCGCCCACCTGCTGCTCAACACGCTGCCTTTTATGGAGGACTTTCGCGACTACAAGTTCCCCAGCTTCACCAAAAAGGCCTGGTGGGTTGGTTGCGGCTGGTGCTGCCCTTTTTCCTGCTTGATTGCAGGCTGCCTCTCAGCTCTGCTACTGGTACGGAGCTGTACCTGCCGGCATGTTTGCTGCAGGGCCCCAGCTGGCCGCACGGTGGGATGCCCAAGGCACCCAGGTGCACCCGGCCCCGCATCCAACGGATGGAGTCTCCTTTGGATTGCTGGAAGGGCAGGACTGTACCTCTGAAATGTGGGACTGCACCTGCCTAATGTGCTGCAGGGTGCCCAGCGAGGAGCAGCTGGAGGCGGCGCGGGGCCTGGTCCAGGCCATGTCGCTGGGGGGTACGCCCTGATATTTTTCCTGTTTTTGTGCTGTGCTGTGGGCGCGGGGCCTGGTCCAGGCCATGTCTCTGGGGGGTGAACGCTGATCGTTTTTCCCTGGGGTTTTTTGTGTTGTGGCTGCTGTGCTGTTGCCCTTCAGTACTGCGGCCGCTGCGCTGTGAGCGCTGGGCTGCCGCAATGTGGGCGCTGGGTTGTGGCCGCTGGGCTGTGCTCTCAGGCGGGGTTTGCACCGCCCTCTGTGCTCGCCGCCGGCTGCCGCATGTTGCAGTCGCCACCGCCAGCATTGTGGCCTGCCGCTACCACGATGCGCTGCGGTGGCGGCCTGCAACCAGCGGTAGCGTGCAACATCCCGGCTGCAAGGCGTGCAACCTCAAGTGGAGGTGACCATCATTCCCGCTGCCGCCGCCCTGTGTGCCGTTGCAGAGGGGGCGCAGGAGCAGCTGGCACCCGAGCAGACGGCCTACCCCCAAGTGCACCGCCTCTACTACGAGCTGGGCCGGCGGTGAGTTTGGGCCCGACCACATCCCAGGTGCTCCAGCAAAAGGCGCTGCGCCGTCTTCTGTGGCAGCTCTGCCTGCGGCTGCTAGCCGTCTGCTGTTCAACGCACATGTGGCCGCCCTGGCGCCATTGCTCCTCAGCCGCTGCTTCTCCGCCCTCCAACATGTGCAGGTTTGTGAGCGGCGACGAAAATGGGCCGCTGCAAGACCAAGACCCGCTGGTGAGTGGCGCCGGGGCTACAGTTTCCCATGGTGCTGGGCTGGGCGGGCACCGATCCTACCCCAGGAACCAGCTCATTGCCAGGTCTCTGCCATCGCTGCATCCATGCGGCATGCCTCTCTCACACCGCTGCTTCTGATTTTGGCAATGGATCCTGCCGGCCACACTCCCCTCTCCTCCCTGCAACATAACGTTGCCACATGCCCCCCTGCTGCCCCACATATGGAGCGCGTGCTCAACCCACAGGGACCGCTCTCCTGCAACATAACTTTGACCCTCCACATGCCCCCCCTGCTCTTTGAATGATCCAAATGATAACCAAGTTTTTCCCTGCCTCGCAGTTTGAGCGCGTGTTCGCCCCGCGGTGGGGCGCCATGCCCGGGGCCGAGGCGGCGGCAGCTGCGGCGCAGACAGCTTTCCCTATGGGCCAGGTGGGCGGGGCGGGCGGTGCCATTCTGTGCTTTCGCTACATAAAACATAAATGGACCAAAGTGAGGCCTTCACTATGGGCCGGGTGGGCGGGGCAGCTGGCCCGTGTTCTGCATGTGTGCCTGCGCTGTGGATGCTGGAGGGTTCGCCTTACATCATGCACTGCTGTACATGAGGGGGTTAGCTTCGCGTGCTGGTACCTAAACACCAGTTATGAGCCGCCGCAGCTTGCGCGCGTAAGAGGTTGCAAGCCCGCACCACTCCTCCCTGCGCCCCGCCATGCCCACCAGGCAGCCAAGGCGTCCCGGCGCAGCCGCCGCCTCATCGGCAGCGACGCGCCGCTGTCCGACTTTGAGGCGCTGCTCCTCGATGGGGGTGGGTGTATCTGTGGCTGGGGTCCCTTTGTGCGCTGCTTGCTTCGTGGGCGTGCTTTGGAAGCTGGCCGCCGCTGGTAATTTGACTGGCGGCTCATCCCAACAGCGTTTGGATCATGCTGGACCATGCGGACAAACCTCCCACATGCGTCTGTTGGATGGCGCAGGCCCGCAGGAGGCGTGCGGGGCGCTGGCGGAGGTCATTCCCGACATTGTGATGGGCAGCATGGGGGAGTCCAGGTTTGACCAGGCAAGTAGTAAGACCTACTGCAGCTGCGTTCTGTCTGCATCAGTGGGGGAGTCCAAGTTTGACCATGTGGGTCCGCTGCTGTCTGTTCTGTTCTCCGTTAGCTGGGGTGGACTGTGGGCAGGCAGGAGGTTGCTGGAAAAGCATGGGGGAGTCCAAGTTCGACCAGGCAAGTAGTAAGACCTACTGCAGCTGCGTTCTGTCTGCATCGGTGGCCGGGCGGGGTGTGGGCAGGGAGGCAGGCGGCATTTGGGAGTCCAAGTCTGTCCAGGCCAGCCACTGTTTGCGCAGGGTGAATGCGTCTGTGCTGAGCGTGCGGCTGTGACACTCCCAGCCACCTGCTTGGCTGCCCTCAGTCACTCATACACACTGCCACCCCTCTCAGGCGGCCGAGGTTGTGGAGCGGCTGCGCGAGACGTGCGTCGCGCACGAGCTGCCCGCTGTGTTCAACGAGCTGCTGAAAACGCTACACAACAGGCGGGTGCTGCTCCTGGTGGTGATGTCGGCGTGCTGGTGATGCCGGTGGTGGTGCTGGTGGGGCAGTGCCTGCTGATGTGCCTGGCCAGCAAGCGCCGCGGGCCTGCATGCGCCTCCCAGCAGCGTGGACACCTCCGCATCGAGTGTCAACACAGGAACATGGCTCTGCAGTGCTCTCGTACACTGCATCACCACCGTGCGGGTTGCTGCTGGGTTGGCGCAAGGTGGGCGGAGTCGCGTTCTGAGAGCTACTGACACTTCACAATTCTCACTGGCTGCGCAGGCTGAAAGATGACCCCGTCAAGAGGCCGTTTTGGCGCAAGCTGGACAACCGGGGGGTGCTGCCCATCGACACCTCAGAGGTGGAGGCCAGCCAGGTGGGCGGGATGGTGGGGGGTGACGACGACATACAACGCATGCCTGGTCGGCCTGTTGATTCAATCAACACTGGTAGGGGACGCCGACAGCGTAGAACGTACGCCTGATGGGTCTGTTGATCCGCACTGCCTCCCTCCACCCAGCCACTCGGCGTTCCGCTCCCCCCACACCCGCAGCTGGCACCCGAGGCGGCCAGCATGTTCTTCTCCCAGCGCCAGTTCACAGACTAATGGAACACCACAACGACACCTTGTGGCAGCACACTCGACGACTTGCCCCTCATCTGCGAACGCTCACATGTTCCCCCCCGCTCGACTCTTTCACCACCTGTGTAAACCTCACTGCTGCCATCCATCCATCTCGCTGTCGGTCCGTTACAAGTCATAAAAGGGGCGGCAAGGGAGCATGTACAGAATGTCAGGGCACAAGTTGGCAAGCGGCGGCAGGCAGGCGTGACTAGGCGGCGGGCGGGGCCGCCACAGGCCGCTGCTGGGCGGCTGGCAGCGTGGGTGTAGTGTACAGCGTGCGACCAAGGGCGCGGGGCACACGGCGGCGGCGCGCGGTAATAGGCGCGCCGCCGCGCGGCAAACACACGGGGCTGCGAGGAGCAGCGGAGGGGGGCGGGGCGCCCGAAAAGAGGGGGAGGGGAGGGACGGG
>RRZL01000022.1:2277445-2288205 GCA_006782975.1 Chlorella sp. Dachan | reverse complement strand
ACTGCTGGCTCGGCCGCTGCACCTGCAGCCGCCCCGCCCTGCTGGGCAGGCTGGGGCGCTGCTGCTGGCGGCTGCTGCTCTGCTGCGCCGCCGGTGGGCGCGTCTGTGGGCGCTGCCTGCTTGCTGCCCGCCGCCTGCTTGGCTGCCTGCTTGTCGCCGGCCCCTGCACTCGCCTGCTGCTTGTCCTTTGCGGCTTGCTTGCCCTCTGGCTTGGCCGCCTTGCCGCCGCCATCCTTGCCCGCTGCCTGGCCGCCCCGCTTGGCCGCCGCCTTGTCGCCCTTCTTGCCGGGCTTGCCCTCCGGCTTGCCTTCCGCCTGCTGCCTGCCAGCGCCCTGCTGCGGCTGCTTCACATCCTGCTCGCCGCCCTGCTGCTGCTCACTGTCCTGCGCATCCGGCGCTGCCCCCTGCTGCTGCTGCCGCTCCTCCCACAGCGCACGCAGCGCGGCACCAGGGCCTGCCGCCTGCTCGCCTGCTGCTGCGGGCGTGGCGGCGCTGCCTGCCTCCTCCTGCCGCCGCTGGGCTGCTGCATCCCCAGCATGGGCATCCGCCATCTCTGTGTCCTCATCCGACCGCTGCTGCTGCCCGTCGCTGCCGGCGCTGCTGCCGCTGCCGCCCTTCCACACCGCCTGCTCGCCCTGCTGCGCCACAAACTGGGTGTGCCGCAGCCGCAGCTCCTCAGCTAGCGCCCACAGCTCGCCCTCGTACAGCGAAGCCAGCCGCTCGGTGTGCGCCAGCCGCCGCTCCAGCAGCTGCCGCCGGCTCAGCGGCTCCTCGCCCGCCGCGGCCGGCAGCTCTTCTGCGGGCGGGATTGAAGGGCGCGGCGGCGGGGGCAGAGTAAGAGGTCCGGCCTGGTGTTGCCCCATGCAACGCAGCCCAGCAGGCTCCCTAGACACGGCAACGCCCCAACACACCCTGCTGCTCCAGCAGGTCGTCAGCCAGGGCATCGTACAGGCCATCGCAGGGCAGCACCACCACCGGCGTGGCAGCGGCGGCAGCGGCGCCGCCCTCCTCCGCCCCGCCAGGCGGGCCCAGGGGCAGCTCCAGCTCGTCGTCCTCCGCCCACGTCACCGTCTTCTTCCGTTTCAGGGGCGGCGCCAGCCCTGTAGAAGGGGGAGCATCGCTCAGCACAGAGGAGAGGGGCGCAGGGGCGGCGGCGGCAGCGGCAGCAGTGGCACACGGCCCGTTCAACGCAGCGCTGGCCCTGAAGCTGCTTGATGCTGTTGTGCAAGTTTGTCTGGCAGGCTCGGTGCGGTCGCTGGTGCAGCAGCGGCGGCAGGGGCGCGTGAGCACGCGTCCAGGGCGCTCTGTGGGCGCCCCCTGCCGGGCCGTAACACTGCCAGCAAACCTCCTGACCTGTAGGGCTGGCTCCAGGCTCACGATCGACCTCCATGGCGCGGCGCGAATTGCCGAGCAGCGGCAGGGAGGCTCCGGGTGCCGGTGCAGCTGTTTGAACAATTGGGTGGCTGGAACTGGGTCGCGTGGGCGCGCCAGCGGCGCTCGAGGGGGCTGCATGGGGCCGCCACCTTTCTTCCCGCAAGCCGGCCGTCAATTGCGGGCCCCTGGCCTGCCCCGCCCTCTCTGCAACTTGTCCTCACTTACAGGCTTCGCCGGAGGAAGCGTCTGAGTCGGGACAAAGGTGGGGAGCCATGCCAGGCTGCAGGGGCCGCCAGCAGTGGGGCTGTGTTCCTGCCGCAGTGCAGCACGGCATAGCAAGGTCTCAGCAGCGGCGCCGGCCTCAGCAAGCGTCGGGAGGCGCGGGCATGGCCTCCCGCCCCCACCCAGCCAGCCTTGCATCGCGGGCTGCTTACTTGTATTGAATGGAGGGGTGCCCACCAGCCAGATGGCGCCATGGCAGCGGCTGCAGGCACCGCTTGCCTGCCGCCGGCGGCAGCGACGGGAGCGCGCACCTTGCCACGTCGCCCGCCGCTCACCTTGCCTTGCTTGCTTCCCTGCCTGCCGCAGATGGCGACCGCTATCAAGCCTGCCCAGAAGCCGGGTGTGGAGGAGGCCGAGGCCGCCCCCATCCACCGCATCCGCATCACCCTGACCTCCAAGAACGTGCGTGGCGGGGGGCAGCTGTTTGCTGAGCTCGTTGACGCGGCGCCCGTTCTGCGACTGCAGGCGCCCTTTTAGCTCGAATCAGGCCTTCCCTCAGCGCTGCTGATGCCAATAGACAGCCGCGCCCACGGTGGGGGGAGCTTCCCAGCCGGCAGGTGCCCTCATTCCCCATCGGATGCACACATGATGCACTCTTGCAGGTGAAGAACCTGGAGAAGGTGTGCGCGGACCTGGTGCGCGGCGCCAAGGAGAAGCAGCTCAAGGTGCGGACAGCACAGCTCGATGGGTCGGAATGCAGCGTCGGCCACGGCGGCAGTGCCCCAGCCTGCAGCGGTGGCAGCTCGAGACAGCAGGGGGCAGGCCTGGCAGCCGTACGGCACGGCACGGCTGGCTGTTTGCCGTTGCCTGGCAGCCTGCCTTTGCGTGCCGCCGCCGCCGCAACCAGGCTGCTGCTGCCTGCACAGCAAGTGCATCTCATGCGTCCTGTGGCCTACCCTCATCCAACCGCCGCAGGTCAAGGGCCCCGTGCGCATGCCCACCCGCGTGCTGAAGATCACCACCCGCAAGTCCCCCTGCGGTAACGGGTGCGTGGAACTGTATATATATATATGTATATATATATATATTTTGTATATATGTGGTAACGGGTGCGTGGAACTGGGGGCTGAGCCATGCGGGGTGTGGTGGCGCGCTTTGTTCTGGCAGCGGCCGGGCTGCACATGGCAGGCGTGGAGCCGCAGCAGCGTAGCGCTTGCGCCTGCTGCGGCAGCGGGGCAACAGTTGGGATGGGATGGCCCCTCCACGGCCTGCCGCTGTAGATGATGCCCGGCACTGCCGGCTCCCTTGCATCGAGTTGCCCCAGGTCAGTGCGTTGCAGCTGCATCCCATCCCGCGTGCCTCCCTCCCGCCCCGCCCCTGCGCAGTACCAACACCTGGGACCGCTTTGAGATGCGCCTGCACAAGCGCCTGATCGACCTGCACTCCCCCGCCGAGGTGGTCAAGCAGATCACCAGCATCAGGTGGGTGGGGGATGCTTGTTTCTGGGAGTGTGCCGGGCTTGCCAGCTGGGATGAGTGGCGCTTCCAGGCGCGGCCAGACGCCGAATCGCGCCAAAAACAGCGCCCTGGGTCACCCCCGCCTCGTCCTGGCCGTTTTTCCACCTCTGCAGCATCGAACCCGGCGTCGAGGTTGAGGTCACCATCGCTGACGTGTAGAGAGCTTGAAGCAAAGCCCAGTTATGGGCCTGCCAAGGCTCCCCGCAGGCGGTGTGGCGACCGAGCGGCGGCGGCGGCGGCGGCGCGCTCCCCGCGGCGGCGCATGCCTGCTTGCTTGCTTGCATGACCTGCTCAGCATCGTGTAACGTGGCTGCGCACATTGCATCTGAGCAAGGCATTGGGAAAAGGAATGAATTGAGGCTGCTAGATGGCTAGGAAGAATAGAGAGCGGGCGGCGGCAGAAGGCGGGGAGGCGCCCCTGCCGCTGTGTGATGGTGCCAGGTGCGGGGCGGGCCAACTGAGGTCAGCCTGCCGCTCTGAACTCTCTCCTTTGTGCGCTGGTCGTGATCGGGAGGTACCTCTGGGTCAGTTCAGGGCCGCAGGCCGTCACTCCAACCAGAGGCTGCCACTCGCACCCAGCTTCTCGGCCCAGGCAAGCTTGCACAGGGGGGCCTGCTGTGTTGGCACCACCACTGGGTGGCCAGCAGGGCCTGCATGCATTCTAGCTGGCGCGTGCAGGGCAGCCTCGGGCCCTGGACGTGCGCTTCCTGGCCCGATCTCCCCTTGGGCAGCTGCAGCAGCTTTGGATGGCCGGCATGCAGCCAACGGCTGGAGCCCAGACGCCCGGCTGCCGTCGAGCGGCGTCCGGCGCGCCGCGGTGACCGCCTTTGATCGCCGTCAACCTCACACCTTGTCCTACTGCAGAGGCCACAATCGCTTGATCCACCATGGGCTCCTACGTCAAGCCTGCGGGTGCACCTGCTTGGCCTGCTGGAGCAACCATTCTGCACTGGCACGGCCGCTTGCCGCCGACTTACTTCCTGTGACCCCACTCACCCGCCTGCGGGCGCTGGGATTAGCTGCCTGCCACTGATGTGAAGCGACCGAAACGCCCCTACTTCCCATTCGCGTGCTGCCCCTGCCCTGCAGACCGCGCCGGCAAGCCGGGCGGCGAGGAAGGGGAGATCGCCCCCATCCACCGAATCCGCATCACACTGACCTCCACAAAGGTGGGCTTGAGCTTGGCCGGGCGCAGTTCGTGGGCGGTAGCCAGGTGCAGCAGGCAGGCAGCAGCGAAGGGTCACAGGATGTGCATCATCCTGACCGCCGCCGCCAAGGCGGGCTTGGCCTGGTTAAGTCGTGGGTGGTTGCCAGTTGCAGTAAGCAGGCGGCCGTGAGGTGGGAACAGGCACCGTGACACGACCTGGTCACGCCCGCTGGTTGGGGCTTGCGGCGGTGGAAGCAGCGAGAGCGGGTGTGCTACCCATGCCTGCCGGCAGCACAACCTGTCCAACAGTGGCCGCTCAGCCTCCCGCGTGCCGCATGCCTGGCCCGCAAGCTGCCGCACTCGATGCACCACATCATGTGGTGCACAGCCGCTGCGCCGCTGTTGTGAGCTGCCCTCATTCCCCACCTGACGCCCCCTCCGTGTGGTATCTGCAGGTGAAGAACCTGGAGAAGGTGTGCACGGACCTGGTGCGCGGCGCCAAGGAGAAGCAGCTCAAGGTGCGGGGGGCGCTCGGGCGGAGCTGGGGCTGGGCTGGGGCTGGGTGAGGTGCGCGCTGGGTGAGGTGCGGGCTGGGGCTATCAGAAGCTCAGGCCCGCCCTTTGGCATGCCCGGCTGGACATGTCCACATGGCAGCTGTGAGCCGGCAGCCGACATGCCATGCCCGTCATCCACACCGTGCACCAGCAGTGTGCCTACCTACAGGACATATCCTGATCCCTACCCGCTGAACCCCGCAGGTCAAGGGCCCCGTGCGCATGCCCACCCGCAGGCTGGTGCACACCACTCGCCGCGCGCCCAGCGGCAACGGCACCAACACCTTTGACAGGTGTGTTGCCGGCATCTGCTGTGTGGCCTGTGAGCTGTGCGCCGAGTGGAGCTTGCAAGCTGCCCAGCGGCAACGGCACCTGGTGGTATGAGCACATGGCTGCTTGAACTGTTCGCGTGATGACGGCTGCAGCGGGGGTCGCGTGCGCCGACATGCCGCCAACTTCTGCCTTGCCCCCCCTCACCTCGCCCGCCCAGCTGCCGCCCCCACTCAGCGGCTCAAGTCCTCCTCGCCTCAGAGGCTCAGTCCTCCCCGCCTCGCGCATGCAGGTTTGAAATGCGCGTGCACAAGCGCCTGATCGACCTGCACTCCCCCGCCGAGGTGGTCAAGCAGATCACCAGCATCAGGTGGGTGGGGGATGCTTGTTTCTGGGAGTGTGCCGGGCTTGCCAGCTGGGATGAGTGGCGCTTCCAGGCGCAGCCAGACGCCGAATCGCGCCGAACACCCGGCACTGGGTCACCCCCGCCTCGTCCTGGCCGTTTTCTCACCTCTGCAGCGTCGATCCGGGAGTTGAGATTGAGGTCACTATCGCGGACGTGTGAGGCAGCAGGTGGCTGTTCAATCAGATGCGCAGCGGCGCTGCTGACGCCCACTGGTAGGCAGCAGGCATGTCCCCGAGCGCTGCTGACATGCACAACCGGTGGCCCGCTGAACACAGCAGGCGGCCATGCGGTCTGTCCCGAGCCACGCCAGCTTTGCTGTGTGACGCTGTAACAAGACTTGGGTGTGAAAGCGCTGCAGGTTGCAAGTGGCAGAATGACGGGCCACCCCACGGTGGCATGTGGTTGGCAGCCTGTTAACCAAGGGGCGCAATCGCAACGGACAGCAGGCTTGAGCACTCTTTCGCAGTTGTGAGGGCCAGTCACTGAGCGCCGGTGCGGTGCAAAACCATTGTCGCGGGCACACCAGCCGGCTTGGTGCACTGCGCTGCTGCTGCCGCTGGCCATCCTTGCGACAAGCTTGCAAGCAGCGGCGGCAGCAGCGGCGGCGGCGGCGGGTGCAGGAGGCAGCCCTGCTCCAGATCTGTCGGACGGGCAGAGGGCAATTCATTCCCTTGCTTGCATGCTGTTATGAACGATCATGGGCCTGGCACACTGCTCATCTCGGTCGGGTGGGGAGTGCCTCTTCTGAGGAGCGGGCCTGAGCGCATTGCCTGCTGTTGTCTGCATTTGTGCTCGTTTCCTGGTTGAGTTCAGGTTGGACGAACAGCCGGCAAGTGTCCACACAGCCCGAGCGCTCGCCGTCGGCCCTGAATCCTTTGTCGCAGCCGCCACCATGAGGCGTGTGACAATCGCAGCTCTGCTGGTGAGCTAGATGGCCCTGCCGCGGCGAAGTTGGGGCCGTGTTCGCCCCGAGTGCGCCTCTTCCCCCTCTCACAGCCGCAAGGCGCCCGCAGGCTGCATGAATGTCTAAGGATGACAAATTGAGCCGGTTCCGCGCGCAGGCCGTGCTGCTGGCGGTCGGCACCCCTGCCGCCGCCGCTGCCCGCCGCCTTGCAGCGGCAGCCGCAAGCCCGGCCGTGAGCCTCCCCGGCCCCGACGGCAAGACGCCCATCAGCTGGTTCGGCAGCGGCCTATTGATTGAGTACTATGTGCGATGTTAGGGACGTATCTGTCATTTCTGGGTGTTCCAGGGCTGCTATGTGCGGTCTTCTGCATGCACCGCCCACCGCCGCCAACGGTACCCCACTCCCGCAGCTCCCCGCCACCCGTAACCTACCCACAGGGCGGCGTTGCTGAAGTGCTGGCAGCAGCTGGCTACATCACTCCTGAAACCCCACTGTCGGGCAACTCTGGCGGCGCGCTGGCCAGCGTGGGAATCGCCATGGGTGCGTGATGTGTGGCCGGCCGCTGTGTATACGTGCGTTCAGCAGCTGATGTGCAGCTGAGAGGGCTGTGCATCAGCTTCGTCGCCTTCGTCTTCCCTTTACTTCAGCTCCGCCGATGCAAGGGGCTGCCGCCTGACTCAAAGGCTGGTGCACACCCTCGCAACCAATTGTTGCAACGAGCGCAGGCCTGGATGCCAAGGATCTGATCAAGCTGGGCGCGGTGCTCAAGGCGACCGGAAGCCCCGAGGTGACTGCCGCACTAGCGGCTGATCTGTCTGCGGGGCCTGTCTTGCCACCCGATGATGCCATGGGTGCGGGCCACTGGCCATATTGTTGGCGGCGCGCTTCCCTGCACTTGAGCTGGCTGCTCCCACCTGGCTGGTCCCGCAGGATGCCTTGGCCGCAATCATTCCAGACAACATCACTTCCTTGGGTGAGCTGCTGGGCTTTGTTGGTACCTGGCATGTGCCCGATGCTGCCTACTTACCCATTGCCTCCACTCTTGCACCTGCTGCTGCCCCACCCTCACACCTGCTGCCGCCCCACCCTTGCACTGCTGACGAGCACATGTGCGCCTGAGGCTCCCCACTCCACTCCCCCCGCTGACTTCCCGCTCGTCTCCGCTGGCCGGTTGCAGTCAACGGCCGTGTGCGCATGGGCGTTTCCCAGCTTGATGCCTCGCAGACCACCTTCAACGGCAGCGCCGCCTGGATGGTTGACTCCTTCACCGACAGGGTAGGACAGGGCGTACCTGTGGGACCATCCGGTGTTCTTGGTTGCGTGCAGGATGAGGCCTAGAGCTGCGGCTAGACAGGAATAGGATGGGATGCATGCTGCAAGCTGCCCGCAACAGCTGGCGCCCCTGCCGCTGAGGTGCTGCCAAAGTCATGCGTCTACCGAAGCACGAACTCATGTCCCATGCCAACCCTCCCGTGTACAGGATGATGTCATGTCGGCCATGTTTGCCACCTCCTGCCTGCCCTGCTTCCTGGTCAACACCACGTGAGCGCATTGCGCGGCCGCCAGCTGCTGCTGCCGCTTCGACTGCTGCTGCTAACTGCCGACACCGCCGCCGCTGCCGCTGCCGCTGCTGCCACCGCTGCCACCGCTGTGCGCTCCAGCATGGATGACTGCCCCCAGCCCCAGTGGAGGCTTGGCTGGTGTGCCTAGGAGCAGGCACCCTGTCCCCCCGGTTTGCAGCTTCTGCATGTTCCGCGATCAGCCGGTGCTGGACGGCGGGTACGGCGTCAGCTGGGAGCAGCTCTGGTGAGTGGCCTGAGGGAAAAATCCTGGTGCCACACTGATTCTGCGCGTCCCCGTAGTGGCTTGCAACGCTCTCGCAAGTCCAGCTCGGTTGCATGCCATGCAGCAGTGCTGCATGCATCGACGGGCGCTGCCCATGTGCTGCCTCTGCAAGCCTCTGAAGCCAATGGCTGCCCTCACACCCCCTGCACCCTCTCCCTGCAGCCCCAATGGAGACACGACCAATTGCATCAAGGTGTCGGCCGAAACCACCACCGCCATCAGCCTGGGCCAGCTGCCGGGAGAGGAGTGCGCCGCCAAGTACGGCAGCCGGGAGGAGGCGGTGACGGAGCTGTACCAGGTGTGCCAACTAGTCTAGTCTAGTTTAACGGCTTAGCGCCAGCCCACTAGGTGTGTCAGCTGTATGCAAGTTGCCAGGGTGGTTTGTGCCGCGTGCACGGCCACACTCAGTAGCTATTGGATGTCACTATAGGGAGGCAGCCGCCTTGGGAGGCAGGGACCGTGCCCCACCCAGCTGCCTTGACCCACCCAGTTGCCTCACCTCGACGACCCGGTCCCACACCGCAGAACGACGCCTCCAATGCCGGAGAGTGGCCGGTTCTAGAGGTCATGGACCGCTGCCCGACCGCCGAGTGGGCGGGGCAGGACCCGTACCCTACCCCGGACCAGTTTCAGGCGGACTACCCCGTTGTGCCAGACATTTACCCAGGTAGACGGCTGTTGCCAGGATTTGGGGGGTCTCGCCACTTGGGTGCTGCTGCCCTGCGTCTGTGCGGGCGGGAGGCGTGGGAGGGTGGGCGTGCAGGCTGCAGGCACGATGTCCAGTAGCAACCCCTACTGTATACAGCGGCACCTGGGCACACCTGCTGCTGCGCTAGCCCGCAGACACAAATGCGCTGCCCTCCTTGCTGCCTCTGCCTCCCCGCCTCCCTCCACAGGCAAGTACGGCCCCCTGCCAAAGCTCAACGGCACAGAGATCCAGGCTTGCGACTGGGCCGGCTGGACGCGCGCCCTGCCAAAGGGCCAAGAGCTTGAGGCCGCCGAGGTGGGGCATGTTTCAACCCTGCTGACCGGATTGTGCGGTGAACATGAGCGCCACTGCAGCTGGGCATCCAGCAAGGCAGTTGGGCCCTGCAGGGCGGCGCGCGCCGGCCAGGTTGGGTGGGAGGTTGCGGCACCGATGTAGCCCACCCCTGCAGAAATGCCCGCTGCCCACGCACCCCACCCGCTGCCCTGCTTTCTCCCCACCTTACAGGCCATCTTTGGCCAGGGCGTGGCGGATGCAAAGGCGTGGGTGGCGGAGCAGGCAAAGGCGGCCGCGGGCGGCCAGCCGTGAGCAAGAGGTGCGGCAGCATCGCAGCACATGCCAGCCGAGCAGCCAGTGCTGCCCAGCCGGCTCCATTTTCCTTTTCTACCGCGCATGACCCAGTCGGACTGGATGGAGCCTCCACATGCGCTCTACCAGACAGTCGCTGATCCAGTCCTTCAGTCGTCTGAGGTGCGGAATCTTCCCCGGCTGTCCCTTCCATTCCCTTCAGCCCACCGTAGCTCCCGTGCCTGTACCTGTCTCTATTCTTTATCTGTCTCAAGATGCCGTGCAAGACTACCATGTAAGAACGTCGATGCACTTTAGAATGCGCGTGCACGCCGCCGCTGGCGCACGCTGGCACGGCGGCCGGCTGCGCAGCAGCGCAACAGTACGCCAGCCCACTGGGAACCGCCTTCTCACCTGTTGAGGGCCACTCACCACCATGGGCTCGCTGGCAGCGGCGCAAGAGTGCCAGATCTGGCGGCCGGCGCCGCCGCCGCCGCTGCGCACGGCGCGCTGCGCTGCGGCGCGCTGTCAACGCGCCTCGCTGCGGTCCGGTCCGGGCGCTTCAGGCCTACAATTGCTGTGCATCCGGCATCAAACACACCATTCACACTTCGCTAGCAGCGGCACAGCCTCCTGCACGCAAGCCCACTCCAGTCCCACCTCACGACACGCCCCACCATGCCTTACTCCTCGTCCGTGACCTACTTCAGCAAGCCCGGTGAGTTCAACGCGTCATGACAGTGTGCGCGTTGCTGCCTTGCCGCTCCCGGCCTCCCGCCTCCCCCTCTCCGCGTCTCACGCGCTGCTGCCCACCTCCCCATCCCTGCAGTCGGCCCCAAGGTGACCACGGAGCACCGCGGCACGGCCGCGCCGATGCTGCAGGCGCAGGCAGACAAGGTGCGGGTGGTGCCGCCGCCGCCGCCGCGCCTGCACCTCCTTGCCTGCTGCTTCAAATGCCTTCTGCAACTGGCCGGCATCCTCATACCCTCCCCCTCCATCCCCTTCCTCTCAACCTGCAGAAGGAGTATGCACTCTGGCTGTCCCACTGCGACAGCGGCTGCATCGCCGCCGTGCACCCCGACTGGGCGCTCGAGGCCCTGGCCGCCGCCGCCGCCTTCCCCGCCCTGGCCGGCCGCGCTCCCATCCGCCCCACCACCCTGACCGGTGCCTGGGCCGCACGGCAGCAGCCGGCAGCTACTGTGACCGCCGACGCCGATGATGTGCTGCCGCGGGCACCCGCCCCCGCC
>RRZL01000022.1:2262221-2276244 GCA_006782975.1 Chlorella sp. Dachan | reverse complement strand
GGGCCGTGGCGGGCGGGGCGGCGCTGGCGGCGGCGAAGGAGGCGGCACCACAATGCGGATGTCGGCGCAGTTCCAAAACTCTGCGAATGGATGTGAGCAGGAGCGGGAGCACTCGTCGGGCGCTCCCTAACCTGTGCGTGTTGACAGGGCGGCTGCCCCCAAGCGCACTGCCGTCCCTGTCCGGCGGCCTACCGGCCCTGCACACAGCGGCCGCCATGTGCATGCACAATGCAAAGGACTGCGCGCATGCAAACATCTCCAACTTGCAGCTCATCCTAAAGCGCTGTGCGCATGCAAACTGCCCGAACCGCAGCTCACCCTCCGGGTACGCGCCCCAGCTGCCGCAGGCGGGCAGGTTGCCGGTGGACAGCCAGGCCGGCGAGCCCGGGACAGTGCACGAGTTGCCGGTGGTCCACCGCCACTGCAGGGGGGCGGGAAGAGCGCAGGCGCAACGGGATGGGTGGCGGGCCAGCTCGACATGGCATGCACTGCCGGTTGCCACTGCCCAGTGGCGGGGCTGCCTCGCCCGCCCCAGCCGCTCGCTTTCATTCAAGCGATCAGGACCTCAGCGCGGCTGCTGCAAGCAGTGGAGTCAGTTTCATGTGCATCCAATGCCGCCATCAACTGCCAAAAAGCGAGCCAGAGCATTCAGCGCCCCGCTGCGCTCACCCACAGCACGCAGCGCTCGCAGGTCAGGCCGGCCGGAAGGCGGTACCGCCAGCCGTACAGCTCACCCCCGATCCCGGCCCGTACTGCCCTGGCATAGGTGCCAGCAGAAGGGGCAGGCGAGGGGCCGCCCGCGCGGGGCGTCCAGGAAAACGGTCCTGCGCCATCGGCCCTGCGGCAGGGAGGTGGCAGGCAGGAAGGCGGCATGGGCGACTGCCGGCAGCCGGCCATGCATGCAAGCTTGCAACTTGCAGGCGCTTCAAAGCGCATTTTCCCCGCTTGCTAGCAAGTTGCCTGTTGTTGCGGCCCCCTGCTGGCCAACCCCTGGAAACCCGCAACCCACCGCTGCAGCACGGCGGCGGGCGCGGTCAGGCAGGCGGCCGTCATGTTGGGTCCGAGGCACAGCCGGAACACGTGGCGGCCTCCATGCTGTGCCGTGATGAACAGCTGGATGTCAATGACTGCAGGCGGGAAGGCCAGACCGGAGCGGCAGGCATTGGGAGGGCGCAAGCACAGCAGGCATGGTGGCGGCGGCACATGAATGCACATGCTGGCATGCTGCATGCTACATGCATCCCCTGTCCATGCCGCCTCCAACTCTTTCCAATATGCACCTGCGCCGGCGCGGTAAGTGGCCATAGGCGCTCCCGCGGCCGACAGGCTGGCGTCGCCGCAGGCTGCCGCCGCTGTGGCGGGCCACGCCAGCTGCCCCCCGCGGCTGGTGGCCGCCGGTCCGCCGCCGTTGACGCAGTGCGGGCACCAGTTCCAGTTTCTGACGTAGTTGCGAGCTGCAGGCACGATGATGAAGCCGTGCCCTGCTGCTGGGTGGGGCAGGGCGAGCGCCAGTGCTGCCAGGAGCAGCAGCGGCGTGGCCGCACGGCGTGCCAACCCTGGCTGTGCAGCATCACCTGCCCATCCTCCGGCCATTGCGTGTGCCCCTGAGCGTCATGCGAAGGCGGTCGCCTGCACAGCAGCGATGGATGCAGCGTGGCGGTGAGGACGGCGGCGGCTGGCGGGCGGTAGCAAGGGCGGAAGCTGGGCGCGAACAAGCGCAGGGTGACCGCTGGATCGACCGCGTCACAACGCTCGCGCGGACTCTGCGAGGTTGTTGCAAGCAGCCTGCTGCGGGTTGGACTGCTGGTTGCGGAATGCGGGTCCGGCCCATCACCCCTTCGCACCTTGCCGGCCGGCTGCGCAGCTCGATTGAACTGGAAAATGATGCTGTCGACGGTTGACGCGAGCAAACAGGCCGTGCACGGCTTGCAAGCAGTATCAGGAACGTCCGAGCCTCCCCAGGCCAGCTCCAGCGCCTCCTGCGGCCAAAGAACGATTGCGACGCAGTCCAATTTGTGTTGGAGGTGCGCAAAACCGTCAGGGGCGATCACATCCAAGGCGCCCGCGCGGCGCCGGCGCTCTGAGCGAGATGCGCAGGTTCACCTGCATTCATGCTGATGCATGCTCAGTTTGTCGCACAACAAAACTGCCAGCTAAGCAGCCTGACTTTGCACAAAACGGAACACCACTTGCCTGTTCACGGCTGCCTGTGCTCACAAGTGCGGCGCCTGCTGCTGCTCGCCCAGCGGTGGCTGATGCTGCTCCACTGCTGGATGGCAGCCAGCGGCAGGTGGCTGCTGGCCGGCATTGCAGTCCTTGTCACGCGAGGCGGCTGCTTGACAAGGCGCAGCTGGCAATGCTGCCGATGCTGCCCCGCCTGCTGTGCAAGGTGCTGCATCGATGGCATCGTCATCACAGTCGCTGTCACTGTCGGGGTATAGTTGCGCATGCAGTGGGCAGAGCCACTCGCCGCCACTTTGCACTGCAACTGCGCCTCGCAGTGCCAGGCTGTGCTGCCGCCGCTGGCGCCGCTGCCGCTGCGCCGATTTGCACGGTCCAGTGGCTGCAGGTCGGACAGAGCCCGCCTGCAGTATGCTGCCCACATAACACCCTGCGGTGCTCAGGCGAGGGTTGGCCATGCTTCGTGGCAGCTTGCTGGGGCTGCGGCAGGGGAGGCGAGGCGGTGGCGGCGGTCGGCGGCGGTCGGCGGCGGTTGGTGGCTTGAAGCGGGCGGCGCGTTTGCCTCAGAAAGCTACACAGCAGCTGTGGATCACTTACAACTTGCGTCGAGATGGAGACAAGCACTGCCGCCCAGAAGCTCTCGCCGCTCGCAGCGTCTGGCTGTAGTTGCAGGCTGGAGGGGTGCCCAACGTTCTCACTATGTGTGCGCAAAGGGGTCAAATCGCGCCGCCACTGGATGACAGCAAGGCGGTGCAGCAGCTGCGTTGCCGCTCTGCCGCCTGCGTTGCCGACGCATCGTGTTGATCTGCATCAGGCTGCATGCATGGGCAGTGAGCCAGATCCCGATGTCTGACTTATGTTCAGAACAGAGGATCACCGCCTGCTTGTCGTGCAAGTGAAACGAAGTCTGTCTGCAAAACGGCAATGCGGAGGCCGCAGCCACCGCCCTCGTTCACACAACCTGCTTGCCCCAAGCAGTAGCAGTGCAAAGACGGCTACACATCGTTGAGACAGCTGTGCAGCATAAGGCTGCTCAGTGAGCTCTCTGGTTTCATTGAACGGACCCCTCGATGCTCGATGACGCTGCTCTGCCGCTGCCGCTGCTCTGCAGCCGCTCTGCCGCCGCTGCGGCCTCGACCCTCCGGCGCAAGCGGCGGCGCTGCTTGCACCGATCTTCGGCTCGCTGGCACATTGTTTCTGAAGCAGCCATGCCCGCGCTGCGACCTCCTGCGCGATGCTAGCTCGTCTTGCGCGGCGCCTGAGCAGGGAGCGCGGGTGGGGGGCTCACCTGGCTGCGCTGGAATGGCGGCAAAGCACCCTGCTGGGCGGCGAGATCGCCGGGTTGCGCCAGGCGGCGGGCCTGTCAACGGGCAGCGGCGGCGGCGGCAGTGGCGCCCCTTTGCCCCGTGAGGGCAAGCGGCGCGGGGGCAGCAAGCCCAAGGGCAGCCCAAAAGCCAGGCATACATCTGCAGCTGACACAGAGGGGCCGCGGCTGCCCCCGTCCAAGCCCGCCCACCCAGCCAGCGCACAACAGCTGGAGGCGCTGTTGCACCGGTTCAAGGTGGGAGCCGCCAGCACATTTCATGCAAGCTGTGCTGCCCAAGGGCTCCGTGGCCCAACCTGCAGAATATGAATGAGAAGCCTTTGTGATGGCATGCTAGATGTGCCAGTTTCAGGGAACTGCCCCCAGGCACAGCCCGCCAGCGAGTGCTGGTCCATGCCCGCCCCTCCCCTGCACCGTCAGGTGCATGCCCGGGGCAACGATGCGGCCCGAGCGGAGCAGTTTTTCCGCTCCTACATCCAAGCAGGCGGCACCCCGCTGGTGCGAGCGTGCTGCATTCGTTGTGGGGCCTGACGGGCAGGGGGGATGCTGGGTGCTGTGGTCAATCCGCAGTGCAGTGTTGCGTCGTGCAAGCTGTGCTGCGACGCGGGTGTGTTGTCCAGCTGCCAGTCGGCAGCGCCGAGTGTTGACTCTAAACCCAGCTCACCTGCCCACCTCACCTGCCGCTGTGCTGCAGCACTGGATGCTGCCCATGCTGCTGGGCACGTACGGCCGCCTGCGCCAGGTGAGGGCTGGTTAGGCCTGTGATGCCTGGTGGGAGAGGGTTGGGCCTGTGATGCCTGGTGGGAGAGGGTTGGGCCTGTGATGCCTGGTGGGAGAGGGTTGGGCCTGTGATACCTGGTGAAAGAGGGTTGGGCCTGTGATGCCTGGTGGGTGCTGGTTAGGCCTGTTTGCATGCTTGCAACAGATCGGCACATGCGAGCCTCCCCTCGAAAATTCAACATGGCGGCACTTGGCGTGCGGCGGTCCGCATCTACCAGCATCTGCGACATCACCCCTGCCCTGCTGGGCGCCCGCCGACCGCCCCGCAGGCCGACAAAGCCTGGGCCATCTACCGCCAGCTCGTGCCCGACCCGCAGCAGCAGCAGCAGCAGGGCAGGGCGTCCAGTGCGGCGGCGAGTGACGCAGGTGGAGCGGGCACAGGAGCAACAGCGGCCACTGCGCCAAGTGCAGCAGGGGGCAGGTCAGGCGGGCTTGCTGCGGAGCGGCAGGCCGCAGAAACAACGGAGCCGGAGCACCATGCGTGGGAGGGCCGCTTGGCTGCACGTCAGCAGCAGCTTGAGCAGGCGGCGGCGCAGCTAGTGCAGGAACTGCGCCTGGATGTTCTGCCTCTCGACGAGTATGGCTATGGCGCGCTGCTGACCGCGCTGTCGCGGGTGAGCCCAAGGCGGTGGTGTTTGGTAGTGATCTATGCTTTTTGTTTGATGTTTTTGGCATTGAAGCAAACCACTCAGAACCTGGTTGCTTGAGGCATGAACAGACGTTCGACCACGCTGCTGCGCACTTGAGGCGCATGCACCCCACAAACCGGCCATCTGCTCCGCCAACCAGGCACGAGTCTCGCTGCTTGTGCTTGTGTGCAGGCGGATCACCCGCCCTTTGACTTGCCAGCCTGGTAGCATGCCAGCTTCACAACCCACCCGCTTGCCCAGCAGTTGTGTTGCTTTCACTGCACCGCATGTCGCCGCAGGCGGAGCACCCGCCCTACGACCTGCCGGCGCACTATGCAGCAAAGGCGGCACAGGCATTTGAGGAGATGCAGGTGGGTGCTGGGGGGTGCAGCGGCGCAACAAAGGTGTTGAAAGGTGTTGCTGTACGGGGACGAAGGGGTGTAAGGTCCAGGCATGCATCTGTGTGTGCGCCGGGGCTGCGGGCAATATTGGAAACAAGGTCCTCACCACCGCTCCTTCTGCCCGCGTGCTTCCCACCTCGCAGGCTGCGGGAGTGAAGCCGAATGTGGTGCTGTGGCACAACCTGCTGGACTGCCAGGTGGGCGGGTGTTCATTTCCTCCTTCTTCTGTTCTTCCTTCTTTCTTCGTGGTTAGGGCGCGTGGAGGCGATGCCCCGTGCGCATGTGCTGGGGGTGTGGCACAAGGGTGGACTGCCTGCCAGTTGGGCGAGTGGCGGTTGGGGTGGTTGGGACTGGCAGTGGCAGCGGGAGGGGTGCAGGTTGCGGCATCCGCTGGACTGCCAGGTGGGTGGATGGCGGCTGGGGCAAGTGGGGCGAACTTTGAGCATGTGCATGGGATGCGGCCTGCCTCTTTAATGTCCTGGTGCACACGGGTCAGTCGGGTGTGGGAGCTGTGTCCTGCAAGCACACGCCCACCTGCTGGATGCGTGGTTGCCCCTCTCGCCTCTGCTCCCCCTTAAGCAATCGATTTGCTCCGCTGCTCTCACTTTGGGCGGGCCAAGGCGGGCCAGCCCGATGCCGCCATTGCCACAGATCGCCCCAACTGTGCATCCACAACACACGCTGCTTGTTCCGCCTGCCTCCCCTACCACAGGCCAAGGCGTGCCAGCCAGACGCCGCCTGCACCATGTGCAGACCCAACTGTGCACCCACAGCGCACGCTGCCTGTGCCGCCTGCCTCCCCTACCACACAGGCCAAGGCGTGCCAGCCCGACGCCGCATTTGCCACATACCGCCACATGCTGGCGGCAGGCGCCCCGCCCAACTCTTGGACTTTCAGCATGCTCATTTCGGCGTGCGGGCGCGCGCGGCAGCCGGGCCGGGCGGCAGAGGTGGTGGAGCGCCTGATGCCGCAGGTGCGTTTTCCCCCCCTTTTTTCTTGTTTCTTTTTCTTGGCGGGTGACTGCGTGTGGTGATGATGGTGTGACCCAGCCTGAATGCGCGTGTAAAGGTGGCGGCGGAGCCCTCATGGCGCAGGTTGTTGGGCCTAGCCTAGCCTGTTCGTTACACCCTGCGCCCTCGGGCTGTGCGACGGTGGATGGCTGCAGTCGCCGGCGATTTGGGGCCAAACCAAGGAGAGACACGCGGTGCATGCAACTGTTATGCCGTTTCACAAGCAACTGCTCTGCCGTTTTGCATGCAACCACCTGCTGCTGCAAGCAACTGTTCTGCTGTTTGGCTCTGCCTGCAGGCGGGCGTGGCCCCCTCGCTGACCGTCTGGAACAGCCTGCTGGGCGCCTACGGGCGGGCGGGTTCGGTGGATGCTGCCTACGCTGCCTGGCTGCGCATGCTGGACTCAGGTGGGCTGGCTTGGGGCCTGGACAGCTGTCCTGGCAGCTACCGGTTGGCATGCACCGCCCCTAACAATCCGCCGCCCCTGTTGGCCCAACCTTGTGACTGCAGGCACCACCCCTGACGACTGCACCGAGCGCTCTCTAGCGCTCGCATTCGGCAGCCACCCCGCCCTGGCTGCGGAGGTTGTGGCCGAAGCACGTCACATTCGGCAGCAACGGGAAGCGCAGGGCGCAGCCGAGGCAGCTGCTGCTGCAGACGGAGCTGAAGAGCAGGGCGGCGGCGGCGGCGGCAAGGGCGAGGGCGAGGCAGGTGCCGCCGGCAGCGGCAGCAGCGGCAAGCGGCCGCCGTACCGCCTGCACCAGCACCGCCAGACCGCCCTGGCCGTAGACCAGACAGACCATGTCAGCCGGCGCAGCCAGCGGCGCAACCCAGCCCTGGGCCTGCTGCTATCCCGCGGCCTGCCTGGAAGCGGAGCGGCGGCTGGCGTGGCGGGGGCTTCAGCCGCGGGGGGGGCCGGGGCCGGCGACGGCTGGGCAGCGGCAGCAGGCGGCGGGGAGGAGGCAGAGGGGCAAGGCCTGCAGCTGCGCCAGCTGCTGCTGCTGGACCTCCACGGCTCTTCACAAGCCGCTGCCCGCATGGTGCTGCTGCGCCGGCTGGAGGCGCTGGTTATGCACGCTCCGGAGCTGCTTGCGGAAATGGTGGGTGCTGGGCCGAGCGGTTGGGTAGACAGTTTCTGAGCGAGAGGGAGTTGGTGGCCGCTGGTCATGCATGCTCCGGAGCTGCCAAATGGTGGATGCTGGGTGGGGGCTGGGTGGAAGGGGACTGCTGAGTGCACGCTGGACGCTCATGCACCACTCCTGCCAGACGCCCCGCTGGCCAAGGCCACTACCAGCTCAGCATGCGGCTTGTGTTTGGCCAGCAATGATCCCTTTGCAATGATCCCTCCAACACCTGCCACAGGAGCGGCTGGAGCGGGAGCACTACCGGGAGCTCGCGTGGCAGCAGCAGCTGAGCCAGGCGCGGCGGCAGAAGACGCAGGCCGGCCGCGCGCTGATGCAGGAGCTGCGGGGCGGCGGCGGCGGCAGTGGCAGCGGCAGTGGCAGCGGCAGCGGCAGCGACAGCGGTAGCAGCAGCGGCAGCAGAGGCAGAAGCAGAAGCAAGGGTAAGGCGGCTCCTGATGGGGAGGAGGACGAGGGACCGCAGCAGCAGCAGCAGCAGCAGGGGCAGCATGAGGCGCAGCGGCAGCTGGAGTGGCCGGCACTGGGGCAACGCTGGGCCGATGCGTCCTGCAGTGCTTTGCCTGCTGAGCAGCAGGCGGCAGGTACAGCTGAGGGTGCTGGGGCAGAGCAGCGGCAGGGACAGCAGCAGACGGAGCAGGAGCAGCAGGCGGAGGCGCGGCCGCGGGGGCCCCGCTTTGCGCCGCCTCCCCTCAATATCATCACGGGGGTGGGCCGGCACAGCAAGGGCGGCGGCGTGCTCAAGGCGGCCGTGCAGCAGGTGCTGCAGCAGCAGGGGCTGCCGGCGCGGGACGACCCCACCAACGAAGGCGAGTATTTTTGCTGCAGTGTTGATGCGGGGCTGAGGGCGCGGGGCTGTGGATGTGTGTGAGCAGAGTATGGGTGCTGAGGGGGGCGAGCTGGGGGTGCTGGCTGCGGGCTGCTCCCAGCAGCTGCGCATGCTGCCGCGCTGCGCATGCTGTGTGCCATGCCACCCTCAAGGCACAACCTGCGTTGATTGCGACCAGCCACGATTCAAACTGCTTGCCTGCAGGCGTGGTGATCGTGCCTTGCATCCGCTGGCCATTTGAGCAGCCCAACTCGCCGTCAAACCCGGCCACCCTTGACCTTGCAGGCGTGGTCATCGTGCCGTGGCCCGCTCTGGCCGCCTACTTGGAGCGGCAGCGGGAGGCGATGGACAAGGACCACTTCTTCACAGCGGGTGTGTTTGTTGTGGTTTGATTGTGTGCTGTGTTTCCGGGGGAATTAGTGGGGCGCCTGGCCACCGCTCCAGAGCGGCAGCGGGAGGCGACGGGCAGGGACCACTTCTTAACTGCGGTCCTTGGGTGCTTGTGGTGCCTGTGTTTTTGGGGGATTCTGTGGGCGCCGGGTCAACCGCTCCACTTCTCACTGCGGGTTCGAACTGGTCAGGATGTCGGCAGCACTGGTATTTGGAAAGGGGAGGGGGCACCTGCCTGGTGCCGCAGCGGGAGGCGTGGGCACAGACAGCTTCCTCATTGCGGTTGGGTGCTGTATGTTGCTTGGCACCCCACCCTCCTCTGCCACCGGCCGCGCCTTGCCTCCGCCTTTGCAGCCTGCATGCGCTATTTGTACGCCTGCCCCAGACCAGCTGCCATTCGAGTCAACTCTCATCCTCTGCCCCGTCCCAGCCATTTCGCAGCCCGCGCGCGCTACCTGCCGCCGGCATGTGCTGCCCCTAGCAAGGCGCCGTGTGCATTCACCTCCCCCCGCCTTGTGCATTCACCTCCTCCCCCCTCCCCTCACTGCTCTTGCAGCCCGTGCCCGATACCTGTACGTGCTGTCGGGCGTGGCGGGCCTGGCGGCGGCCGCCAACCTGCTGCCGCGCCTGGCGCCCTGGCTGCCCTCGTGACCTGGCCGCCAGCTGCCAACCTGTTGAGGCGCCTGGCACCCTGGCTCCCTCGTGACCTGGCCAGCTGCTGCGCCTTCTGCTTAGACAGCCTGGGCCAACTTATCTTAATGCCGCTTCTAATGTAACAAGGATGGTGATAAGGCAGTTAAGGGCAGGTGAGGCGAGCCAGGCATGGCAACAGTCCTGCTCGCCTACCGCATGCCCACGAATGGAGAGATGGTGGACAATGCAATGCGGAAGAATCGAAGCTTGCATTGTAGAGGAGAGAGGGGTGGTTTTAGTACTACCAGTTCACGAGGGCAATGGCATGGTGGTAAAGGGGAAGTGCAAGAAACGTAGGAGAGTGGCAGCCGGGCTTCACTCGGCTTGCGCTCACTGGGAGTGCAACTCAGCACAGCAGCCACAGCGGCGCATGTACGTATTGGCGCAGCCGGTCAGCCTAGCACCCACAGTCGCGTGTGCTTGACGCAGCCAGCAGTGCTCAGCATCAGGCCAGCAGCTGGCCGCTGGTCAGCACGCCCTTCTCGTCCTTGGTGCGGGTCCAGCCGCCCTCGTGCTGCACAGGTGGGGGCAGGGGGCAGGGAGCAGGGCAGGTGGGAGGACTGCATGTCCACCTCCAAGGCTGCCCACATGGCTACCGCCATGCCGAGCTGCCTAATCGTGTTCAAGCGTGATTACCTCTGGTCGGCGCCACCCCTCTGGCACTACACCAACGTACGTCCCCGCTGTCGCATCATGATCAGCCATCACCCATCACCCACCTTGAGGAAGCAGCAGCCGCGGGCGTGCGGCAGGCGGTCGGAGCACTCGCTGGGGGGCGCCATGGTCCACGCGCCGCAGCCGGGAGTGGCGGCGCAGCTCTGGCAGCAGTCGGCGTCTGACATGGTCGCCACGACCAAGTCACGGCCTGCACAGCCCAATTGCGCAGCATCGGGCATGTGTTGACATCGATAGTGGCATTTGCCTCACGTGTGTGGCAGCTCGGCAGGCCACCTGCCTCACGGTGAGGCATGCGGTGAGGCAGCCCAGCCGCCTTGCCGCCGCTGTGCCTGCCGCCACAGCCCGCCGCTCGCACCTCGGTTGAATTGGTGGCTGGCATGCGGCTGGTTAGGGCAATCAGCCTGCATACGCCCCACACCAGCTCACCGTCTGCGGTCTTCATGTCGCCATCAAACAAGTCGGTGTCAAACTCCAGGGTGCAGGCGGCGGCAGGTGGGCCGCCGCTTCTGCCGCTGACCATCCCAGGGGCCGAGCGCTTTTCATAGCCGGTGCCCTTCTTAAGGAAGCAGCAGCCTGGGGCGTTGGGGAAGCGCTCCTTGCAGTGCTCAGCGGCGGTGAAGGTCCAGGCCTGGGGTGGTTGGAAGGGAGGGGAGATGACGGGTGGGGACTTTTCTCCTGTTACATGCCCTGCTTAGTGGGCCCTATCGGACCAGGGCAGGGGGAGCTTCAGGGGCTCCAGGCCTGCTTGTGTCTGCTAGCCCCAGCGCTCAAGGCGCTGGGGCAGGTGGGGACAGCTGACGCACAGCTATCAGCTGGTAGCCTCCCAAACCAAACAGGATGCATGCCTGCCACCCCTTCAACAACCCAAGCGCTCACCCCGCAGTAGCTGTACAGGCTGCACGCCTCGCAGCAGTCCTCAGGGTTGGCGGCCTCCACAGCCGTGTCGGCCCACTTGGCTGCGGTTCAGAGAAGGGCAGAAACGGCGGGGGTGTTTGCAGGGCACAAGCGAGCAGCGGACGGCGGATGCCAGGTTGAGACACTGCCGGCAGGGGCTAGTGGTGGCTGCTGTGCACGAGGGGTGCGTTGTGTTCCACCGCCCTGACATCCAGTCATGGTCCTTTGGGAGCACCCTGCTCGAAGCTCCAAAACATCCAGTGGTGCGCCCCCTCAACAACCCCGTTGTTTCACTCACTGGTGACAGGCACGATGTCTGCACCCCAGTAGTCGGTGTCGTCCTCGATGGAGCCGCAGCTGCCGGCACTGGTGTCCGAGTCAGTACTGTCGGAGTCAGTACTGTCGGAGTCAGTACTGTCTGAGTCAGACGCCGGCCGTTGGGAGGAGGGAGCAGAAGGGGTGCTGCTTGTGGTGTCGTCGCCCCCGCTGCTTGGTGTGTCGTCGCCCCCGCTGCTTGGTGTGTCGTCGCCCCTGCTGCCGCCCTCGCAAGTTGCGAGCTTGCACAGGCAGCAGCCGCGGTCAAAGTACCAGGTGAAGCTGCGCAAAGTACAGAGGGAGAGGCAGGGGGAGCGCAGCTCTATTTGAAGCTCGGCTGCGCTGCCAATTGCTGCACGCCACGCTGGCACCCTAGAGATGCGCAGGTGCTGCCCGTCCGGCTGCCAGCCTGCTGCCAGGGCACCTCCGCAGCCCGAATCCTAACCAGGTTGAGATACAGAAAGACAGAAAGAAAGGATACGCCCGTCTGGGTGCTCAGACATGTTTTTGTATCCCAACCAGGTGTTGACTCACCAGGCGGATGTGGAGACCTTGCCCTCGCAGGCGTCAATGCAGTCTGCTGCATCGGCGGTGGCGAATGACTTGCCGCTGCACTGTACCGCACTCCTGTCGGCTTCGGCGAGCGCTTGGCCGAGTGCAGTGCCGCTGTCCCAAGCACTTTCCACCATGTCCGCAACCTCATTGACGGCCCGGTGGCAGGCTGGGCTGATAGCGCCGCCGGCCAGAGCGCCGAGAATGGCGCCGCCAAGGCAGCCAAAGGGGCCCAAAACGCAGCCCGCTGTGCCCAGAACTACAGCTCCACCTTTCGCGAAGCCGTAGCACGCCGTAGCATCCAGCGCTGCCCGCACCGACGACTCAAAAGCGTCTCCGCCGGAGCGGATTGCCGTCGCCAGCTCGGTCTCGCCCTCCGCAGCAGCCCAATCGGCCACCGTGTTTGACAGGCCATCCACGCCGTTTGCAACTGCCTCCGCTGCCATCCTTTCAGCCTTTGCTTTCAGCCACTTTGAGCCTTTTGAAGCGGCTGCAAAGCACAAGGGTCGGCAAGCAGAGGCAGTGCGCATCAGCCTGAAGAATGGCGATGCGGCGGGGCGGCGGCAGGCAGCACACCCCGTCATGAACATCGCCCATGGCTCCGCCTGCCTCACCTTGCGCGTTTTGTGCGCCACACAGAAGCGCGATGAACAGGACAGCCAGAATGCCGGGCCGCCTTGGGCCCATGGGTGGCAATACGGCCATCAGGCTCAACTGGAGCGACTTGAACAGACTATATAGAACACTGAGCCAGCCGCGGCAGCGCGGGAACGCCGGGTTCGCGGGCAAGCTTGCCGCTTGCTGCGTTTGGGGGCCGGCCAGTCTGCAGTGGTACTGCTATGAGGTTTAAAGTGCGTGAGAAGCGCGATGCAATGCTGTTCGCCAAAGCGCAACGCATGCATGCTGGGACTTGGGGCGCCACGCTGTGCTGCGACAGGTCGACGTCGGCGCCGGCGGGCTTGCCAGCAATAGGCTTCCCTTGTGCTCTGACCGAGAGCAACCCTTGCTCGCTCATCTGCCGGTAGTTTCTTTACAAGCGGCACTCGCATGGCCAGCATGTGCGCTGCCAATTGGCAGCGCCGGCTCGCAGGGGCGACGGGTGCGAGAGCAAAAGGCGGACAAAAGGAGCAGGGGAGGGGGTTGGGGATTGCCGCGTGCTCAGCACGTGTGGCAAGCGTTCAAGGAGGCAGGAAGACAGGGGCAGGTTGGAGCGCACAGGTATGGTGTGGCATCAGGCCAGCGGGGGCGGGGGCTGGCACAGGGGAAGCAGTATCATGGGGGGCCGCCCGCCTCCATTTTTTGGGCAGGGGCCGCAAGAATCGGGATGAATCAAAGAAGAGGGAGAGAGGATCGCATGGGGCAGGGCATCAGGCAAGCAGGCAGGCTTCAGGTAAACAGTGGTGCATCGCGGTGACGGTACATTTGCGGTGTTGAGATGGACAGGCGGGCAGGAGCAGGGGGGCGCGGCGGCGGTGCGTACACCGCCGCCGGCACGCAGGGCACGCAGGGGGAGCATCTCTGCTCAGTGCAGGGTACGCTAGTCTAAGCACAGTTCCTGAGGGGGGTATCTGGTGGCCGGAGAGGCAAGACTCAGGCTGCATCCACCACTGCAGCACAATATCAGCTGGCATTGGTCTGAATTCGGCTTCTCTCTGGGCTGGGCGGGTGCTGCGCGGCTGCGCCCACCTAGGCATGGCCGTGCGCCTCCTGCAGGGAGAGGAAGGTGAGCGGCCGGGCTGCTTTGCATCAGCTTCTGCTGACGACCCCGGTCAACTGCACGCCGCAGCTCGCTCAGCAGCGGCACGTGCGCTCCCAGCACTCAACAAAGCACCGCTGCAAGCTGTCCCATGCTCAGGGTGCAGACCCTCCTCTAGTCACTCCCCTCGCTGGCAGCTTGCAACCCACCTTGGGCAGGTGGGGGCGCAGGTGGGCATCTAGGGCACGCTCCACTGCGGCGTCAATGGTAGGCACCGCCAGCGGTATGAGCGCTAGGCCAGCGGCCGCGGGCAGGGCACCGCGCAGGCTGGCGGGCAGGCGCGACAGGCTGGGGCGGGCCAGCAGGGCGCGGGCCGCCCACACCGTCCTGGGAGGGGGAAGGGGAGGGGGAGGGTAGAGGGAGGGGGCATGGGTGAGGCAGGTGTTTGCCACGGGAGGAGCTGCACAGCAGATGGGGGGCCTGCAGCAGCACGCGTCGCAGTGCTTGCATG
>RRZL01000022.1:2200020-2242493 GCA_006782975.1 Chlorella sp. Dachan | reverse complement strand
GGTGGTGGGGGTGGTGCACGTGTGGGGACAGTGAAAAGGTGCGAGGTGCCTGCGGTTATGGCCCGTGGCCGGCCAGCACGCCACTGCTCGTGCCTCGCTCTAGAGCTCCCAACTCCCACCTGCCAACCACCACCCCCACCCGCCCAGACTGCGCCAACCTGGCTGCGGCGCTGACGGTGAGCCAGCTGTCCAGCCCCATCAACTCGGTGGAGGACCTGCGGGGCAAGGCCGTGGGCACCATCCCCGTGTGTGAGTGGGAGGGGGGAGGAGGGGTGGGCAGGCGGGGCATGGGTGGGTGGGTTTGTGGACGTGACGATTGCAGGTGGTAGACCTTTGCATCCCCCCGGCAATGGGCAAGCAATGCAGCGCTGGCCAGCCTGCCAAAGCCTGCCTTCCGCCTGCCGCAGACGTGCCGCGGCTGGGCAAGTTTGGCATCGCTCCATCGGAGCTGGAGTTCAAGGCAAGGCGGGCTGCTTGATGAGCCGCTTGACCAGATACAGCGGTCGGTATCAGCTGAGCAGTTGCACGCGTTTGCGCAACCCGCCCCCCAAACCGCGGTTGACACGCTGAACTCTGCCGTTCACCTCGCCAGGGCGTGCAAAGCGCGTTTGATGAGTGGTTGCCCAAGCTCAAGTCCGGGGTACTGGTGGCTACTGCCATCGACGAGCCTGTGCAGCAGGTGGGTGCGGTAGTGGCGTAGTGCGCTATTGGCGTAGTGGCGTAGTGGCGCAGTGTGCTATTGGGGCAGGAGCATGTGGGGTGCTGGCGGCCGGCCACTGTGTACCGGTGCAACAAAATGGGTTGTAGAACGGCCCCTGCTGGGACACACACCTATCTCGGGCCCAGATGCCTCCCAGGCAGAAAGTGTGTGTTGCAGCTGCCCTCAAGCGTGTGTTGCAGCTACCCGCATGAATTTGCGTGCCTGCTGGCCAACGCCCCGTCCGTGTCCCGCTGCCGCAGTACGTGGCGGCTCAGGCAGGCTGCGCCTTCAAGAACGTGGCCGCCTTTGCTCCCTTTGACGTGAGTGCTTCCTGCCTCTGCTGATACGACTCCAGGCGGCCCGTAGTGCATGCTCTGCTGCATTGGGTTGACTGGCCAGGAGAGTCGCCTCCGCCCGCCAGCCCTGGTGCGCTGGTACCCTGGGACCCTACCCCTTCGCCGCTGCAAGCTCAACCTTTGCATGCATCTGATCTACCCCGTGCAGTTTGGGCTGGCCTGGCGCAAGGGTGCCAACACCACGCTGGTAGATGCCTACGATCGGCTGCTGCTGGCTCTACAAGAAGACGGCACTGTGTCACAGGTGTGTGTGTGGCGGCCGATCAGCGCCGCGTGCTCATGCCCGTTCTGGTCGCTCATGCCAGAAATCCCTCAGCTGCAGCTGCTCTTGCTGTGGCTGCTGTCGCGTCGCTGCCGCCCTGGGCTGTCATGCATTCTGGTGCTTTTTCGCTGCCTGTCGGCCCACCATCGTACACTCAGCGGGGCTCTTGTTTTTTGTGTGGCCCTGTCCGCAGCTGCGCACCACCTACATTGACGTTCCGCGCACCGACTGCGATTCCAACGTCAATGACCAGACCTCCATTTCGTTCGACCAGGTGGCAGGCACGTTCAGGCAGGGGGTGCGCAGACCCGAGACTGCCTGCTTGCATGCAACATGCGTGCCGGCACTGCAGCTGGGGCTGTTGCGCTGTGCCAGCGCATGCCCACCTGCTGCCTCCCACCTTTCAACCTCCTCCACAACCCCTCCCCCTCCCTGCCCTCCCCCGCAGGCCTGTGGATCATTCTGGCCGCGGGAGTGGGCGCCGCCCTCATCTGGCTCATTGCGCTGCACCTGTGGAAGCGGCGGCGGCTGGCACAGAAGCGGGCGCGGGCTGCCGCAGCAGCGGCAGCGGCGGCGGCCAAGCTGGGGCTGGAGGGCGGGCCGGAGCCGCCATACCTTGAGGAGAATGGCGGGACGAATGGCCACCAGGTGGGGGCTGGTTTGTGGTGGGCGCATGCCTGGGGGTGGCGGCAGCCGGGCATGAATAGATTGTTGCATGGCTGGACATGAATGTATCGCGGCGTGGCAAGCAAACCCGTGGCAGCATGGAATTTAGCTTGGCATGGCTTGACCTGCATGGCACCCCTCTCCGCCCCTTGCTGCCCGGCAGGCCGGCGGGCCCAAGCCGCGGCAGCACAATTATAAGCCAGGGGTGGCCTTCCGCCAAACCGTCAGCATCTACGGGGCGCAGATTGGCACGCACCGGCGGGAGGCAGAGGCGGCGGCGGCCGCCCAGGAGCCGCGCCTGACCAGCCTTCCTAGCCGCAAGCTTTCCGAACTGCCGCCACCTGGGGTGAGCAGTGCTGGGTGGAGGCGCGTGGTTCCCCTGCCAGCTGCTGCGATTGCCAGGCTGCAGCGGGGTGCCCTGTTGGCGCCCACAACAAGCGGAGCTGCTGGCGCCGCGGCTGCCAAATCCGCCTGCTGTGTGCCTTCCCTTCATTCCCACCGCAGCAACAAACCGTGGGTCAGCTGCTGGCTCACGTGCGCCAGCTGTGCGACCGGCTGGAGGCTCAGGCCGAGGTGTCGTACATGCAGGCCGATGGCACCAAGGCAAGGAGTAATTCGCTGTGTGTTTGTTGCGGTTTTGGGCGGCTAGCTGCTCGCACTGCAGACATCCCCCTCCCAGCCCCTGGCCCCGCATGCTTCGCTCTTGCGCCCGCTCCCAGGCATGCAGCGCACGACCCCTCCTTCTGCCCTCCCTCCCTCCCTTCCTGATCTATATCCTGCAGGTTGTGGATGAGCGGATTGAGGAGGTGCCCGAGGGCAAGCCGGACGAGGACTGAGCGGCGGCACACGCCATGTGGCCATGTTTTACAGCGAGGCCTTTGGGGAGCAAATAACCAAGCTTGCGGCCGGCCCGCACCTGCTGCCGTGCACCATCCCGGGGCCACGACCAACCAACTCTACAGCTTCTGCGGTGGGTTTCCATCACAGATTTCCACTTTTCTCCTGACGCGTTCCTGACGCCGCACGCCTACTTTAACCAAGCACGCTCCTATCCTGTTTTCATCTGCCACTCATTTCATCCTGGTTCATTTGCGTGGCGCCCGCGTGGGCGGCCGCCAGCCGGCGCACGGTTTCAGTTGCACAAGACCGGTCCTGCTGCACTAGATTCTGTGCATCCATTGCTCTGCAGCGGCTTCCAAACTTTATTAATCGCTGCTGTCCTATTGTCAGCGGGCTGTTGCGTGCAGTGGGTGTCGGAATCAAAGGCGGAGCTGCGCTGCGACGCCGCGACCTGTCGCCCGCCGCCGGAGCACATCTTGACTTGCAGCGCGTGAGCGGCGCAGCTGGCATCGTCTGCAGTCATTCATCAACATGGCGGTCCGCTACAGCGCAAGCCGGGTGCTGCAGGGCCTGCAGCGAACCCTGCAGCGCCGCACCTTCTCGGTGCTCGCCGGCGATGAGCTGGATTCCATCTATGCGTCCGCCCGCCCCCCCACCGTCTGCTTCCTGGGGCCGCCGGTGCGTGCTCGAGCAGGCCGACGAAGGGTTCTGCTCCTGCCTGCCGCTCCCCAGCCTGGCTGCCAGAGGGTTGATATGTTCGGGCGAGTGGTGCGGATGCGGGGAGGGCAGCCGATGTGCGGCAGTCGCTTCCGCCGCCGCCGCCGCGGGCTGCAAGGCTGCTTGCCGCTACTCGCCCACTCCCTCCACACTCATGCTCCTTGCTCGCCTGCCCCTTGCTCGCAGGGCGTGGGTAAGAGATGCGGGCACGGGCGGTGCTCCATTCCGCCATCGCGCAGCTGTTTGATGCGGCAGCGAAGAGGCAGCCCTGCTGCGCTGTCGCCTGCTTGGTGTCGGCAGCAACCAACCTCCCGGCCATCCTGCCCTGATGCAAGGAACAAACAGCCGCACTCTCCCGTTTGCCTGCGCAGGCAAGGGCACCTACTCGCAGCGCGTGGCCGACTACTTTGGGTGCGCTGCTTTTGCCTTTTTTGGCCGATGTCTGTGCGTCGAGCCCCTGCTTGGGGTGGGTGCCTGTGTGTCCAGGCACATCCAGCGGGGCTCCTCTGGATGTTCCTGCCCGTTGAGCGGGCCCTCTAGATGTTCCCGTCAAGCGGGACTAGTCCTGGAGTACGCCTTTGCCCCTCTACGGGGTCAGCGGGCTGCCGGGCAGGGGCGCTTGCGTGTGTGTGGTGCAGACCCGCCCTGCCGCCCACCGCCTCCACATCCCGTTTGAGCTGCCGGTGCTGCTGTTGTTGGGTGGGCACACCTGATAAAGGATCAGCTGATCGAGCTGCCGTTGCTGCTGTTGCAGGTGGGAGCACTTACAGCCGGATCAAGGCACGGCGCACTTGCCCAGCCCAGCCTGCCCTCACGCCACGCGTTCCAACCGCTCCCACTCCATACACCTCCCTGTGCCGCCCCGCAGGCTACACTAGTATGAACGTTCTACAAAGTAACAAATTAATCATCTGTTTTATCTGCAGGCTGACCAGCATCACCACAGGGGACCTCATTCGCAACGAGATGCTGGCGGGCAGCCAGCTGGGGCTTGAGGCAAGTGTGCACTGCTGGCATTCTAGTTCTTTTGGTTTTCTGCCACACCTGGGGCGTGTTTCCAACCAACAGCTGCCCCGATGCCTTTGGGCGCGAGCACACACAGCGTGTGCTCAGCTGTGCCTGAACAGGCGTGGTGCTGCGGCTGCCACTGAGGCCATCCTGCCCACCACGCCTCCCCTGCCGCCCTGTGCAGTGTGACCGGCTGATGGCGGAGTGCGGCGACTGGCCGATGCCAGGCGCACCATGCTGCTGTCACTCAGCCTCATGCCAGCCCTCACCCAACTGCCAGCACCCCCTTTGTTGTGCCCTGCAGTTTGACCGGCTCATGCCTAGCGTGCGGTTCCAGCTGCATCCTGCAGGCTCGCCTAACCAATCACAATGCGTAACCTTGGTGTCCTCATTCTCCCACTCTGCAGTGTGACCGGCTGACGACGGAGGGGAGCGGCCGACCGATCCCTGGCGCACCATTTCTGTTCAGCCTGCGGGCTAACCTGATCAGCCCCGTATGTTCTCTTCCCTGTTCTCCTCCTCTGCAGTGTGACCGGCTCATGGCGGAGAGCGGAGACCAGCTGATGCCCGATGCACCAATCCTGCGCATGCTGCGGGCGCACTTTATGAAGGTGGGCTTTTAGCTTTATAAAGGCGGGCTTTTAGTTTTAAAAAGGTGGGCGTTTAGCTTTTACGGTGCACTCGCCAGCATGCTGAGATGGGCTGGCTGTGAGTTCAGTGCGTCCTCGCCCACTGCATGTGGTTTGATTGTACAACCTGATAAACCACAATTATAGTATGCCCCGCTTGCGTTTGCCGCCGCAGGCCCACTCTGAGGGTGCCCCACGCTTTGTGCTCGATGGCTTTCCGCGCACCGTGGTGCAGGCGCAGGCGAGCGACCCTTGCTACCATCTCCACATTTGCTGCCTGCCTGCCTGCCTGGTCCACGCCGTGCTGTCCATTGTTGCATTGCTGCCGCGTGCCCACATGCGTGGCATGCTGCATGACGCACGCACGCTTGCGGCACAGCTGCGCCAATGAAACAAGGCACGCCTACCACAAGGCCTAGCACCACAGGCGCTGGGCCTGCTTGCGGACGTGCAGTGCTCAGCACGGGTTGCCTTCACCCGCCAGTCTGCTTTTACCCACTTTGCTTCTGCAACTTGCCAATGCAGGCCCTGGACCTGTTTGCGGATGTGCAGCTGGTGGTGAACCTGGGCCTGCGCCAGGAGGTGGGTGGCGCCTCGACCTGCGGTAGACTGTGACTGCAGCACCCTGCACAGTTCGCAGCCCCGGCTCGGCGCCATCGTTTCGCCGCTCGATCTCCAACCCGCTTGTTCTGATGCGTGCTTGGTCAAGGTGCTGCTGAACACGATCATGGATGAGTTGTGCGAGGCAGCTAGACCAAGCTTCTGCCTATCAGCTTGCCTCACCGAGCATCACCAAGCCGCCCATTGTCTGCTGCCCACTGGCAGGTGCTGCTGACCAAAATCATGGGCCACCGCAAGTGCAAGTTCTGCAAAAAGGTGGGTGCCTGCTGCGCCTGCCGCGCCTGCTGTGCATGGCATGCGCGACATGCGCGACATGCTTGCTGCACGGGCATGCCTTGCTGCGACAGGCCGCTGCTGCCGCGGCAGTCGTGCACCTGCCGCCAACCCACGCATGCCTGGCCGTCTGATGTGCAGCATGTCTGCTTCTGCACCAACCGATCTGTTTGCTTCCACGGCACCGGTCTGCAGACCTTCAACGTACACGAGATCCACCTGCCCGCCACCGAAGATGGCCTGCCGGAGGTGAGGCCAGCCCAGGCTGTATGCTTCTGAGGGCCAAACCAAGCTGAGGGGCGGCCGGTCGGCTGTGTTCGCTTGGCACTTTGTCAGCCAGATGGGACAGCGCGCAAGCCTGAGTGATTGGCACACAATGGTGGCCCAGCTGCTTGCTCTGCCTGTCTCTGTGCCTGCAGGTCAACGTGCCTGCCATCCACCCGCCGGAGCAGGTGAGGCCTTCAGGAGGCAGCTGGTGTGGGCGCAGGCTGGGTTGTATGGCTGGGTTGTATGGCTGTGTTGAAGCGCCACCTTTGCTGCCGAGGGTGCTACCGGCAGATTTATCCCGCGGAACCACAATGTTTGCCTTTCGGAACGCAGTGCCTGGGCCACCTGGAGGACCATGGCGACAAGACGGAGTCACAAGTGCTTGAGCAGCTGGAGCAGCATGAGTCGCAGGTGGCGCCCGTGCTGCGACACTACAAGGCGAGCTTGGATTGGGATTGCGTTGTGCCAGGGATCTGGCGCGGGCCTGCCGGCAGCGTACTGGGCAGCAAGGCAGCTGCATGGTTTAGTTGCATGGTTTAGGCCAGGGCCCACCTGCTGCTCATGCTTGCATGGCATGTCACGCAAATCCCCTCGCTTCCTCCTTCCCTGTTGTGTTGGCAGGAGCGGATGAAGCTGGTCGACTTGTGAGTCCTACTGCGGGGCAGCATGCTCCACGGTTTGGTTGCAGCTGTTGATTGCACAATTGGTTGTTGGGCTCGTCAACCTGGCACGGCGTGCTGCCGGCATAAGCGGCAATAGGGTGGGGCCAGCTAGCCACCTGGCGCGCACACACCCTTACTGCACCCACCACGACAACCTGCTTGCCAACCCCAACGCGGTTTGGGGTACCCCCCACCCACCCCACCCACCCCCACCCCCGCTCCCCTTGCTCCTTGCGCCCCCTGCAGCGAGATCACGGGCGGTGTGGATCAGACGCTGCCGCGCCTGATGCAGCTGCTGAAGCCACACCTGGAGGTGCCGCCGCTGCAGCCGCTGCGCGCGCAAGTTGGGGCTTAGGGCCCCTCAGCTGCAGCTCAGTTGTTGCAGCAGCTGCTCCGGCTGCGACCAAAAGCGCCGCCGCTGGTGCCGCTACACGCGCTAGTTGGCGCTTGAAACTCTTGCTGTGGCTGAAGGGCTGTTGGCTGCAGCTGGCGCGCTGAGCTGCCGCCGCTGTGTGCTGCACCTGTATTGACAAGCCACGTGTGGAACCCACCATCTCCTGAACACCTGCCCTATTGAACCTGCCCTGCAATTTGAACCCCCATGCCGTGCGTGCGATTTTGTAGCATAACTCGCATGATTGCGATGCCTTTTGTATGTATGCCATGCTATGCTCCTGCGTGCTTCCCTGCTGTGCTGCTGCCGCCGCCATTGCTCCCGCCAGCACTTCTGGCACACCTGCCCTGCCTGTCATGTGTAACGTATGCGACCCTGCCTAATTACTCCTTTTGCATTGCGAGCCCACAGAACGCATGTAAACCCAAGCATATGTATGCGCCCAAAGAAGCAAGCTGCGAGCAAAACACATATTCATTGTGCAAGGCGCACGGCAGCTGTCGGTTTGCAGCGAACGCCCGCCACTGCCCAGTGATGCCGCCCAGTGATGCTGTCCGGCGTGCCGCAGCTGAGAGGCAGGCAAGAGGAACAGGCGGCACGCGGCTCACAGGCACAGGTACCCCTCGCCGGCGCCCGAATACGGGACCGTCAGCCATTCTCCCGCGGGTGCGTCGCACTGCTCAGGGCGCAGGCCGCCGGTAGTGTTGGTCCGGACGACATAGTTGGCGGGGGCCATGGCGCCGCTGCGAGTCATGGGGGGATAGGCAGCTGAGCGGAACCGATGGAAGAGCGCTCGAGGCGGCAGTGTTTGGTACGTAGGCAGCGGGCGGCCGCATTGGCAAGCATGAGAGCCCTCTCCCCATCCCGCGCATGCTTGGCATTAAAATAAACAATGGAGTGAAGAAGGGATCATGGCGTCAGTAGCATCAGCTCACGTGGAGGAAATCTTGAAACGGCCCCACGGCTCGTCGCCGCTGCCGGGCGCGGGCAACACAAACACTGCGGGCAGGCGACCAGGGGAGGGTGGCGCACAGGCTTCAGGCCACAAAAGTAAAAGCATGTAGCGTCAGCTTCACGGCAAGCCGCATCGCATGCCCAGCACCGTGCGGCGATGCCCAGGCGGCACCAAACCGCAGGCGGCAGCGCTGGCGAGGCGGCACCTGAAACTCTTCAACATTCGCAGCAGTGTGCGGCGCACCTGCCCCTCGCACAGTCGTGTCCAAGGAGTAGCCAAACTCCTCGGTGCTGCCGTTGGTGCGGCAGGCCACGATGGCTGAGAAGGCGCTGTTGTAAAACCAGTCGCATGTGAAGGCGGTGCCGTTTGCCAGCTGGCCGGTGATGTTGCCGACGCCCAGGGAGGGGCCAAAGCTGAGCGTCTGTGTCTGGCACGTGTAGTTTCTCGTACCCGTCACTGCAGAGCAGAGGGGGTTGTTGGCATGGGCAGGAGCGCGATGAATCAAATGGGAGAGCGGCGGCGCCAGCGGCGGCGGCAGCATGGCAGAGCCAAGCACGGGTCCATCCGCACAGCGAGCTGCATACCGAAGATGCGCCACAGCGGCTTGGCCTCAGGCGGCATGGCCACAGTCGAGTAGTTCAGCTTGGCTTGACAGCCTGTGCGTTAGCGAGGAAGTGGAGAAGGCACGTGGAGCGGCGGCTGGGAGACGTGGCGGAGACGGCGGCGGCGGCGGTGGCGCTCCGACCTAACCCCGCCAAGCCCGCTGCACGCTCGTCAGCACCAGCTGGACATCACCTTCGCCAGTGCCAACCCCGTCGGTGGCCTGCGCCAGCTGCCGGCCCAGGGCGGGCCGCCCGGGCCAGAGCAGCAGCAGCAGCAGGCCGCACGCTGGGAGAGCTGCTGGTCGCATGGCGATGTCACAGAACCGATTGGCACCGTCACGGCGCCCAGGGGGGGTACAGCGGCAGACGCCAGCGGCGACTGCCTGGGACCACGCTGACGCGCCCTTGGTATGATAACAACCTGTTCTCCTCCAGAGGTGCCAGCATGCTGCAGCATGCCAAAGTTCACGAGAATGACTGCAATGCAAAGCATTTCAAGTAATGACGCCAGCCTGCTGCCCCGGTGCTGGCGCCGCCACTAGCTGCCGCTGCCGCCGCTCGTGGCCGCCCTGCCGCCCCCGCCATCCTGCTGCCCGCCGCCAGTTGTCTCCAGCACAGCCCCCACCAGCTGCTGCACCGCTGCCCCATCCCGCACGTCCAGCGTGAGCAGGCGCTGCACCAGGCTGCGGTACGCTGCGGCGCGCTGCGCATGCTGCCCGCCTTCCACCGCCGCCAACGCCCGGCCAGCTGCCTGCTGGGGGGAAATGGACGAACCTTCAACCAGGAGCCATCAAGTGCTCCTTGGTCACCAGGCGAGCACGGCAGACGGCTGGATGCATCAAAGGCAGCATGCGATACGCGCACGGCGGCGCCTCCCCTGCCCACTTCTCCCCTCCCCTGCAGCACACGCCTGGGCGGCGATGACGGCCCGTGCCCGCTCCAGCACCGGCGGAGGCACCCCTGCCAGCTGGGCACAGTGCACACCAAACGAGGGCGCAGCCCGCCCCTCCGCCAGCCGGTACAGAAACACCAGGCTGCTGTCGGCTGGGTCTGAGGGCGCCGCTGCGGCCGCTCCGCCTGCCGCGCTGGCTGCCCTGCCTGCTGTGCTGTGCTGCTGTGCTGGCGCACTGCCGACACCACTGCCTGCCGCTCCCGCCCCGCTGCCGCCACCGCTGCCTGCCGCTCCCCCCACGTCATCCTCTTCGGCACCGTCCACCACCACACCCATTGTGAGGAAGGACAGGTGCGGCGAGCGCGGCAGGATGGCTGGGTTGAACACCTCGCTGCACATAGGGGGCGAAGGCAGAGATGGGAAGGTTGAAAGTGATCTCAGCATATCGTGGTGGAGCGCAGCTTGCTCGCTACAGCTTCCTGCATGTGCGCAGCAGCCTTAGGCAGCCGACTTGCCAATCATCCGCCCACATGCCAGCATCCCCTGCCAGCACATGTGCAACCAAGTCCCTCACCTGAAATGCGTGCACAGCACGACTCGCGGAGGGCAGGGCAGGCCAGCAAAGCGGCGCAGCGTGGCGGCCAGCAGCGCCAGCCCGTCGGCAGGGCCCGTGCCTTTTCCAAACTCGTCGATGATGCAGAGGGACCTGCTAATGAATGAGTGAAAAGTTGGAACGCTGGACAACAAGCAGCAGATGCATGCCCGCTTGGCCAAACTCGTCGATGATGCAGAGCGACCTGCGAATAAGATGGGCTTAAAAGACCAGTAGCTGCACGTTGCCTTGCCGACCTCGGCGATGATGCAGGGGGATTTGCACGGAGGGAGAGGGGAACCTGTTGCATTGCACAACAGCAAGTGTGGGGTGGGCCCTCAGCGGGGTGGGTCCGCATGCTGTCCAGACCAGACCCTGGGTAGAACCCCCCCTGCCCGCAACTCATCCCCTTGTCACCACTCACCGCTCGGTGCTGAGGGCCAGCATGGCGGCCACTTGGGACAGGTCGATCATGAAGGTGCTCTGCCAGGCGGGGTGAGTGACAGCGGCGGAGGGTTGGATTTCTGGGGACGGTGCACTGGCGAAGGCAAGCTGCTGCGCAGCATGCATGGCATTTGCAGGCAACGCCCAACCGGCAACCGCATGAGGACGCCTCACACAACTGCAGACGTAACACGCTAAATTGTGCAACACAACTTGCCTGCGGCACCGCCGCCGCCTCCCGGCTGGCCAGCCGCGTGAAGATGCGGTCGGTGAGGCCCACCCGCGCCGAGGCGGCGGGCACAAAGGAGCCCACGTGGGCCAGGAAGGTGATGAGGGCCACCTGTGCAACAAACGGGCGTAAAGCCGGACCGAGCCGAGGGTGGGTGTTGAGCGGGCGAGCTGGTGTGGGGGCGTTGTTTGGTTTAGGCAGGAAGCCAGCCAGCCAACCAGCCAGGGCGGCACACACACAGGCGGGCGCCCAGGGCACGGGCATGGGCAGGAGCGGTGGGCCAGCTGATTCCTGCAGCTGCTTCCCGCCGCCGCGCACCTGCTTGGCGTAGCAGCTCTTGCCGGAGAAGTTGGGGCCCGTCACAACCTGTGGGGTTGGCATATAGATACAAGCAGGCTAGGCCATCATGCCACGCAAAGCAGGGCAGCGGTTAACGCAGCAACCTGTGAGCTCGCATACCGTGCGGGATCGGCAGCCGTTGACAGCCTGCAAGCCAAGCAGCATCCAAGCACCCCCGCGCACCTGCACCCGCCCCGAGCCGCCGCCCATGGCTGTGTCGTTGGGGATGAAGGGGTCCACCAGCTGCATTGGAGAAAAACAAAACAGAGCATCAGCTGGTCCACCCATCACGCCCCAGGCCACGCGCACCAGAAGCCGGTCATTTCGCCGCAGCCTCTTAAAAACAGCCACCCCCTGCCACGCACCTGCTCCGTCAGCAGGTGGCGCCCGCCCACGATGCGCAGCTCGTTGGCTCGCGTCAGCTGCGGCAGTGCAGGTGGGAGCCGGCGCTGGTCAGCGGGTCAGCTGGGCACTGGTTGGTCAGCATGGGTCTGGTTCACTGCCTCACGCGCAGCGACTGCCCCTCACCGCCAACTTTGCGCGCCCCCTCCCGACCCACAGCCGCTTGCCTGGGGGCGGCACAGGTTGAGCTCGCGCGCCGCCATGGCCAGGCTGAGCAGGCAGTCCAGCTCAGCCAGGGCGGCCGAGGCGCGGCCGATGTCGGGCGCAAACTCGGCCAGCCGCTGCGTGAGGCGGGCGGCAATCGCCGCCTCCATGTCCTGCGCAGAAGGAGGAGGGTGTAGGTTGGGACTCGGCGCGCAACGGTGTCTGCGTCCTTGTCGCAGACGGCCCAAGGCAGACAGAACAGCCTCTGCACCCGCCACCGTGCAGCTGCACACCAACCGCAATGCAGGTGTTTCTGCACGCCTGCCGTGCGTGATGCCCCCGAGCGCGCCTGGATGCGGTGCTGCACATCGCCAAAGCGCTCGTTCAGCTCGCGGGTGCGGTTGCAGTGGTAGTACACCCCCAGCCCCTCCTGCATGCAATGACCAGGCGATCACATTGTGATACAGCCAGGCAGCAGCAGCAGCAGCAGCAGCAGCGGCGAAGCGGGCTCAGCTGGGCGAGTGGCACGGGTCGCTGGGCTGCTGCGGGGGATGAAGGAGGCGGGAGTCAACCTAAACTTCAACTGCCTTCATATATGGCCACAGATGATGTTGGCTATAGCCCTATCCACTGCCCCCTCTGCCCGCATACAACGCCCGGCAGCAGGCGGCAGCGGCGGCGGCAGAGTCAGGAGGCGACATGGCGGATGCAAGCAGTGGCGCCAGGGCCGCTCAGTCTACAATTATTCATTGCACACACTGGCGCAAGCTGGGCGGTCCTACGCCCTTGAGTCTGCGCTTTTGGCGCGGCGTCGACCTCGTCTCCCCAGGCTCACCGCCCCGCGCGGGCGATGGTCGTGATTTGTATCCAACAGCTTGCAATGCCCTATCCGCCAATACCAAGCAACTACAGGCCGCGTGGCGGCGTCTGCTGGAAACCCGACCTTCAGAGTTGCTGGTTCTGTGCTTGCGTAGGCCTTCACCCTGCCCAGTTGCTGCTCGTGAATCGGCATACATTCGTGCAGCGTCGCACAGCACGCAATGTCGTGTGCGCGCCACAGGGTTGCAAGCGTTCCCATAGCCTGCGACCGCCTGGGCAGCGCGCCTCCAGGGCGCCTGGACACCGCAGGCAGCTCCCATATGTGCAAAGACTCATTTCAAGCCGAGCGGACCGGGCGCGCGGATCAGCCAAGCCTCTGCTGCCGCCGCCGCCCGCCGCCGCCGCCTGGCATCGTTTGTTGGCGGCAGCCACCCCCACGCATCGACTGCCCGATTTCAGGGGTATGTAGCGCCCTTCAACGTGCTTCTCCGAACAGCTTCGCACAGCTTCACTCAGGCATCAGCGAGCTCCCGCCTTTGCTCACCTCCCCGCCTTTGCGCCCGCCACCGCCACTGCCACCCCCGCCCCCACCTCACCTCCCCGCCGCCGCTGCCCTCAAACGCAAACTGGTAGTCGGGCAGCTGCTCCTCCAGGTGCGCCGGCAGGCGTCCACCCTCCAGCCGCACCACAAATCCAACCTGTCATGCGGGAGGGTGCCACCGACGAGGGGCACGACATGTCCGGGGTGCGGTCAACAGGGCAGGCCAACATGGCAGCAGCCTGTCCATCAGCACAGCGGCAACACCTGGCGGACCACCAGACCAGCTGCGAGGCACGCACCAAGTCCAGCCACAGCACGCCACTCCTGCCAAGTGCCGTGGCTGCTCCTCCCCCGTTGCTGCTCCTCCCCCGTTGCTGCTCCTGTCACCTGCGGCATGTAAACGATGGACCACAGCGCGGCGTCCAGGCCCGCTGCCGCCTGGCGCGGCACCCTCCGCAGCTCCGCCTCCACCTGTGCATTCGAGTGGCGGGCGAATGATAGAGCAGCCCAACAGTGGGTTAGTCGATTGCGCCTGAGCCTGCCATGCAGGCAGCCAGAGGCAGCCACAAACGCTGCTGGTGCATGGCTGGTCACCAGCTTGGTGAGGGAGTGGGGCGGCGAAGCAATGCCCCCTGCCGCGTAGTTTGCTCGGCTGCCAACCAACTCGTGATTGGCAGCCAGCCTTCCCCACTCCCCTCACCAGCTTAGTGAGGAAGTCGGGCAGTCCATAATACACTTCCTTAAGCTCATCCAGCTCCTGCGCCGCCGCATTGAGATTGATGGCCCATTGAGAGTTTTGCACTTTCCGAAAGATCCCGGCAAGCTCAAGGATAAGGGCGCCAAGCACGCAAACAACCCCAAAGGAGCCAGGCAGGCACGACCAGCATGTGGCTGAGCCACCGTTGGGGGATGGACACCAGCTGCTGGACCCCGGCTTGAAAACAGCACGGCGGCGCTGAACCAGCAGCAGCTGCTGTACAGAGGCACCACAGAGGCACGCCAGCAACCCCGCCCACCTCCGACACCCCCGGCAGGATCATGAGGCCGTCGTCGCTGGCGCTGCCGTCGATCACACCCGAAACCATGTTGTGGCCTGGGTAGGGAGGGAGGCAGGAGGGGCACACGGGGGCACAATGAGCAGGCCACGATCCACTCCAAGCGCGCCTGCCGCCGCCTCCTGCATGCCGCATGGCAGGGCATCAGAGGCCACAACCTGCCTCAGTCCCAGCAACCAGGATATGATATCTCACACAGCACCAGCTCCTCCTTGATGGTGGCGGCCGCCTTGAACAGGATGCCAGGAGCTTGCAGGCAGGAGCCGCTGCCTCCTCCCCTCCCGTGTTGCCCCTGCTGGTGGGCGGCAGAGGACGCCGGCGTGCGGTCCAAGCCTCCCGCTGCTGCCGCTGCGCCCATGCCGTGCAGGCCGCCCACTGTAGGAGTGAGGGCAGGGAGGGTGTGCAGCCCGCTACCGCCCGCGCCGCCGCGGCTTGCCGCCAGCAGGGAGGCCTCCAACTCTGCGGGGACCACCTGCACCAGGGCATCCCGCACCAGCAGGGAGGCCGCCAGGCTGGCCTGCGACAGGGGACAGAGCCACCATGAGCCACTCCTGCTTAGCCTGGCGGTCCGACTGCAGCCTGGGCACCAGCAGTTTCCCCAACGCACTGCCGACGGCTGACAACTTGGTGCCTGGTCTGTATTGCAAGTTTCGCATAGTTCGAACCCGAAAATGAAATGGCGCCCAGTCAGAAGTCCCCCCCACCTGCAGCTGCAGGAAGTCGCGGCGGTCGGGCAGCCCCTGCGTGCCCTGCAGGCGGGCCAGCAGCCGGGGAGCGTCCTTCACCTTGCGCAGGTGCTGGCTGCACGTTGGGGGGCAGGCAGGAGGCGACAATGGGTGACATCTGTTGACTGTGGTGCCGACGTGCGCAGACGGCAAAGAATGCTGCCCCTTTCCACAAACCAACACTGGAAGCGATACTGCAGCAGCCTGCGCCACATGCCGCACACGCCCTCGCACCCACCGCAGGTTTTGCACCGCATCGGGTCGTTCCCGAAAGAACTGCACGCCATCCAGCCGGTCTTCCAGCACCGCCAGATTCACGATGGGCCGTGCAAACCACAGGCGCAGCAGGCGCTTGCCCTGCGGCGCGTCAAGGGGAGGCAGGCAGCGTGTGGCAAAGAGGCGCGCACGTGCGTGCCCTGTGCATGCAGCACGTGCGTGCCCTGTGGGTGGTGCCAAGCAGGAGGGTGGCGGGGCAGTTCAAAGGAAGGTTCTGTGGGCAGCCTCAGGCTGTAGCAGGTGCGCCGCTCTCATGACAGGAAGAAAGAAAGACGGACAGACAAACAGGCAGAAAGACAGAAGGAAAATGAGAGCGCCGCTCTCAAGTAAATGCCCTTGCCTGCGGCGTGATGCACTTGTTGAGCGTGCCAAACACAGAGAAGCCCTCCTTGGGCTGGCCTGCGAGCACAGCAGCGGCAGTGGTGCGGCAGTTGAGAGGAGGCAGCAGCAGCGGGCAGTGCATGCGCTGGCATGATGGCGGTGCCACGCCTTTGCGGCGGCACGCCATGCAGTGTAGTGCTGCCGCACTGATGCTGCGGCGCGCCGTGCCAGTCCACTCCACTACAGACAACCCAGACCCGCGGCCGCACCGATGCCCATGGCGGCAGCGGGATGCGCCTCCTCCTGGAAGATCTGTAGCGCCGCCAGCGAGGTGGGGTCCACAGTCAGGTAGCCGTCCAAGGAGACCTGCAGAGAAGTCCGGAGAATGCAGAATCTTGGAGGATGCCTTTAAAACCCCCCAGCGGGGGCCGGGGGCCGGGGGCCGGGGGATGCGGTGAGGCAGAGGCGGTGATGCAGAGGAAGGCAACTGGGACTGGGCCAGGGCTGCCCGGCAGAGCTCGGCAAGCAGAGGGGAGGGCAGCCAGCACGACGCCACAGCAAGCACAATAACTTGTGCGCACTCACCTCTGAGATGCCGTTCACAACCATGATGCCGCCCTCGCTGCCGCCGCCGCCGCCGCCGCCGCCCAGGCGCCCCTCCCGCCCCAGGATGGCCAGCAGTGCGCCGGCGGCGCAGACCTGCAGCAGCAGCCAAGCATGCGGGCCTGGCGTGCAGAATGGGGTGTGTCCAGGCGGTGCATGTGCTGTGCACGCTGAGCCACAGACACAGAGCCCTGCAAAGCACTGCCCCTGCCCTTCGCAGCCGCCCATGCCAACCACACGCACTCACCTGCTGCTCGCTGCCGAGCGAGACGAGGGCGTTGAGCCAGTGCAGGCGCTCCCGAGCACTGAGCCCGGGGGGCATGCCCCGCACGTGCACGCCCTCCAGCACAGCCCGCGCTTGGCGCGGATGGAAGAGCGCCGCCCGCTCTGTCCGCACGTCAAACTCGCCTGCTGCCGCCAGAGTGGGTGCTGCCGCCTGCGCCGCCGCTGCTGCCGCCGAAGTGGGTGCTGCGCCGACTGGCTGCGCTGCCGCCGCCTGGTTGTCGCTGCGTACAGCCGCTGCAGTGGCCGTGCCTGCTGTTGCGGTGGCCGTGTGGGTGCTGGCCTCCGCTGCACCCGCCAGCGGCGTCCGCAGGATGGCCAGCAGCTCGGCGTCGGCTTTGGAGGAGGCATAGATGACGGAGGGGCGGGCATGCAGCTTGGCCAGCTGCAGCACCTGGTGCCGGAAGGGGCCCGTGGTGTCGTCCGCCGACTCCAGGCAGCACAGCTGCAGGGACGAGGCGAAGGGGGGCGTGGCCTGAAGGCGGCGGCAGCGGCGACAGTGAGCTGCGGCGGCAAGCCAGCGGCTCTTGGAGATCGGCTCAACAGCATGGTGTCGTCATCGTCATTGATCCACGCACCTCGCCGTCCTCCTGGGAGTACCAGGCCACTCCCACGCGCCCGGCCCAACACGCCACGCTCATCGACACGCCGTTGGCCCGCTCTGCCTCCTCCACCTCATCCTCCGGGCTGCCGGGACGCGGCTGGGAGCCGGGCTGCAAGAGGCGGGGCCGCTTGGCCTCGCCGGCCTCCGCCATCACTTCGCTGGGGCCCGGGCGTGTGCTTGAAAGTGGTGAGGCAGTGGTGTGATCGCTTATAATCGGGGCATGAGCAGCTCTCCATGCTGCCGCCACCGTCAACACCCGTCACCCTCCATGCTGCCGCTGGCTGGGTTGCAGCACCTCGAGCTGGCCTTTCTTTACATGGCAGCAACCATTCAACGCAGGCGGCTACCCTGCAACTGGTTTTACGAGGTGGGATGGCAGCGCAGCAGGCGACCCCCGCCATTGCTGCCGCCTCGTTGGCTGAGGCATGACCGCCGCCACACGGCGGCAGTGCACCGCCTCCCTCAAGCTCGCTGCTTCCGCCCAATCGTTTTCCCGCTCAGGCAGCGGCGGTGAGGCCGCCCTCATCGATGCGCTCGTCAAAGTGGAACACACCGTGGCCCTTGCCCACGCGCTTGAGCTGCGGCAGGGGATGGGTGTAGCCAATGCATGTGGGTGGGTGGGAAAGGCAGGCAGGCACAGCACAGGTTGCAGATGACAGCTGAAAGTGGCGGTGCTCTAGAGCAGATCTGCCGGACCAGTGACCACAGCATGCACCAGGACGCTTTCTGATCTGTTGAGCCGCAGCCGATGCGGAATCGGCAGCGTAGAGGTGCTGGCAGTGTGCCCGCATGCCAGTCAGCAGGCGGTGCCCCAAGCCGCAAGCTGAATGTGCGGCTGGTGTGCCTCAGAGCACAGCGCGCACCTCGCACACGTAGTCGCCCAGCTGCTTCACCACCTTGACCTGCACATAGATGGGTTGGCGCAGGTACATTGCTATGCACTGTCTGGCATGCACTGCACAGTTCCGGCCCCTGTCGCGCGCAGACCCAGGCTGCGCAGCCGGGCGCCATGCAACATCTGATGTCAAACCCCGATGGCGCACAGTCCCAGCAGGCACCACCACATCCCTACTGCCCCACCCACCTGGGCGCTCATCTCATCCTCCAGGAAGTCCTGGGCCTGCGGGTAGGCAGGCGGCGCAGACGGAGGAGCCATCAGACGGAGGAGCCATTTTGAATGTCTTTGCATGGCTGCAGGCAATGCTTGCATCATGCCAGGCACGGATGAGCGCCGGCATGGATGAGCGCCGCCGTGGCTACCCCCCACTGGTGGGCCGGCGCGACACAACAGCGCTGCCCAGCTGGGCTGCTTGTTGGGAGCAGGCCAGTGCATGCGCGGGGAAGCAGTCGTGAGAAATCAACGGAACCAAACTGCCCCTTGCCTGGTAGTCGTCCGACTTGTCGGTCAGCGAGTGGCACGCCTTGAGCTTGTCCATGTTCAACTTCTGTGGGGCGGGGGAGGGGTATTCCAGCGGCAACCCGTGTTGGCGCATCACTAGCGCATCACCCTCAGTAATGAGGGCCCCCGGGGGCTGGCAGCACCCCATGCCTGGCTGGCCGGCAGGTTCCCCCATGCAGCCTGGCTGCCTGGCAGGTGCGTGGAATGCGGCAACCCTCCACATGCAGGCGGGCGATGGAACGGAGCAGCTCGTAGCCACCCGGGCAACGCTCTGCAATTGCAACTGGTTAACCCGTCACCTGCAGCGCCAGCGCCAGCTCAAACGCGTACAGCGCATCGCCTGCGGATTGTTTGCAGTGCGGCATTGGTTGGTCTCTGCCCCACTGCTAGTGGAGGGGCTGGGGTTGCTGCCGCCAGCGCCAACGGGGCGGTGGCGATCTGCACACCCCCGGGGCCGCCATCACGCTGCGCTTCCCAGCATGCTCCACTGCCACGAGAACCCCTGAAAGCAAGCCAAATTGACGATTGGCGGCGCTCGCCCTTCTCAGCGTTGTAGTAGTCGGAGTCGGGCATGGGCAGCGCCATCAGCTTCACCCGCCCGCCGCGCCTGCGGCAAGGGAGCAGAGAGTGAGTGCAGTAGCGAGGGGGCAGTCAGCAACGCAAGGCAGCTGGCGATGCCGTCAGCTGCACCAGCCTGCTGCGCATGCAGGAAGGGAGCATGCGCGGCATGTGAGGCAGCCTTTTCGAGCGCCAGCTGCACCACAAACGCTTGTGTGACACAGGTTGCATTCCAGCACTTGGGCAAGGAGGGCTGGGCAAGGAGGGCTGCAGAGCAGCGGCAGCAAACCACCCAGCGTAATCCCCACACGCTCACGTGTTCTGAAAGGCGGCAAACTTCTCGCCGTCGCCAAACTCGCTGTCGCTCATGGACTGCAGGCGGGGTGCATGGGGAGGCCTGGGAGCTGTCAAGGGCGCACTTGCCCAGGGCGGGGATGGACAGCTGCCGCTGCCACACTCGAGCGCTGCGCTTCGCAGCGCGGCTCAGACCAGCAGCCTGCCAGGCTGAGCCTTATCAGGGGATGGGCGGCACTGGTAGCACGCATCCAAGGCGCGCAGTCACAGCTGCTTCAATCCAGTTATTTGCGGGGATGCCACTCACCCGGAAGAACTTGGAGATGCCGGGCAGGGCCACGGTGTCGCGGTCAAAGTAGGCGCCCATAGCCTGCACGCATGCGTGTGAAGGGCCCGCCGGTTTGGTGACTCGACGCACACGGCCCATGCATACCACTCGGTGGGGCAGGGAGGGCAGGCGCTGCAAGGGCAGAAGGCGGCTCTATGGCCTGGCCTTGGGAGGCAGCTGCACCCACCAGAAACACGTAGCCCAGGTTCATCTCGAAGCTGCAGCAGGTGGATGAGGCAAGAGTGCACACATGGATGAGCGTGTGCGCACACATGGAACAGCCGTGGGAGTGGTGCTTGCGATGGTCCGTAAGGCGCAGGAGGCGCAGAGCGGGCAGATGGCGACGGCAGCGCCCGCGCGGGCAAGCACCTGCATCCAGCGTACGCAGCACGTCACTCACTCAATCTGGCGGTTGATTGCGTCCTCCAGGTCTCCGGCATAGTCCACCCGCACAAACGTGGCTTTGTTGACCTGCAGGGGGCAGAGGGGGCGAGGTGGGGGTGCCAGCGGGCGGTAGGAGCAGAGGCAGCATGCGCAGCATGCGCCGAGGGAGCAGGATTCATGTGCAGAGCTGGGCTGCTTGCTGGTGGTTGCACGAAGCGTTCCCTCGATGGGTTGGGGCTGTTCGCATCAATGGCAGCTGGCGTTCAGAGAGCAGGGAGCTGGATGACTGAGTGGAAGGGTGCGCAAGTGTCGTGGGCCCGCTCGCCCGGCTGCTCGCCGCCGCCTGCCGCCCAGCAGGCTGCCACCCTCACCTGGCCACGCTCCGTCTCGCCGTAGCGCTTCTCCTTCACCTGCAATGAACCACAAGCCACAAGACGCGGAGGCTGGATAATGGTTGCAGGCGGCGGCTGACGCGAGGAGCACTCGGCACCGCCCGGCCGCCGCTGCCACGGCCGCCGCCAAGGCCAGCGCTGGTGGCGGCAAAGCCTTGGACGCCCGCCCCGCCCCACCCTCGGCAAACCTCTGCTAGCGGGAGCGTGACCACGCCCTCGATCGCCTCGCCGAACTTGCCCTCCGTCTGCCCGGTGGGCGCCTGCTTCTGGGGCTCAACCACGCTGGTCATGGCTGCTGGGGTGGGGGCAGGCAAGAAATGGCAGAACTGGGAAGGGCGGAGGAGCAACAATGAGTGCAGGAGGGTGACTCCCCAGCTTCAGCCCTCGGCGGAGGCGCCATGCGCTCAGCGCTTGTTGTGCAGCATCTCAACCCCTACCACGCCATTCCTCCATTATTATGCAGGCTGTGAGCGGCGCGGTTGAGACTGTCAAGCAAGCCATGAGCGGGGTGAGCTGCTGGAGGAGAGTGGAAGGGTTGGCCCGGCGGCGGCAGGCTGTAACCAGAGGCGTTGCTGGCGCCTTGGACGCACCCAGCCGGGCTGCCGGCCCCCAGCAACGCCCCCTGGTGCCAGATGCGCGCTCCCAAGCGCATGCCGCTGCAGCAGGACTCACCGCCGCCGGCGGCGCAGGCTGCCCCGTCGCCCGGCTGCTCTCAGCCGCCTGTTCTCGCGTCTACGCCACATGCCAGGCTTACCCAGCTGATGATCCCCCTGTTGCCTCCACTGACCCAACCAAACGTGCAGGGCAGCAAGACGGTCCCGGGCGTGCTGCAGAAGCCGCTGGAGGAGGTGAGCTGGCCGGCAGCTGTAGTGGCGTGTGCAGCACGTTCGAGGGTGCGCCGGTGGCTGTAGGGCATTCACACCAGCCATGTTTGCAGGATGTAAGATGGCATGCATCACCATTGCTCCACAGTGTGCACCACACTGCAGGTGTCGACCGAGTATGACCGTGTGTGCGCCGGCTGCGTCAACGCCGACACCTCTGCCAAGACGTTTGTGCGCACGGTGCGCCATGGTTGCACGGCTTGAATGGCTGCTGCTGCCTGGCGACTGCGAGAAGTTTGCCTCGTTCCTGGGCTGACGTCTGGCTGGGCCCACATGCTCCCTGCCGCTCGCACCTGGCTGCCCAGCGCATGCATCGGCAGGCTGTGCGCTGGATCATGCCGGCTCGTGTGCATGCGCGTCACCCCGCCGCCCACCTGCTGAGTGCAGTCCTCACGCCCTCTGAGCGCGTGCGCCGCCCACTTGATTGCGACGCCTTATCGATTGCATGCAGGGCTACGACGATGCGTGCGAGCACGGCGTCAACAAAATGATCAAGTGAGGCACACACGGTTTGGGGCATGCATTGCAGTGTAGATGTTGGCTCGCGGACCCCTGCAACTCGAGCGCACTGCAACTGCAAGGTTGCAAGCGGCTGCGCGGCGGGCGCCTTGGCTTGCGCCGCCTCCCGGTCCGCCTGCATGCCCAGCATCGCGGCAGCCGTACAGCTGCCTCCCATCACCCACACCTCCTGACCGAGTGCTTTTGTTCAACTTCCGAGCCGCAGCTCGTACATGCACCAGTGGTACATCAGCACCAGGTGCGCAGAGCGCCTGCCGCTTGGCACTGCCGTGCTGCTGCGCTGCTGCTGCGCCGGCGTTGCGGGGCAGCGGCATGGCGCCCTGCGCACAACGGGTTGACCAATACATGCAGCAACACGTTTTTGTTTCGACCTCTCCCCCTCGCAGCATGGCCGCCTACTTCTCCAACGACTGCGTTGCGCTGCCGGGGGTGGCCAAGTTCTTCAAGGTGGGGCATCAGTTGGGTTGCAACCAGTTGAGACTGCCAAGCTGCCGGGGTGGCCGCCAAGTGCTTCAAGGCGGGCTATCAATCAACCGCACGCCTCGCTAGCGCCACCGCTTGGATGGGCAGCTTGCCAAGCTGCTGGGGGTGGGCAAGTTCTTCATGGCACGGGCTGCTTCACAACATGTCTGTGGTGCGCAGTTGAGCTGAGCCGCAAGAGAGGCCTGCTGCCCTGTAAGCCGTGTCTGGGCAAGCCCTGTCCCACCACTCATGAGCTGATCGCCCGCCCGCCCTCTTGTCGTCCGCACACCCGCAGACTAACGCCACGCGCGCCAAGACCGACGCGCTGCAGTTCGTCGACTACCAAAACATGTGAGGGGGGCCCTGGGATGGTCCCTAACTTGGCTTGAAGCGGCAGCGGAGGGAGAGGGCCTCATGTGGAAGGGGATGGGGAGGGCCTTGAGCGGATCCTGTTTTTAATGGAGCGGCTTGGGGTGCAGGCAAACTGTGTTCACAGTGGTGGCAAGAGGGGCAAAACTGAGGAGGCATTTGCCTGAATCTGCTTCAGCTTGTTTGCCTGCCTGATCGGCATAATTGGTTGTTGCCTGCGCTGCCACATCTCCCCTGCAGGCATGGCGGCAAGGTGGTGCTGGCCTCCCTCACCACTGCCTATGCCCCTTCTTCACGTGCCTGTGCCTCTTGGCTGTGCCCATCCCCCCACCTCCCCTGCAGGCGTGGCGGCAAGGTGGTGCTGGCCTCCCTCACCATGCCCAAGAGCGACTACTCAGACGACAAGCACGGTGGGCCTCTTGGCGCTGACCCTCTTGCTTGCACTAAGGTTTGCATTGACCAACACAGAACCCACAATACCATGTGGCATCTGAAACGAGAAGTGGGTTGCAGATGCAAGTGTGTGCATGGCAGGGCTGGCAGACCCACACCTGATGTGGCCTGCAATTAATTGCAACTTGCAAGTTGCCCCGCCCAGCTGCATAACCCCTGCGCAACCCCACCCGCAGGCGACGCGCTGCACGCCTTTGAGCTGCTGCTGGCGCTGAACAAGCTCAACTTCACGTGGGCAGGGGAGGGGTCTGGTGAAGAGCACCCTGCCAGTTGCATGCCTGGTGCCGGGCCGCTGTGGCAGTCCTGAGCAGAGGCCTGCGCCCCGCCCCGCGCAAGCGGGCCGCCAGCGCCCCGCTGCAGGCTCCAACGTGCACGGTGGCAAGTATGCACCCTGTTCCATTTGTGCACTCTGCTCCGTTTGTGCACCCTGATCCATCCCTGCACCGCAGCAAGCTGCGTGAGCTGCACAAGGCGGCGCGCGAGACAGAGGACCCCGAGCTGCAGGTGCGAGGTGCTGGCCTTGTGCAGGTGCAATGCGCTGGCTGTGTTACCGCAGGCGTCACTGCGTGGCGACTGTGCTGGGCTGGAGCTGCCTGCAGCGGCATCCACGGCACCTGCTCCACAGCAGCATTGTTGGTCCAGCACCGCAAGTCTCCTGCCACCCCAGGGCCTGCCTGCGCAGGACTTTGTCAACTCCACTCGTATTTTCCTAACAACAATGCATGAATCAAAATTGAGTTCGAGTCAGTCTCCTCCCTGCGCAGGACTTTGTCAACTCCAAGCTGCACGAGCTGGTGAGGCAGCCGGTTTGCCGCGTTGCAGCAAGGTTGGGTGTCAGCAGGTGCAAGCAGTGCCTGCGTGGTTCCATGCGCTTGGCAGGCAACCAGGCGCCGACCGCCCTGCTCATCCGCAACCCTCTTGTCGCTTGCAGGCGCTGGCGATCCGGGAGCAGGGCACATACGTGTGCGAGCTCAAGCGCGTGGGCACCGGCCACGGAGTGTTCCACTTCGACAGGTAGGGCTGGCTTTTGACTACGAGAGGTCCTGAGGATTGGCTCTCGGTAAATCGGGGTGGCTTCACCACCAGAGGTGCCTGGGGCTTGGCTGTCAGTAGAGCAAGGGATGTGAGGTGGCCGTGCACCGGACATGTGGCGTGTTCCACTTTGACACGTAGGTCTGCTTGGTTACCAGAACCTCGAGGTTTTCAGGGTTGGCTCTCGGTAAAGCGAGGTGTGAGATGAGCAGGGCAGGGGTGGGCATGTGAGGTGGGCAGGGCACCGGCCACGGCGTGTTGCACTTTTGGCAGGTGAGCAAGGCTGTAGGATGACCACAATGGTTGGCGTCGTGGCGCCAAGAGGGGCCCGCCCGTGAAGCCCTTCTGCCGTCAGCGAATGAAGGGTAGCGTCCTGCCTGCGACCAAAAAATGATTGTGCGGCCTGCCCTTTCTGCATCGCACTTGCGCACGCGTGGCGAAGCACCACTGCTGTGCCTGTGATGCCATCAACGTATTTTCCTGACCCTGCACGGTGGCCTGGCTGGTGCCCTTCCAGCTTAAATGTCCGGGTTGTTCGGGTGGCCTCAGCAGGTTCAGCACGAGATACAGCACATGGCAGGTCCTGTAACGAAAACTGTTTTGTTCCAGGACCTGTATGTCTGCTTGTATCCTGTGCAGCGCGTGCTGAAGCCAGGGGTGGTTAACCGAGATGCTGTTCAAGGCACAGCGGTCTGACCAGCTAGCCCCCTCAATCCGCTCCTCTTTCCTTCGGTGTTCCTTCCTGCCCTGTCTCATGGCTAACCCCGGGCGCTATTCAAACACCGCAGGCGCGTGGAGAAGCGCCACGGCCACGTGCTGTCCGCCACCGTCGCGCTGCCGGTCACCATGTGAGGGCCAGCTGCGGCACAGTAGCATGCTCATGCCTGCTGCAGCCAGCCAGCCAGCCGGCGCGCTGCCTGCGGCACAGCAGCACGCCCTGGCGGGCGGCTCGCTGGCATGCGGTGCATGGGTGTGTCGGCAAGTGCTCGCCAGCGACAGCACGGCAGCATCAGGCTGGGTGCCTGCATGACGACATTCCAGCCTAGTGCACAGCCGGCGAACGCTGGCGGCAGCGCTTGTGTTGTTTGCCTGTTGAAAGGAAGGGAACGCGTTGTAAAGCAGAGGCAGATCCAGTACTGATGGCCGGCAGCAGGGCAGGCTGGTGGACTTGCTTTTTGAGGCAATGTGTGTCACCGGCAGCAGCATCGATGGGTCCTGGCGCAGGCGGCGGCGGCGGCAGACAGGGCCACAGCCTGCTGCAGTGCTGATGCACACGCGGTGCACCATGCTCCCCTTCTGGCTCTGCCGCCACTGCCAAGCTACTGTTCCAGGGTGTGCTCTGCTCTCAGGCGTGCGGACGCATTGCATGCACACACAAGCAGAGCCGAGGGAGCTGTCATGGCAGCCAGGTAAGCCAGAGGCGAGGGGGCTGACCCTGGCTGCCTGCACAGACTCTAGCGCCCCCAGTGATGGCCCAGAGCGCGCGCTGCCTAGGGTTTAGGCGGTGCCAATGGGCACGCGGTGCACCATGCTCTCCTTCTGGATCTGCTGGCACGTCTTCTCCACAAGTGCCAGCAGCTTGCCGATGGAGCCGCTCCACGCGTTGAGCGCCTCGCTGGGGCCCCTGCAGCAGTAGATAGAGGGTGCAAACATGAGGTGAGTGAGGGTGTGGAGGGGCACCAGCAGCTGGCCGATGCAGCCATTGCATGCGTTCGGTGCCTCGCTGGGGCACTCTGCAGCAGGGAGTCACACATGCAACAACCAACACGCCTTGTTAGCAACCCAGCACCTTGTTGGCAGCCGCCAGGTCGCGCGACTTGCTGGCCCGGCCGCTGAAGCTGTGCAGCAGCACAAGGTTTGGCCGGCAGCAACGGCAGCAGGGGCATGCAGCCGCTGTTGAATGTCACATGGGCATCAGTTCAAGCTCACGTGCGGTGCGAGAAGCGGATGACGCCGGCGGGGCGGTCGATCTTGGCGGCCAGCGAGCCGCCCACCACCAGGTCCGACAGGTGCTTCTCCGCCTGCAAAACACGACATCAACATGTGAATTCTGATGAAACGTGCACTGCTGTAGATAGATAGAGCAGCAGCAGCAAGCCGCCCACCGCCAGGTGCACGCAGGTGCTTCCCGGCCTGCATCAAGTGCATGACGCCAGGCACATGCACAGCCCATGAGAGCAGGGAGCATGCACCAGCCCACAACCAGGTGCAGGATGTGCTTCTCAGCCTGTCAGATAAGACTGCTGAGGCAACTTTGGCAGGAAAGAAATGCAGCAGTGAATATGAGCACCCACCTCCGCCTCGCTCAGGTCCAGCATCTGGCCCAGGCGCGCCAGGCTGATGCGCGAGTAGTAGCCGCCGATGACCTGCACCCAAGAACCCGAAACAAACAGCAGAGGCTGAGGAGACCGTGCGACAGACGGCTGCACACAAGCCGGCGCGTGTGCCTCCCAAGCCCACTTAGGCAGCACGGCAGCCTGCACCCGGAAAGCGCGGCAGCCAGCTGCAGCTCAAGCCGCTGGACCCACCTGCAGGTTGTGCTCAATCACCCGCAGCCGGAAGTCTGCGGAACAAAGGGGCACAGCAACGCTTGTTTGCTTGGAGGATCGGCAAACGAGGGGGTCTACGAGCAGTCGCAGCAGTGGGGCCGCCAGGCCAGCGGGCGGTTGCGGCAGCGCAAGGCGTGACGTCCAGCCAGCCAGCTGCATGCAGTCAACGCGTGCAGCACCGCTCAGCCCCCTGCTCAGCCCCCTGCCGCCTACCACTCATCCAAAAACTGCATGCAACTAGCTCACCCGCTCGCCGCTTGGCACCCTCCTCCCCGCCAAACACGTCTGCCTGCGCCGCCAGCTCCTCGCTGTACTCCTGCTCCACGTGCTTCCACCACAGCACCTGCAAGGGGATGATCACAAACAAACTCAGTATGCAGATGTGGATTTGCGCCGCCAGCTCCTCGCCGTACTCTTGCTCCACGTGCTTCCACCACAGCACCTGCGTGGGAGCAACCGAACACTGCGATTGGGTATGCCTGCGATGTGAGCTGCGTGGCAGCAGCCTCCCCGCTGTGCTCCTGCTCTCACGTGCTTCCACCACCATTGCCCAAGCCGGCATTGCACGCCAGGCTATGCAGGTGCCCCTGCTTGTCGCCGACAGCAAGGTGAAAATTGCGGGAGAGGACAGTGCAGGGAACAATAAGAAACGTTTGAGAAGACAGTAGATTGAGAAGATAGTAGCATTGAACCCACCTCCTTGCCGGTGAACTTCTTGAGCAGGGCGGCGTACGAGGGCAGGTCGCCCAGCTTCTTGTCGGCGGCAGTGGTGGCCAACAGCGTTGCCTGCTCCACGCCCTTGGGCGCCAGTACCACGTACCTGCGAGGACAACACAACCAAGGCACAGGGCTGTAAGTAAAGTAAGGGCTGCAGCATGGAGGAATGGGCCAGCAGCGCGGCCGGCGTGGCGCGCTCCGCGCCTGTGGGTGCCAGGACCACGTGCCTTCTGGGAACATGCAACAGCGAGTGAACCGATCGCAGGCATTGCACAGGGAGGGACGGCTCTGGTCGGCAGCCTGTGTGGCAGGCCACACCCTGGCCTGCCGTGCCCGCTGTGCAACCGGCTGGCGCAACCAGCATGCTCAGCCGCAAGCAGCATGCGCAGCGCAGCAGCGCGGTTGGTTATTGGTGGCACCCACCAGCAAATCTTCTTCAGCACGTCTTGCCAGCGGGCCGCCTCCTCCTGGATGGACGGCGTGTCGTACACAGCCCTGCGGATACAAGGATTTTGCGCGGGGAAACATTGGTAAGGACAGCAGCTGATCCTCCTGGACGGAGGGCGTGTCGTACACAGCCCTGCTAATAGATAGAAGGAAGTTGGGCGGGGAAGCATGGGTAAGGGCAGCTGGTCCTCCTGACTGGGCGGTGCGTCGTACACCGCCCAGCGATGTACACGAAGGTGGGTAGACATGACGACTCTCAACATAGTCATTTCGATTGAAGGGCAGCCGGCAGCGACAATGTAGCATGGCAGCAGAACGCGGGGCGGCCAGTGCACACCCCGGCGGTGCGGACATACAGCTGCAACTGTGGCCGGAATCAACGCCCGGTGATCTGATGCAGCACACTCTGAGGCTCGGCTCCATCCCACCTGTAGCAGCGGCAGACCTCCAGCCAGTCGCACTCGTGCTGGTAGAAGCGGATCATGAGCGCATAGTACTGCAGCTTGAGCGCCTCCAGAGAGGGGGTGCCCTGCAAATGCATTGGAGACAGGTCTGCGGTCAGGGATGCAACCACCCTGGACCAACAGAGCATAGTACTGCAGCTCGAGCGCCTCCAGCGAGGGGGTGCCCTGCAGGACGTGGGGGCAGCTGCGTCCCTTCAGCGCTAGCAGCGTGCTCGCATGAGCGGTGCAAGCGGATCAGCAACACAGCAGCGCACCTCCTCCGGCTCCTCAATGGTTGCACCCAACCTCCCGGCCTTCTGAAAGTGCATGTAGCCAGCAATACAACGGCATGCAGCTAGAAATACAGCAGCGCACCTCCTCTGGCTCCTCAATCGCGGTGCCCTCGATGCCGATCTCGCCAGTGGTCTCACCCTGCAAGCAGGCAGCGAGTGTAAAGCCGCGCCTGTTCTGCTTAACAGTAGCCCTAAGCAAGCAGCACCGCACGTTCCCTGGTTGTCATTGCAAGCGTTGCAGGTGCAGGCGTGTGCCTGCTGCAACGCGCGGCGCCTGGTAGCACCCCAGCGCAGCCCAGCCCAGCACGGCACAGCACGGCACAGCACAGCACAGCACGCTCAACTGCCCCACCTTCTTGGCGCCCTCGGGCTGCTGCGCAAAGGCGCGCGGCGACACCTTCTTTGACAAAATCTGCAATCAGCGATTGGAGGTGGGCAGGAGGTAAGCAGTGCGAGGGACATGGCAATGGGCAGTGAGCGGCGCAGGGCTGTGCAACTCATTGGGCGGCCCAACGCATCGCCCCTCTGCGTGCACGCAGCCCCCGCTGCCCTGCTCCAGCCGCAGCAGCGAAGGATGCCTCCCGCCATCGAACCAACCTGAGCACGCCGCCACACCATTCCAAAACTGCATCCAGCCATCTGAAAACTAAGCAATCCAATGCAACAATCCGCACCTGGGCGCGCACAAAGTCCTTGCGGTCCAGGCACAGCCGCACTTGCTCCAGGATGTAGGCAATCTTCTCGGTTTTGGCCATGGCGCCAAACGTCTCCTGCAGTTTGGTTTGGGACAGATGGCAGCAGCGCTGGGCTTTAGAACAGGATTTTCTCAGCCATGGTGCCAAGCGGCTCGTGCAACATGGGAGGGCAGCAGGCAATCAATACTGTGACGTGGCTGCACGAGGTGGGCAAGGCCTAGCGGTGGCCGACCCCCTCCTCCGCCTGTGCCTCCCCCCAAGCACACGCCACACTTCGCAGAACGCCCGAATAAAGTTCAGGTAGCCCACAACAACTCACCACCGCCACCTCCTGCAGGATCTCGGCTGCCTCGGCAATCGCGCCCTCCCCACCTCCTTTGCACACGCATCCTCCCTCCAAGCACCCGCCACATACGCATACATGTATGCCCAAAGAGAGTCAGCCCCGCAGCTCACCACCGCCACCTCCTGCAGGATCTCGGCCGCCTCGGCAATCGCGCCCTCCTCCTCCTTCATGCGTGCCAGCTGCCGCGTCAGCCGCGCCCGCTCAATCTCCACGTAAATCTGCAATGTGTGATTGTGGGGCGAAGCAGTCAGCCTCCATGTAAATCGGCAGTTTTTTCATCTGCAGTTATTTTGGGGCGAAGCTCAATCTCCATGTAGATCTGCAGTTGGTGGGGGCTAATGTGCGCGTGGCAGCAGTCAACATGCAAGCGCGGAAAGGCCACAGGGCCAGCCGGCGCGCCAGCCGTGGGCGCTCAATTGCAGATGTGCATGCACGCAGGCAGGCAAGCGACAGCGCCTCCGCAGGCGGGCGACAAGCCGCACAGGTCCCGCCTGCCAGCCAGCCATAGTGCATTACAGCGCCCGCCATGGCAACTGCACGTAGCCGACACCTCCTGGCCAGGCCGGGTTCACACCATCCCAGTGTGGCTCCACCATGCCCTCCGCCAGCCGCTCCAAGCAACGTGTCCACATGACAACTTGCAGCCGTCAAAGTGGCATGCATAACCCGCATGGCAGCTTGCAGCACAAAGCCAGCACAAAGCCCACCTTGCCCTCCGTCAGCGCCTGGAGCGTCTTGATAAGCTCCACCCGCGTCTCCTGCAAATAAAAAAGGACGCCAAACACAGATGCTGGGCGGGCACCAAGCAAGGCTGCTGGACGGGCACCAAACAGAGATGCTGGTAACACAGCAGTACTGTGCGCCGCCAGCCCCTGGGGGCCAGGCATGGGTGCAGCCTGTGGGCTAGGGCGTAGGGGAGCTGAGGGGCCAGGGCATGGAAACTAGGGCATGGAAGCGCTCCCATGCCCTAGCCCCTCAGCTCCCCCTGGGCCCTCGCCCCCAGGCCGGCACAGCGAGAGAGCACGCAGCCAGCCGCAGCACATGCGCACGGCACACCACCAATGCCAGGCCGCTTGAAGCCAGCGTGCCCGCTACACCGCTGCCCGCCCGTTCAGGCGCATGAGCAGCGCCATGCAAGGAGGCATGGAGTTGCACGCCAGCGGCAGCCAGTCCAAAGGCATAAACTCTCCATTTTCAGGGAGCCCGAAATGTCAGTCACCAACCTTGTCGGGTGTGTCCGGGATGTAGCTCATGCACTGCCGCACCATGGCCTGCAGCACAAATGCCAACAGAATCAGGCAGTGAGAGGTGCGGCTGCAACAATCCGCCGAGCACATGACGGCGTGAGGCGCCCAGGGTGCACTGCCGCACCATGGCCTGCAAGGCAGACGACCGACGCGTTGCTTGACAGCATTCAGACAAGCCGTAAAGTTAGGGCTGCAGCCTGCAGCATGCAGAGGGCCTCCCATGCCGCACCCTGGCGTGCGGCATGGCGCAGCACCCGCAAGCGGGGCCACAGATATGGCACATGCAGCCTGCACAGCGGCACATGCAGCCGGCCGCCCACTTGCCGCCCCACCGGCCAGCCCGTGCTGCCTGCGTATGGGGGCGCGTGCCCCCAAGTGATGACGACCGCAGGCACCAAAGTGATGACAACCGCAGGCACCAAAGTGATGACGACCGCAGGCACCAAAGTGATGACGACCGCAGGCAACTGTTGAGCGCACCTGCACCGCCTGCTTGAGCTGGGAACGGCGCTTGGACAGCAGCACAACATACTCCTGCAGCTGCTTCCAGTCCCGCGCCTCGTACAGCACCTGCGGCATGCGGCAAAGGGTGGACACCAGTGAGCCAGGCAAGGGCGCAGGAGCACAGAGGCGGCGGCAGGGTCGGTTGGCGGCGGTTCTGGTGGGCGCCCGCCTGTGCGCCTTGCACCGCGTCGGGCGTCAGGTGCCCCGCGGGTCAGCCATGCCCCCCCACGAGTCCACCCCGCTCCCGGCAGCCACCCACCTTGAGCAGGGCGGTCACTGCCTGGCGGGTGGCGGAGATGTCCTCGGCCACACGCCCCTGCTTCTCCAGCGCCAGCAGCACGTCGATTGCCTCCTGGCGCCGGCCCGCCCCTGCGTGCTCCGCGGCGGCCGCCAACTCCGCCTGCACCTTGGCAGGGTCCACGGCCTGCTGCTGGCGCCCCTGCAGCTCCGCCTCCAGGCGGTGCGCCTCCGCGCCCAGGTCCGCCGCGTCCTTCACCGGGGCGCCCATGGCGGGCGATCGGGGGACTGTCGGAGGCCGGAAGAGGGGCGGCCGGGCTGCTGGGCGACGGGACGACCGACTTGTTTTCGCAGGGGCCGCCTGATGGGGGCGCGGCGATTCGCGATGGATGCACCAAGTGATCTGGGGCAATGATCACGCGCCGCAGCGGCTGCTGGAGGCCGGCGGGCAGACCGTCCAGTCACGCCTCGCTGGCGCGGGGCGGGGGCGGGCAATTGGGCTGCCGGGGCGCCCCCGCGCCCATCCAGCGCCATCGCAGCCCGCTCCCGTGCCCGACCGCCCCTCCCGCCGCGTATTTGTTGGGGTTTCACTTCCACCGCTCGCGGCAGCAGCTATGGCGGACGAGGAGGTCAACCCCCAGATCGAGGTGGAGGAGAGCTGCAAGCCGCAGTGCGTCAAGGCGTGGCTGGAGTACCAGGCGAGCGGGGTGGTGGGCCCGGGCTTCCTCGCTTCCCTGCCTGCACCCGCCCAGCTGCTGTCAGCTGCTGGGCACCACGGATGTGATGCTCGCCGGGGTGCGGGGGTGCCTGCCCGCTAAGGCAGAGGCAGCACCGGCGTGGAGCGGTGGCGGCAGCACGAATGCCTGGTGTTGCCCATGTGCATACAGGCAGACTACAGCCAGCCGCGCCCAGCCTATGACAGCTGCTGCAGCCCTGCCGTCGGTGTACAGCACCAGCAGCGTCGGTGGCAGGGTGGCGGCGTCGGACCGTGGACCACGCTGCCCCGCGTTGCGACGCTGGCCCCCGCCTGATGTGCAGCAGATCCAGCAGACTTTGTCTTGCTGCAGCTGCCAAACCTATCCTCAACATCGCTGCCGCTGCTGCAGGCGTGCGCAGAGCGGGTTGAGAAGGACGAGTCCGGCGAGGCGCACTGCACCGGCCAGTACTTTGGTGCGCCTCGCCGCTGCTCGTTTCAACCTCCACTGCTGCTTGGGCTGCCATGGGGGTGGTCCGTTATGCCACTGTAATGATGCTTGCGCGTTCTGCGGGATGCATGTGTGCAGCAGCCCAGGTTCGGGTGCGCCGTGGCCGCCACTGTGGGCCCGGTCCCGCCTGCCTGCCTGCTTGCAGCTGTGCCTCATGGCTTCGTTCCTCGCATGCTGGCTTGCACACGGAGACAGCTGTGCTTGCCGTGGATGGCAAGGGATGTGTGGCAGCTGACCGACCAGCACCACGGCTGGCAGCTGCAATCCTTGCGCTCCCAACCATCTCGCATGCCGCCCTGACGCCGGCCCCTCCCACCTCCTCTTGCAGACTTCTGGCACTGCATCGACCAGTGCGCGGCCCCCAGGCTGTTTGCCAAGCTCAAATGAGCTGGCGGGGAGCGGCGAGCAGGCGGCGCCTGCTGGGCGGCCCGGCCGCCTGCACCGCCCGCCCGCCGATTGTTTGTCGCTGCACCGCCCCTGTCCCTGCTGATCCATGTGCCTCGCTGCCTGGCTGACGCCGGCGCAGGCTTTCTGTAACACGCCCCCGCTCGCTGGCTGTGTGCACTGAGGTCACGCCAAGGATTGAGCTACTCGGACAAGCATGGATTGGGTGGCGACGGCGCAAGCTGTTGCTGCTGCGGGCGGCAGGGCGGGACGCTTGGCTAGGGGCTCATGGGCAACGGTGGTCAGCACCCTGCCTTGTTTTGTGACCATCAGGGCATAGTGAGACCAGGAAACCGGTGGTCAGACCTTGGCTGGTGAATCGACTCAGCTGGAAGGCCAACCCAAACCCACGAGTCGGCGGCGCATGACGCCGCCGCACAGCGCGCTGGGACACCTGTACGTTGCCTGCCCAAGCCTGTCGGCGCCACATCGCACTGCCCATTTGATCGCTGGACCGGTTGGCTGCGCCAGGGAGCGCCCCTGCCCCCCTTGCTGGACAACCCGGAAGTGGTTGGGACTCAACAGCCGCCACAGCAAGCCCGATCGCATCTGCGTATCAACCGATCGCACTCTGGCCCCCCGGCGCGGCGTGCGCGAGCATGTGGGCGAGCAGCTCTGCTGCCCAGCCCCAACCGTGCAGCCCAGCCACGCCGCCGCCATCCGCATACGCAGCAGCAGCATCTGGGCACGAGGATGAGGCGGACGCGCCCTGCTTCTACGCCAGTGAGGGTGAGCCCGCTGTCGACGGCGCCCTGAGCGGCGGCGGCGCCAGGGCGCCGGGCCCCGCTGGTGCTGCTGCCCGCGGCCATGGGGCCTGTCAGTGACTTAAAGCTCCCTTGCCCTGCCTGGCAGATGCGCTGCCACTGCTGCCGCCGCGGCTGAGCTGCAGCAGAAGCCACAGCATGGCGAAGCGGCGGCTGTTCAGCCCCCGCCACCCCTGGCATGAGCTGGTCGCCCGGCTGCCCGCCGCCCGCCACACAGCAGCAGCTGCTGCAGCCATCCTGTGCATGCTGCTGCTCACCCTGGCAGCCACCTCGCCGCGGTCAGCAGCCGTGGATCGCAGCGGCGGCAGCGGCACTACACAACGCCCCAGCCGCCAGCTGCCGCGCCTGCTGCTGGCCGGCGGCGGCGGATGGGCGCCGCAGGCAGAGACGCCAGCGCAGCAGCCGCAGCCGCAGCTGGGTCCACCCACCCACCAGCTGTGGAACGCAACGCTGCTATTAGAGATCAGCGGGGGCGACGTGCGGTACAGCCATCTGGCGGGCCAGCTACGGCAGCCCTTCCTCCAAGCCCTCATGCCGGCCGCTGCAGCCGCCGCTGGTAGGCAGGGTGGCCCGTTTTGGGATGGCTGTCATAGGCCAGGTGCCTGAGTGGAGTCGTTGGACCCGGCATGCTGTCTGTTGTGAGCTGTGCCTGCCCTGCCCACTAGGCAAGCCAGTCGGCATTGCCACGGTCCGTGCACCCCTGCTCGCCCTGCCACACCCATGCAGGAGGCGCGGAGATAGGAGGCGCCTCGCTGCTGTGGGCACAGCCGCAGCAGGGCAGCAGCCGCAGCAGCCTGCCCGGCGCCCTGGTGTCGGTCAGCCTCCTGCTGCACCGCCAGCCGGCGTGGCGGTTAGTTGCCGCCCTGCGGGAGGCGCCAGGCTTGCTCCTACCCGGCCCCAGCGAAGGCGGCAGCAGCAGCAGCGCCTGGGCTGGGCCGGCACTGGAAGCCTGGGTGGTCGACACCTTGCTAACAGGTGCGATGGGTCGACTGCCACTGGGCCGATCGACACTAGGCCAATTGGCACTGTTTCACAGTACAGCATGATGGCGTCGCAACAGCATCGGCATATCGCAGCCCACCTGCCGGCTGACTCTCGCTGTCCCTTGTGCCCCTCGCCCCGTGCAGCCGCCATATGCCCATCCGGCGCACGGCCTGACGCCCAGCTGGCGGCACTGCTGGGCTGCGCCCACAGCACTGCTTGATTGTGGCGCCTCGCCTCGAACGACATGCACGGGCTGGACTGCCCCACCTCTGGACTTGACGCCCCACAGCCGGCCTGCTGACCCACACCGCCCCGACCCATGCACGTGGCCCCATTGCAAGCCCTGCTGTAGCCCACCTTGGTTTTTGAGTTGTTGTATGTTGTCCTATATTGTACGTCGCTGCTTTTGCGTTGCCTGCCTGCCTGCTTTGACGACTGCCGCTGACCTGCTTACCTGTGTATTCCTTGCAAACCGCAACGTAGCCCCGGCCCTGCCATTTTTGGCGCACCAACGTACCCCTGCACCCATTCTTTCAGTGCGCCCCATCGATTGCCTGGGGATGCATGACTGACGTGTGAGACATGTACTGCGTGCAAGCCCTAGGGGCAGGATCAGGGGGTGGAAGGGAGCAGGCACGGGGCCGTAGCGAAAGTAGACTTCAGGGAGGAGATGTGGGCAATTCGGAACTGATAGGAAAAGAGTGATGGACAAGGGCTGCAGTCACGAGCCGAGGCAACTGGATAATGCGGGGTTTTAGAGTAGATAAGCGCGCCTGTTGGACATACAAATGGAGCCATCCCTGCCGATGCTGGGTGGTCCGGAGCAGCCGACCATCACGGCTTGGCTGCGCTGGCCGGAGAGGACCCCGCGCCCCTCGGCTGCGCTAGCCGGAGAAGGCCCCTCCCGCCGCCTGCACCTGCCTCAGCCGCTCCCCAAACAGACACACTGGGCAGCCGGGGATGACGCACGTGGCGGGGTTGTGAGTCAGCCTCCACTCCCCTGCGCGCTGCGGCGGCGGCCCGGGCGGCCCCGGCTGGTCAACCTCCATCTGCCCCTGCTGCGCCTGCTGTGCCTGCTGCGCCAGCTGGTGGTGCTGTGTGTGCTGCGTATGCCGCGCCGCCTCCTGCGCCTGCAGCTCCTTGCCAGAGATGACGGTGAACGCCGAGGCGATGCGCGCTGCGTGGCGCTGCTGCCGGCTGGTGGCGTGGCTGGCGGCGCCCTTGCCGCTGGTCACCGGGGAGCCACGCGCCATCAGCCGCCCGACCAGCCTGTGCAGGTGGAAGGGAATGGCGTCCAGAGGCACACCCGCCTGCTGCGCCTGCTGCGCCTGCTGAGCCCCCAGCGCCGTGCCCCATGACCCAGACGTGCCGCCGCCGCCGCTGGCCGCGCCCTGCGACTGCCGCAGCGCCTGCAGCAGCTCTACCAACTGCTCCGCCTGCCGCTCCAGCTGCACCACGCACTGCGCAGTGGCGGGTGGTGCGAGGGGTTGGTTGTGTGGGTGTGGGGTTTCGACCACGTGCAAATCAGGCTGTTTTGGATGCGTGAAAGGCCTGCTTCCCAGGGGCCCTAGCAGCAAGGTGCAGGCCAGCACAGGCGGCACGTGCAGACCACACAACACCATGCCACCCACCCACCCCGCCTGACCTGCCGGCAGTGCAGCGCCTGGCGGCTGGCAACCAGCTGCGCGTGCTGTGCTGAGGGCAGCAGCTGCGCATGCCAGGACTGGGGCAGCGGCGACGGCGCAAAGCGTGGCATGCGCGGCTGTGGCTGAGGTGCTGGCTGGGGCGGCGGCTGCGGCGGCATCTGGGCGGCAGCAGCCAGGCCCGCCGCAGGAGCCAGCTCCGCAAGCAGCAGCGCCGCCATCTGCCGCACCTGCTGCTCAGTCATTGCCTGCTGCAACTGCCGTGCCTGCGGTGCCTGCTGCGCCTGCTGCGCTGGGGGCAGCAGGTGGGGGCCCAGCGCCTCCACAGCGTGCTGCACAGCTGCTGCCCGCTGGAGGTCCTCTTCTGTGGGCTCGCCAACCAGCGGCTGTGACCCAGGCAGCTGCACACCAGCGGCCTGTAGCATCAGCCGCGCCTGCTGCACCAGCGACAGCTCACCCGCCTCCGTCGGCTGCTCCTGCGCCTCCAGCGCCGCCAGGCTGGCTTGCAGAGTGCTGCTGCTCACCAGCCGCGGCTGCTGCCCAGGGCCCGCCTGCGCCTGGTGCAGAGACGTTGCCGGCAGCGGGGGCTGCTGCTGCTCCTGCTGCATCCGCTGCGCCTGCTGCTGGTACTGCTGCACCGGCGGCTGCTGCTGCTGCCCCCGCTGTGCCTGCTGCACGCTCTGTGCTTGGAACACAAACGCAGTTGCGGCGGCCGCAGGAGAGGGTGGCCGCTCAGAAGCAGAGGGCACGGGCGCCGGCCCTGCCGGGCTGGCGACGGCTGCCGCCGGCCCCACAAACGCCGCGGCTGCTGCCGCAGACGCGGCGGCGGCCCTGGCAGGCCGCTTTGGTGGCTCCTCCGAATCCTCTCGGTCCAGTCGCGATGACGACTGCTGCCGCGCCAGGGCCTGCCCTCTGGCCTGCCCGCCACCCCCGCCCCGCTGCTCCTTGCGCCTCTGCTTCTGCATGTGCGTCTTGACGTGCTGCGGCAGTGGGAAGGGAGGCGAGCAGGGGGCGCTGGTGGGCAGCCAGCGGCGCATGCAGGGTGGCGCAGCGGGCACCCGGAGGTGGCAGTAAGAAGCGAGGATGCTTGCGCTATGAGGCGAGCCACTGTGATGCGGGTGCTAGCGCTGTCCAGCCGTGCTTCCACTTTGAACAAACATCACCACCAGCCCAGCCTCACCACACCACCTGCAGCGTGAGGTCCGGCAAGCCGGCCTGCAGCACCTCAAACACAATACGGGCCCACCGCCCACACAGCACCCAGGGCAAGCCAGCCGCACAGCAAGCGCCCACCTGCGCAGCAGGCACCCACCTGCACAGCAAGCACCCACCTGCAGAGTGAGGTCCGGCCAGTCGGCCTGCAGCGCCTCAAACACGGGCTTGGGCGTGGCGGCGGTCAGGCCGCCCAGCCGCGCAAGCGCCGCCTGGTACTGATCCTCCAGCCTGCGGGCGGATGCAATTGGTGGGTTGTTGGGGGCGGCGGCTGCGCAGGCCAATGCTAGTTCAACGAGGGGCATACGCAGCCGCCTGGTACTGCTCCTCCAGCCTGTGGGCGGTAGGATTGGCGGGGTTGTTTGGGGCGGCGGCTGCGCAGACGCCAGTATCAACAGCGCCGATGGTGGGCGGGCCGCCACGGCAACGATGGCAACACCACAACTGGTAGGAGCCCCCTGCCCAGCGCCTCGCCTGCCGGTCCACTTGGTGGGCGGCGCAATGCCCTGCGGCTCCATCACCTTATGGCGCTCCACCCTGCGGCGGTGTGCCAGTAGGTGCCACTTGCAGGCCTGCTGGCCGGGGGGAGGCGGGAGGGCGGGGCGGGGGTCGGGGGCGCCTGGGATAAAGGCGGCTGCCGCGGGCGCCAGCGACAGGTCCCCAAGGGGTACATGCTGAGGCCTGCACACTTGGGAGCCCTGCTTCCCGCCCGTTGCGCACTACGGGCTGCATTTCTTCAGAAAGCAGCACCCGGCAGGCTGGGCGCAGCATGCACAACGTCCCAATTTTGGTTGTTGCAACGCGCCTGCAGCGTCAGGAACGGGAACTCGTCTTGCAGCTCGTCCAGGAGCGCGCGCGGCTTGGCGGCGTCCAGGCCGCCCACCTTCTCCAGCGCCGCCTGGTATGCCTCCTCCATCCTGCGGGCGGGTGTGGGATGGAGGAGGTAGGGCAGGGCATGACGGGGCACGCAATGTGTCTCGGAGGCCCGTGAGCACTGCGGCGGCAGGGGCGGCGGCAGGGGCATGTCCGCGGTGCAGGGCTTTTGCCGACGTGCACACTGCTTCAGGCAGGGATCGGCAGTTTGTGGTGCCCAAGCAGCAGGGCCCTGGGCGCCTGCAGAGGTAGGGGCACAAGCGAGAGGGAGCAGCGGCGCTGTTCTGCGCCCGCCAGCCCCACCTGGGCGTCCATCGAGTGACGTCCTTCTTCGCCGACCCTTCGCCCTCGGCCGAGCCGGCCATTTGGCGGAGCCCGCGGACCTCCCCGACAGTGCTCTTCGCTCCTCGCCGATGGGCTATGCAACATGGTGGTACAGTCCGATGCTGATGAAGTGGCCGGGCTGGGCAGCCATTGTGCTCCCCATGCGTCTTGGCTCCTTGTTTGCCGCTTCCTGACGCTTTTCGGGGCTCCCGGCAACCATGCCGCCCAAGTCACAAGCCTCGGTGAGCCCAGGGGGCCTTGCAGACAGCAAGGGGTTGTTGCCACCGGCTTTGACTCGCCCCGCGACGGGGAGGCGCCAGCCACGCGGAATTTCGGCGCTTCCAAGGTCGCCACGCACGCCGAACGCTCCGCAGCGTGGCGTCTCGCCGCCGCCGCCGTGCCGCCGCTCACCGCCTGCTCGCCGCCTGCGCCCTGCCGTCCCTTCCTTTGCAGCCGGCCCGGCNCAGCGCCATGGGGCAGGCGGCGGCACCTGCTGCCGCCGGCGCCCCGGCGGCAACCACCGCGGAGGAGCTGAAGCAGCGGGCAGAGCTGCTGGAGCGCGGCCTGCGGGCTGAGGAGGCAGCCCGCAACCACATGCAACTGGAGAGGGTAGGAATGGGGGAGCAGTTGTGAAGCCGGTGCCGCAGCCTGCCTGCAGCGCTGCGCCATGGTGTATGAGCTCCCGCCCGGTCACAACAAGCTCACACACCCCGCCCGCCTGCCTGCTCCCTCGCCTCCCGCCCCGCAGGACAAGGTGCAGGCGTTTTGGGACATCACCAAGCGGGAGCTGGCTGACGCCCGCACCGAGGCGCGGCTGAAGGACCGGGAGCTGGAGGGGGAGCAGGTGGGTGCTGGTGGTTTGTCGCTGGTGCACATGGCTGGTGCAAGAAACTGAGCAGCAAGCATACCGGCAAGCTGGGGTGTGCCTCACTCAGCACAGCATGCTGCCTGTCTTTGGAGCGGTCCCGGGCTGCTTGCACCCACCCACCCACCCACACCCATCCCCGCCCCACAGGACCGGCACGCGCTGGAGCTCAAGGTGGCGCGCCAGCGCGTGAAGCACCTGCTGTACGAGCAGGGGGCGGAGGTGGCGCGCCTCAAGGCGGAGGGCGAGACGGCGCTCAAAGTGCAGGTGCGGGTGGGGAGGAGGGCTGGGTGCTGAGGGGGCTGGGGGGGGCTGAGTGTCAGGTATGAGATGTTGTCGCTGGGGGAGAGGTGAGCGGCGGCACATCGCCCAGCCGAACCCCACGCCTGCTCCCTCCTGGCCCCCAGGCCGACGCGTTTGCGGCCCAGGAGGCGCAGCTGACTGACGACAAGCGACGGCTGAAGCAGCACGTGCGGGAGCGGGAGGCGTCTGCGGAGGAGCTGATCAAGCAGTTCAGGTGGGTGCTGGGTGACGATGCTGGGTGTGCTGGGTGATGTAGGGGGCTGGGCGGCCGGCACCCTGTTGCGCCAGGGCTTGTTCAGCAGGCGCAGCTTGCACTGAAGCGCTGCTGGTCATGCACTGCGCTGGCAGCCGGTAGCCCAATGCTCATGACTAGCTAGCTGCCACTGCCGCCATCCGACATGTTGCCGTTGGTGCTGCTGCCCCCCCTGTTGGTGCGCAGGCTGGACAACGCCAAGCAGGTCAGCCGGCTGCGGTCGGAGTTTGAGGCGCAGGCGCGCGCCATCCAGACCAAGTACGAGGCGCAGCTGCGCGCCCTGCACCAGGCCGCGGAGCAGCACTACGCGGAGGGTGCGCTGGGAGGGAGGCGTGTGGGTGGGGCCGGGCATGGTGTAAAGGTGCAACCATGTGGGCTGGCCATAGTGCGACCATTTTTTGGGCTGGCCCCCCCCACCTCTGCATGCCCTGGCCCGTCATGCGTGTGCATCCATTCTCTGCGACTGCTCAACCCTCCACTCCCTGCGACTGCTCATCCCGCAGACCTGGCTGACCTGGAGGGGCGGCACGCGGCGCACGTGGCCAACCTGATGGCCCGCCACGAGGCCGCCTTTGCCGACATGCGCGCCTACTACAACAAGGCAGGCTGGGAGGGGGCCAGCCGCAGGAGTTGGTGGTCGCCCTGTGCACTCGCATGGGTATACGGGGTCGCCTCATGCCCGCAGGACCATTGGCGCTGTGCTGCCATGCAAAACAACGCGCGCTGCCCCAGCCACAGCGGTACTTGCTAGAGATGCACCCATGCGCTGCCATCCACCGGCCGCCTCGCCGCAGATCACCCACTCCAACCTGGACCTCATCAAGGCGCTCAAGGTGGGTGGGGTGGGGAAGGTGGGGAAGAAGAAGGGTGGGGAAGGAGGAGGAGAAGAAGAAGAAGTTGCAACGCGTGGTGTGACTTGCGACCCGCATGGGGCCCCGGGCAGGGCGGCAGCGTGGTGTGGTCGGTGCCCCAACCTTCACCCCACCAAATGCGTGAAACACTCCTGAGCGGCGTGTGCCTCCCCGTGCCTCCACCGCCCGTGGCGCAGGAGGAGATTGCGGAGATGAAGGGGGCGGAGGCGGCGCGGGAGAAGCTGGTGGGGGATGTGGTGCGCGAGAACCGGCGGCTGGCAGAGCCGCTGTCGCAGGTGGGCACTTGGAGGGCACAGCTTTGGGGTTTTTGAGCTGGGAAGGGAGCCGCTGCTGCTCGGCAGGTTGGCAGGCTACGCTCAGGGACGTCGTGTCACAGCTTGACCCCCCTTGGCGCCCAGACTATCACCCTGTGGTGCCTGCCCTGTGCAGGCGGTGGCAGAGGCGGCGGCGCTGCGGGCACGGGTGGAGGGCGCGGAGCGGGATGCGGCGGCACTGGCTGCCGCCAAGGCGCGGCTGGAGGCAGCAGAGCGTGCGCAGCGTGCCACCGAGTGGGAGCTGGAGGTGTGCCGCCAGCGGCTGGAGCAGGTGAGGGCGGGCTGCTGCTGGATGCGCTGGCTGGGTGGGTGCTTGGATGGATACGCCGCAGATTTGGCTGGTGCAGGCCTGCTGCCAACACTCGCTGTGCCCACCCACCCACCTGCCAATGCCAGGCTGAGCGGGAGCGTGGTGCGCTGCAGCACCGCTTTGACGACGCGGTGCTGGCGGCGCAGCAGCGCTCGGCAGTGCGGGTGGCGGTGATCGAGCGGCGGCTGGAGGCGGCTTCCTCTGAGCTTGCACTGGCGAAGCAGGCCTCTTCCATGGCACCAGCTGTCGGCGGGCAGGCAGCATCCAGGTGCAGCCAGGCGGCGTCGGCGGCGCACACCGGCGCGGCAGGCGGGCAGGGCAGCAGCGTGGGGGGC
>RRZL01000022.1:2100111-2186527 GCA_006782975.1 Chlorella sp. Dachan | reverse complement strand
GCTGCCGCTGCACCGGCATGGCGGGGCAGGGGCGCCCGCCGGGCGTCGGGCTGTTGGTAGGGGTCGTTGGGTGCTGCGTCCGGCGGCTCGGGCGCCCGAGGGCCGTGCTCGGTGGGCAGCTCGCCCTGTTGGTGCTGAGCGCGCTCCAGCGGGAGTGCCCTATGGTGGCAGAGGGCGGCGGGAAAGGAAATGTTTCAAGGCAGCGGTAGATGAGGTGCCGCTTGTGGTGGCGTTGCAGTGCACTGCCGTCGAGTCACGACCTGTGGCGCCACGCAACGTCCCTCCCCCTCCCTATCAGTTGAGGCCCATCACTCGCCCTACCGCAGGCCCGCAACTCACTCTAAGCCGGCGTGAGGCTGCAGGCCACCTGGGTGGCCGGCCGCTGGAGGCACTCGGCCCTGTCTCAGGAGCTCAGCGGCTACCTGGGCCACCAGATGCTGCATGCTGCAGGCGGTGAAAGAGGGGGAGCGGGGGGCAAGACAGGGTATAGGCTAGGGGATGTTACGCCAACCACCAGGCTCGCTGGCTGCCCGGGGCAGCTGGCACGATGCTGGGCAGTGCACCTGTGCACGGACAGACCAGTGAAACTGGGCCCCGTACATTGATGCCAGCTCGCCCCGTGCGCCTCCATACTTACATGCGGGGGTCTGCTCCGTAGGCTGGCAGCGCGTTCTGCTGCTGCAGCTGGGCCGCCAGGGCTGCCCACTCGGGCGGCAGGCGTGAGCCAGCCCCGTGCCCTGGCCAGCCCCAGCCGGGGTGCCAGCTGGGCGGCACGCCGGCCATGGGCGGCCAGGCCGCCCCTGCCATCTGGCCTGCCATTTGGGCCGGCTGACCAACAGCACCCCGCTGCACGTGCCCGCTGCCACTGCTGGTGGTGCGATGCTGCATCCCGCCGCTGCCGGCGAGCAGACCCAGGTGGCGGGCGAGCTCCTCGTGAAGAGGCTGGTTCACCGGGCCGCCTGCGTGCGCAGCTGCTGCGGCGGTACCGCCAACCTGTGGCAACTGCTGCGCTGCGCTCCTCTGCGCAGGCTGCACCTGCTGTGGCGCGGGTGCAAACTGCGTGGCGGCCAGCTGCGCAGGCAGCGGTGGCTGCGGCTGCTGCATCTGTTGCGGCACTGCTGCCGGCTGCCCAGCTTGCTGTGGCTGCTGAGGCAGGGGCTGCTGCTGCTGCTGTCCAGGCTGCTGTTGCCAGAGAAGGGGCTCTCCAGCAGGCAGCGGCTGCCCAGGCTGCCGCTGCTGGTGCTGCGTGAGCGGCTGCACCACTGGCTCTGGCGCCTGGGGGGGAGTCGGGAGGGCACCTACCGCCGCACAAGCACCCTGTCCGCCGTCAGGCGCTGCTGCTGCCGCTGCCCCCGCTGGCCCACCAGGAGGCGGGATCGCACCGTCTGCGGCGCCCCATTCCTGGACCAGAGCCCAGAAATCCGTGTCGCCGCTCAAGCCGGCAACTGGCGGCAGCGCCGCCGCCGCTGCCTGCTGCTGCTGCTGAGCCTGCTGTTGCGGCACTTGTTGTTGCGGCTCTGGCTGCTGCTGGCCATGCTGACCACGCAGCTGCTGCCTACGCGCATAGTTCAGCTGCGCAAGGTCAGTGGGGCGGAGCCGATGCTGGCGCTGCGGCTGCGCCCCGCCGGCGGCAGCGGGTGGGTTGGGGGCGGCGCCGAAGGGCGGCAGCCACCCTGCTGCACCGCCCGCCGGCGCAGCACCGCCTCCATCATACTGCTGGTACTGTTGGGCGTCCATTGCGTGGCCTGCGAGGGCGCGAAGGGCAGCGAGGCAAGCGCGCTGAAGGGCCGAGTGTGCCGCCGGCCCAAAGCCGGACGCACGGCCTTAAGCCATCCAAATGCCGCCCACCTGCGCTCCGCGAGGCGGTTCAACCTTCGTGGAGTTGCTGGAGGCTGGCTCAGACTCGCTCTTCGAGCGCACCCTACGATGCGCTGCTGAGGATTGCTGAGCAACTCTATGAAAGATCAAAAGCTGCGAAAGCGGCGACACTGCACAGCTGAGCCTTGCATGGCTCATCCTTGCCGCCGCCGCCAAGTAGGGCCGCCGCCGCCAAGTACGGGGCAAGTGCCGCCATACATCTGTTGGTGCATTCCCAGCACAGTTAACTTCTGACGGCCCCAGCACTACAGATCACGTGCTTTGAATGAAGAGTGCTATGGCGCGGCTGTGCAAGTTGCACCGCTGCTGCCGCCGCCGCTGACGTCGCCGCGCAGCAGTGCGCGTAGGCGCTGATGCCAGGCAATTGCATTAATGCACTCAATTTTTGGTAAACTAACCATTGATACCACCTGGCTACCACTGCGTTGCTCACACAAGCCGAGGCTGAGCGTTGCAGGCCCCTGTCAACATGGAAGGTGAGGGCCCGTTTGCTGCTGCCCCTGCCTTGGATGGTTGGGGTGGTGCTCGGGCAGCCCAGCCCAGCCCACCCCCCAGCACCAAGCCGCCAGTCGCCGACGCCACCCACCGCCGCCTCCGCCCTGGATGCCCAGCTGCCGCCGCTCCTCCGGCCGAGCCTGCTGGCGCCGTTGGCAAGGACTCCGCGGTGGTGGAAAGCCCCAAGCAAGAGGCAGCGGCACCCAGCACCTCTCTTGATGATGCCCTGACGGCATGCCCTGACCGGCCTTTGCTGAGGATGCCAACGCCCGCCAGCGCCATTCCTGTGTACGCTGGGCTGGTGGGCCTGCTGGCCGCGGCCTCCCCTCCCCTCGTCTTCATGCCACAGCTGGTGAGCCGAAGCTGCTGCTGCTGCTGCCGCTTGCCTGCTACTAACGACTCCCGCGTGGCAGCTGCCCCGCGCCTACCTTGCTTCTCTGTCCATTCTGTTGCAAGCAATCTGCTCATCCATGCGCCGCGCAGAGCGCCAAGTTCATGTTTGGCTCCGCCGCTGACCCGCCGGATGCGCAGCACACCTGCCTCATGCAGATGGTGGGCGGGGCAGGGTGATCTGCTGCGCCATGCTGCGCATGTGCCGCGCTCGTGGTCAAGGGAGGGTGGCTGCCGCGGTCCGGTGCTCCGGTGGGCAGGGCGCTGCCGGCGGTTAGGCCAGGCAGGGCATGTGCTGCTGGCCCAGCCAGCGGCAAAAGGCTTCGTTATCCCATCCCTCATCCGATGCACCTGCACCCGTTCTGCAGGCGGCGGCCACCCAGCTGGTCATGGCGGGCGTGGCGGCGGCGCTGTGGGAGCTGGCCCGCAGGCGCTACCTGCACACCCGCACCGCCGGCAAGCGCGGGGCCTGGGCAGTAGCAGCAGAATAAGCAAAAGCAACTGGTACTTGGACGGCTGTGCCGGTCGGGTCACCCCACCCTGCAGTTGCCCCGCACCAGGCTTACAGGCAGAGATGCCCCGCATCAAGTCCTCACCCGCTGCACATGCACTGCACCGACTGCCTGCAGACGCGCTCAACCTGTCCCTGGTGGCCTACGGCGTCACCGCTGTGCTCACCGACCTCTACTGGGCCTCCGCCTTCTCGCCCTGGGTGAGGTGGCAGAAGGCGGCAGTGGAGGGCGGTTCCAATGGGCTCTCCGCTGGGGCCCCTTCCTCACCACCGGTGGCACTGCTGCTGCCGCTGCTGCCGCTGCTGGTTGTACACAGTTGTGTTGTGCCGGCAGGGAGGCGGCTCGCCTTTCCAGCATCGTACAAAGCCTGCGGCGTGTCTGACCATACTGGCCGACCTAACATCTCACCAGTAGACTACTCAACATGCAGGGCTGGGTGGGCACGCTGGGCGCGGACGCTCTGCTGGCCACTGCCGCCGCCAGCCAGCTGGGACCCGCCCGCATCGCCGACGGCCTCAAGGTGAGTTTCGAATCCGCCTGGCATCCAGTTCTGGCTGCTTGAGCTCTTGACTGGGGTGTACTGATGTGAGCGGCAGCAGCAGTGATTGCTTGGAAACCACACCCCCTGCCCGGCCCCACCCCACCCCCTGGGTGCAGCGCCTGCCGGGCGCTGCGCTGTCCTTCTTCCGCCGCCGCCGCCGCGACGGCAGTGTGCTGTCCTTTCTGCTCACAGTGCTGGGCCCCGCCATCGCTGCGGCAGGTGCCTCGTACTTTCTGGCGCCCCAGGCAAGTGCCAGCGGCTGCCTGCGCAGGCTGGGCAGGGACTCCCGGCATAGGTGTGTGCAACAATCAGCAGGCATGCACACGTCTCACAGCAGGGTAACATTTGCAACTCGAGATCTGAAATCGTCATTGCATTCTTCATCCCACGCCACCCACGCAGGCCACCCTGACCCACACCTTTGGCTACGGTGCGGCACTGTGCCCTGCACACTGCCAACTTGCTCCGTGCGCCTGCACAGACCGGCCAGGACGTGGCCTGCTGAGCATGCCCCCGTGCCCCAGCCGCTGCACACTGTACACACGTTGTGCGCGTGCCTCCCACCACACCACTCCTGCCACCCCCTTCCTGCAGCCTACGGCAAGAGCGCCTTTTGGCTGTGGAAGGCCATTGGCTTGGGCTGCCTGCTGGTGGTGCCCGCCTGCACCGCCGCCCTCAAGGTGCGCCCACCACACCGACTGCGCTCCTTGGCTCGCTGCCTTGTACCAGCAGCCACCTGAGCACTACTGCTTGTCAACACACAGTTGGTCCCCCACCAGCAAGTGCGCCCCTGATCCTGCCCGGCTTCGATCCAGCAGGACAAGGCGGCAGGAGAAGGAGCGCTGAACGACACCGGCGCACGTGCCCTGAATGCCGGCCTGCTGTGCGCTGCGGCCCTGCACCTGTGGGCGCTGGCCCCCATCCTGGCAGGCAAGCTCCAATGCTGAGGCCCGGCAGGGCTGTGGGGGCTAGCAGCAGTGGTCCGGCAACCGTGGACTGGCATGGGGCCAGTACCTCGGGGCGGTGACTGGCTCTCCCCCCTTCTGCTTCCCCCGCCTGCACAGCCGGCGAGGTGGTAGGGGTCCTGCTGCCGGCGGTGGTGGTCACCTGGGCCATGGCTGGCCTGGCCGCTGTGCTGGGGCTGGCCTCTCCCAAGGTGCGCTGGTCTGCGCCAAGCAGCTTGTTATTGCAGCTGCCAGTTGTGCGGCAGGCAGGTGTAAACGGTTGTTTGGTGCTTCATCTTGCCTCTTGCACTTGCTGAGAGGCAACCTTCCACCTTGGTAGCAGGCCGCCCGGACCACAGGAGCTGTCAGCAAGGCCGACTAAAGGGTGATGCTGCCATGTTCCCATCATGCACAGTGTACCATCAGCCATAGCAATGCTTCACACAAGTCGAGTGCTTGCATCCTTTGCTTTGCGGGCTTGCTTTCTGGCCAAGGTCACTTTGGGCGCGGTGCTCACGGCCCATCGGCTGTACCATGCCGAACACAACCTACTGCTATGCATCTTGTAAATCTTGTCTAACATGCAATCTGTGTATTTGGCGCGCACCTTGGCTGGTGACATTGGAGCCGCCAGGGCGAGCGACAGGGTCAGCGGCTGTGCTCGGCTCCCACCGCCCGAAGCAGGCGCAGCGGCGCCGACTCGAACAGTGCGCTCAGAAGCTGGTCTCCATTGCCCGCACCACTTTAGTGCTCGATCACCTCGCTGTATCAGGCGGCCGCCCCTCACGGGCACGTTCCAGGGCGCCGTCTCGGGGCGCTCAGGCAGACCAGCGACGCGCCCAGCTACCCCGGATCGCCGATCTCAGGTGATTGGCAGGCTGCAGGGTCGCCCAGGTGCAGCACAGCGTCCGCGCTCTGGCCTCTCGGCCCCCAGGCGCCCTCTTTTGCCCGCCAGGGCGGTTGAAGTGATGCGCTGGAGTTGATGCATCACAAGGTCGCAACGCGCCCTCCCGCCGACCAGCTTCTCCTCGCCGCCTGTGCCGCCGCCGCCGCCTTGGCGACACCCTTCCACCCCTGCCGCTGCTTCGCTGCACAGCCTGGCAGGATGGACGTCGACGACCAGGCGATCGCCCGGTTCATGGAGGCCACCCATGCCAGTGCAGACCAGGCCCAGTTCTTCCTGGAGGTGCGGGTATGGGCCGCTGCCGCCGGGTGCCGCTGGGTGCTTGTGAGCTGCAGGGCAACCAAAGTGTGGTCCAGCAGCAGTGCTGCACCTGAGCTGCGCCTCCAGGGCACCAAAATTCAACTTCAACCCATTGCCGGTCCCACAGGCCTGTGGTGGCGATTATGACCGCGCCACGAACATGTTCTATGGTGCGCCATGGATTGCGGCAGGGGCCAATGTTGTTCAGATGGGATCTGCTCTGATGGAGGCCAGCCAGCTGGTTGCAAAGCCTGCCGAGCTGCGTTTGTTGCACTGGGGCATGCTGGCCGGGACCCGCCAGCCGGTTGTTGTTGATGCCCTGTCCAAATCTGAGCCCATCAGCAGCAGCTTACAACCTCCTGCCCCGCCCCCATGCTGCCCTGCCCACAGAGCAAACCGGCGGCGCGCGGCGGCCGCACCCGCCCGATGTGCCGCCCCGTCCCCACGCGCCAAATGACCTGGGTGCTGGCCCCGCCGGCGGTCGGGCGGCCCAGGCATACCCTGGTGCAGCTCGCGGCGCGCTGCCGCCGCCGCTGGCCTTCCTGGGCGCCCTGTTGGGTGCTCCCTTGGCGCTGCTGGCCGCCGGCGTGCGGCTGGCGGGGCGAGCGGCGAGCTTTGGAGCGGCGCTCGTGGGTGCTGTGGCGCGCGCTGTGCTGCCCCGTCGCGTGTTCGCTGCGCTGGCGGGGGCTGTGCGCGCCCTGACGTCGGCGGCTGTTGAGGTGCCACCGGCACGTGCCGCCGAGGAGTTTGCCCGCGTCTTCACTGGTGGGTCGGGTTTGGTGGGCGGGTGGGTTGAACGGAGGACTGCAGGAGGAGGCTCTGCAGCAGCAGCGAGGGCCTGCGGCCGAGGTACATGCTGGGCAGTTGACCATCAGCTCCTGCCCTGCCCTGCCCTGGCTTGCCTGCAGAGCGCTACGGCGAGGAGCACCCGGTGTGGCAGGAGTGCGGGTGGGGGGAGGCCACCAACCGCGCACACCAGGAGGCCAAGTTTCTGTTTGTGTACCTGCACTCGCCGCAGCACCAGGTGTGCATTTGTCTGAGCGGAAATGGCAGTGTGTGAGGGAAAAGGGCAGCAGGAGGCCAAGTTCCGGCTTGTGCGTACTCGACTCGCCGCACCACCAGGTGTGCTTCTGCCCATCAGCTGGTGCGCATGTGGGTTGACTGCAGCCACCCGTCCCTCTGATGCAACCCACCAAGCTCCCAGCCGTGCGTCGCAGGACACAGACGCCTTGTGCCGCCGCACGCCCTGCAACCTGACATTCTTACGTGTCGCCTGCTTTCTTCACACTAGTCTCACCGCCTTGCATTTCTGCGACCCCTCGGCATGCAGGACACAGACGCCTTCTGCCGCGGCACGCTCTGCAACCCCGGCTTTGCGGCGTTTGTGAACCAGCACTTTGTGGCGTGGGGCGGAGACCTGCGGCGCAGCGACGCCTTTAGGTGGGTTCTGAGTTGGCAACTGCCCATCGTTTACTGCTGAACACTGGGATCCAGCACTTTGTGGCGGCGACCTGCGGTGCAGCGACGCCTTCAGGTGGGCACCCATGCGATCCAGCAAGCCTCCTGGGCTACCATCACAGGGGTTGCTCCAAGGCGTGCGTTGCTGTAACACTTGGAACTGGGCAGCGTGCCTTCGGGCCACAACTGAACACATGCGGTGAAGCTTCCCTGCCCCAGGCTGGCCTCCTCCCTGCGCGTGGCTCGCTACCCCTACACCGCCCTGCTGGCGTTTTCGGGCCCCAGGTGGGTGTACATGTTTATTCGCTGAGCGCCCTTTGTTGAGCGCCCTGGCTGGGCTCAAGCGTGCATTGGGCAGGCGCAAGGTGCGAGGCGGCTGCTGTTGGTGACCACGCTGGGGTCGGGAGACCAGCCGGCCAGGATGGGCGGAGGGGTTGCCTGTCAGCATGCAGTGGGTGGTTGGTGGGTCTGTGGTGCGCATTCTTCAACTCACATCGCTCCCTTGCATCTGCCCGCAGGACGCGGCTGATTGCATGCGTGGAAGGGCGCATGGCCCCGCAGCAGCTGCAGGATGTGCTGCAGGTGGGCGCTGGGTTGTGTGGTGTGCAGCTGAGTGAGGAGTGTAGGATCTTGTGGGGAGAGTGTCGGGCAGCGGTTGCGTGGGCCGGCAGCCGGTGCAGGATGCATTGCAGGTGGGCGCTGGGTTGTGTGGTGTGCAGCTGAGTGAGGAGTGTAGGATCTTGTGGGGAGAGTGTCGGGCAGCAGTTGCGTGGGCCGGCAGCCGGTGCAGGATGTGCTGCAGGTGGGCGCTGGGTTGTTGGTGACTGCGGTTGAGCGGTTGAGATTGTTTGCGAGGATTGTGGGGTCTCTTGCCGCGGCATGGACCGACAGCAGCTGGAAGAAGTAGTAGGGGCTGCGAGGGTGGGCGCTGCCGTGCTGTGGCCAGCACCTCAACCTGACTCCTTACTCTGACTGCTGTATTGCTGCCACCTGACCGTGCAGGCGGCGGTGAACGACCACGGAGTGCTGCTGTGGCAGGAGCGGTTGGAACGGGAGCAGCGGGTGAGGTGGTTGGTCGTTGTGGCATTGTACTGTCACGCGCTGTTGCATTGTGCTGTCACGTTCGTGTGGCAGAAGCGGCGGGAGCAGCGGGTGACAGGGGTGGTTGCAGGCATTGCTGTCGGTAGCTGGGAGGGGTTGCATTGCATTGCAGTGGCATGGAAGCCTGGGATGCCATGCAAGTTGCCGGGCAAGTGCGGTTGCTCGGCCTGTCCGGGAACGGTGCTGGACTGCTCGACTGCAATTCACTCGTTGCCGGAGACGGACCGGCGGCTGTGGGAGGAGCAGGACCGAGTTGAGTGCCAGCCCCACATCTGAAGTTGCCTGCCTGCCTGTCTCAAATCTGTGTGCAGGAGACTGATCGGCGGCTGCGGGAGGAGCAGGATGCCGAGTACCAGCGGTCGCTGGAGGCGGACCGGCAGGTGCGCAACCCACGCTTAGTCCGTTGTTGTGCCTTGTTTCCCTATTATCCTGCTGTTGTGCTGTGCAAGCGGGGCGTGCCAATGCTGGCGGCGGACCAGCAGCTGCAATGCACTGCCTGGTATCAGCGCACATCTGTGGTCAGCTGCTGCGGCCACAGCATGCCTGCCTACCCGCTTGCTGCACTGCCGATGTGCCCACTTGCACTTCCCCAACCTTCCCCAACCTGCAGCGTGAGGCGGCGCGCGAGGCAGCGGCACGCGAGGCAGCCGAGGCGGTGCGGGCGGCTCGAGAGGCAGCCGAGCGCGCCAGGTAAGGTGTGCTGCGGTGCAGCTGGCAATGAGTTGGGTTGCGCGCCCGATTGTTGCCGCAGAGCGCAGGACGTCAGGAGGGATGCGTGTGTCGGTTGCCGGAGCTGCCGAGCTGCCGCTAAACTCGCTGCTGCAGCACGGACAGCGTGCTTGCTCACAATCATGCCCGGCTGAAACGCCTGGTTGTTTTGTGGACACGCACACCCACTTGCAGGGCCGAGGCAGAGGCGGCAGAGGCGGCACGTGCGGCAGCGGAGGCGGCTCTGCGGCGGCGGCAGAGTGAGAAGGCAATGGCGCTGCCTGAGGAGCCTCCCGCAGGTGCGCTGGGGCGGTGTTGCTTGCTTGCCTTTTTCTGGGCGTCTGGCCAGCTGCTTGCCTTGCGGCAGTAGCTGCCGGAGGAGCCTCCCGCAGGTGCGCTGGGGCGGTGTTGCTTGCTTCCCTTTTTCTGGGCGTCTGGCCAGCTGCTTGCCTTGCGGCAGTAGCTGCCGGAGGAGGCGCCCAAAGGTGAGCTGGGGCGGTGTTGCTTGCTTGCCTTTTGTTCTGGGTTCCTGGCCAGTTGCTTGCCTTGCCGGCAGTAGCTGCTGGAGGTGCGCTGGGGTGGGGTAGCTGCCCTTCGTGGGCTGGGCTGCACTGTGCCAGCATCTCGCTTGCCTTTCTATGAGGAGGGCCCACTATCAACCTGCCTCCAGCAGCAGCACGCCTGGTGCCGCCAGGGTTGACTCTGCGGAGCCACCATGCTGCCTGGTTTTCCTCCTTCGGTGGGCACGCCTGGCAGCCACCTGATGGTCCGCATGCATTGTCGACACATTGTCTCTGCCCTGCCTTCATGCCGCAGGCACCCCCGGCAGCAGCCTGATCCGCATCCGCCTGCCAGACGGCGCCTCGCACCAGCGCCGCTTCTTGGCCGACGGCCCGCTGCAGGTGGGTTGGATGTGTGTTACTGCCATTGGTTGCGAGCCGTTTAAGTCCACGAGACGGACCAGCCCCTGGCGGACGGCCCGCTGCAGGTGCGTTTGAGTGCGTGCTTATGTCCTGCGTTGAGGTTGTCGATGACAGTTAAAGCACGTGGTTTTCGGAGGATGCAGGCCATGCCATCAACCATGCAACCATGCCGTCCATCTTGCGACTTTACTGCCTGTCATGCGACCATGCTGCCTGTCACGTGACCATGCTATGCTGCCCATGCTCTGTGAAATATGACGCCCCCACGTGCCAGGCTGTGTATGACTGGGTGGACCACCTTCGATACGCAATGTTGTGCTACCTGACATGCAGGTTGTGTACGACTGGGTGGATTCTTTGGGAGCGTTCACCGCCCTCAACTACCCACCTTCGATACTGAACGTTTTGCTACCTGCGCAGGTTGTGTACGACTGGGTGGACTCCCTTGAGGCGGTCACCGCCCTCAACTACTCGCTGGCTACCACCTTCCCCCGCCGCGTGTACGGCCCAGGTGCTTGGCATGCTTCTCGACTTGCTTCCCCAGCCAAGTGCAAAAATGCAGACGTGCGTCAGCTCAGTGCATTGTTTGCGCCGCAAGCGCCACCCAGACTGGTCGAGCAACGGCATGCATGGCGTGTGCAAAGTGTGCAGCACCTGCTCTGCATGCCGCTCCATCCCGCGTACTCCCGCCACCTCCCGCCCACCGCAGAGAGCCGCGGCCAGAGCCTGCAGGAGTTGGGGCTGGCGCCGCAGGCCGTGCTGCTCATGCAACAGGAGGACGATTGATGGGCGGCGGCGGCCAGGAACAAGGCCGACAGCCGACAGGGGGAGAGCAGCTGGATGGCTGCCGCCTGGCATGCGACGGAGACACCTGCATCCCGGCCTCAGCCCGCGTCACATCATGAATTGTTCGCCTGTGGGCTGGCTACGCTTGCACTGCAGGCAGGCAGTTGCAGGCGGTTGGCTGGCATGACAGGCCACTGCGGCTGCAGCACACTTGGATGCACAGTATTGTCACATCCCAGCACACTTGCACTCGCTAAAGCACCGTTACAAGGGACGTTGGGCGGGCAGGAGCAGGAGGAGCAAAGTGGCGTTTGAGCCATGCCCAGAAGCTTTTGACTTTGACAACCTTCTAGAACACGTGGCGCTGGTTGGAAGGGCGCAACTATCACTCGCAGGGGGAGCGTGCTAGGCTTGCTAAAACGGAGGAGGGCCAGAGGACTGAGTGAGGGCTAACGCAGAGGCGTTGGCAAACAACAAAAGGACATGGCAAGTTTCGTAGCCAGTTGGCTGGGTGTTGGGGGAGTGTGTGCAAGGGGATCGGGGCGGTTTGGTTCAATGGCGACGGCTGCGGCGAGAAAAGGACACAGGGGACGGACGTTGAATGTCTATGAAAGCAAGCATTGCACATAGGGGAGTAATGCACTGCACGGTGCGCGACCGGCGATACATAACAAGGGGTGCACATAAGGCGAGGCCTGGCCGGCCGGGCACAGGCGCCTTGGGAGGATGAACATGTTTGTTTGTTTGTGTGGGAGGAACCGAGGGCAGCTTGCCGAGGCACGGGTGGCGGGCTGCAATGCACAGTGACGGCGACAGGGGCACAGAAAAAGGGCAGGGGTGCGACCAAGGAAAGGCGACAGGGACAAGGGAGGGCAGCAGCCGTCGGGAGATGAGTCAAAGGACGGGCCGTGCTACGCGAATCAAAGGAATGCCACGCAGCTGGTGGACCAGCGCTAGACGGTAGATGAAAACAGGGGGAAGGTAGGGCGTGGCGGCCAGATTGCTGGTGGGCTGGGCACGCCTGGCGGCCCAGCGCTAGACGCTAGCTGGACTTGGGGTTGAACGGGCCTGGAGCTGACACTATCCTAGCACTGCTCAAACTAACACACTGCTGCTGGGAAGGCAGCATAACTAGTGACGCCGCTTGCTGCAGGCAGCTGCGCCTGCACCGCTGGCATGCAGCAGCCCGAGGCCCTCACGGCTTGGGCTTGCCGCCCGCCTTGCCGTCGGCAGCAGGAGCCGCCTTGCTGCTCGTGGCCGGCTTGGCGGCGTCTGCCTCATCAACAGAGGAGTCAGCCAAGATCTTCCTGCCGGCGTCGATGGCGCTCAGCACACCCGCCGCCAGGATCACGCCTGCAGGTTGAGCGGGGTGGTTGAGGTGGTGCGGCAGGTGAGGGGCGGGGTGGGTGGAGCAGGGGAAGTCAAGCAGGCCCGCAAATGGAGGCAGCAAATGGACGCAGCAAATGGAGGCAGCCCGCAGCTTGAAGCGAGCGAGAGGGCAGTGGCAGCGCCCCGTCCCCAGATAGGCATGCAGCCTGGGGGCACCCACCCGGCGCAGACGGCTTGGAGGCAATGGTGGCCGCCGGCTTGTCCGCTGCACCAGCCTCCTCGGCAGCCGACAGATCAGACTCAGACTCGGTGCCGCTCGCAGATGCCTTGCCGGCGCGGCGGCGAGAGGATGCACCCTTTTTGCCAGAGGCGCTGGGGGTGTTCAGAGCGGCGGCGGCGCCCGCGGTGACCGCGCCCAGCACTGCAGGGTCGTGAGAGCAGGCGGGTCGTGGCTGGTTGGTCAGAGTGAGGACGGGGAAGAAAAAAAGAGTTCAAGGGTGCTCAGAGCGGCGGCGGCGGCCGCTGTGACTGCGCCCAGCACTGCAGGAGCAGGCGATGAGGGATGAGGGGTGAGGGGTGAGGGGTGAGGGATGCGATGAGGGCCGTACAGCCCGTGAGTTAGTGGGAGGATGACGCCCACACTGGGATGCAGGTCATGCCAATGTGAGCCGTCAGGGCTTGCCAGCAGTGTGCCTCCTGAATCTGCGCACCGCAGCGCCTGCGCACCGCCATACCACAGCTTCTGCTCGCACGGCAGTGCCCGTCCCCACCACCCGCAGATGCGCCCCTCACACCTGCGGCATTGGTGATGCCACCGACAAGGGTGCACCGCAGCCCCGTCAACCACGCTTGCAAGCACCGGGCAGCGAATTCAGTAACAACACACACCTGCGGCGTCGGTGATGTCAATGGCCAGAGCGCCCATCGCGCTTACGGCTGCGACGCCCAGCGCCACGCTGCCCGCCACCTGGGTCAGGGCCTGCAAAACGGGCGGGGCAATGTGCGATTGGGTGGGACGGCAGTGTGGGAAACAGGTGTGCATTGGGCCTGCCCGCCTGGCACCTGGGTCGGGCCCTGCAGGCAAGTGCTGGTTGGAGGCATCCAGGGTATGGAGCCGAGTACAGAGCAGCGGCAGGCGCGCCGCCCGCTGCTTGGGTCGGGGCATGCAGGCAAGGCAGGTGGCAGGGCACCACATCTGCAGGTTTGCAGCTCGTGCCTAACAAGCACCTAGGGAACCCTCACCTTGAGGGAGGGGCCGCCGCCGCCGCTGCTGCCGCCCTTGGGCTCGGCAGGCGCGGGCGGAGCATCGACGGCGGTCGCCGCATCAATGATCTTGCTGACCTGCAGAGTTAAAGTCGGGTAATTGTTTAATGACCCAAAAATAGCCATATGCATACAGCAAAACCTGGTGGTTGTGGGGGCACGGAGCCCAGAACAGTCGCCCAGCTCGCACAGCGAGTCGTGCACTGCAAGCTCCCCGGGTGTGCACAGCCGCGATGCGATGCAACAGCACAACGCAATCAACTGCCAGCAGCAAGACTGCCGAATGCTGCTGGCCAAATGCACTCACCGCCGCCTCGGCCTTGGCCGGAAGCACCACCGTGGCGCCCTTGCCGCCCTTGCCGCCCGCCCCCTCCGCTTCCGCCTTGCTGGCGTCAGCTGCCTTGCTGGCGGCCTTGCCAGAGGCATCCTGAGCCACAGCAGGCACAGCGGCAGCTGCCGCGCTATCCTGCTCAGGCGCGGCAGCAGCTGCAGCTGCCAGGGCGGGCTGGTCTGCAGCCAGCACATCCTGCGCCACAGCGGCGGCCAGGGCGTGCCTAGCGCTGTCCTTGGCGTCGCTGGGGGCATCCGGTGCCTGGGCCTGTGCAGCGGCCGCCGCCAGGGGATCGCTGGTGGCGCCGTTGTTCGCACTGCCGGCAGCCTTGGGTGGCGCTCCAGCGTTCTTGGCAGCGCTGGGGCCGCTGCCACTGGTGGCTGCAGCAGTGGAGCCGTTGTCAAACGAGGCAGAGCCGTTGCTGCTGCCGGTTGAGCTGCCAGAGCTGAAGGCATCAAGAGAGGCCTGCACCACTTCGGTGAACTTGGCCAGGGCTTCGCTGGGCCTGCAAGGAGTGGAATGGCAGGGCGTGTGTATGTGAGTGACGGAGGCAGCCCGAGGCGATGGCATGCAGGGAGGCCTGCACCACTTCTGTGCACTTGGCCAGGGCTTCAGAGGACGTGCAAAGGACCAACAGCCAAACCGTCTCGGCACCGAGAATGCAGACAGCAGGACAGCGCATGCAACTCCCAACTGCAACGGCAGCTCACCGGAAGGGCGGCGGCACGTCGTCCTCGCTGAGGGCTGCCTCTGCCTCCGCCTCGGCGGCGGTCGCGGAGATGGCGTGGTCGTGGTACACCTGAAAACACGACAGGGATTGCAGGGGAAAATACACTTGTGCACTTCCGATTGTAGCAGCAGAAGCGTATGGGCGGAGATGGCGTGGTCGTGGTACACCTGCGCACAGTTAGGGTGCGGCAGCCAAGGGTCGATTTGGAGCGGTGGTCCGCGGCAGAGGCGGTAGCGGAGATGGAGTGGTCGCGGTACCGCTGCGACACCACCATTCCATCACTCCGACGCACCGTGGCCAGCGGGTAGCACCAAACTGCGTCCACGTCCAGGGAGGTGGTGGGCACAGCCAGGGTGCGGTTCAGGCACGACTCCCACACCGGGGCGCTGCAAGGAAGGGGACATGGGAGGGATATGCAGTTGTGTTGTTGGCAAGGGTGTGCGGAACCAGGTGCGGTTGCGGCGAGACCCCCACACACCGGGGGGCTGCAGGGGCCGGGACTACAGAGGGCGCCCTGGGCAAAAGCTGCAACGCAGATTCGGTGGCGCAGCACCACGCGGGCAGCGGCAGCGGCAGGGGCAGCCACAGCGGCGGCACAGTGGCTGCTGCTGTGGCCACAGCAGCAGCGGCTGCAAGCGCACCAGTTGGGGACCTGCTGCACAAACTTGTACTCGACTGCAGCGTGGGGGGGCAGCTCCACATGCGCCTGCAAGGCAAGCGCGCACAGGACCGAGCATGCCTGGGTTTTCCATCAAGGGGCGGGCATGCCTGGGCTTTCCATGAAGGACCGGGCATGCCTAAGCTTTCTTTCCATGGTGGGATGCAGAAGTACAAAGTGCAGATGCGTGCTGACGCAGAAGCCAGGCAGCAGCCGTATGTCTGTCATGCCGAGCCGGTGCAGGCCCAGCAGGTAGCGGAATGGGGGACGGCAGGCAGGACCACAAGCGCACCTCCCACACATCTCCCTCGTGCCACGTCATGAGCACCGCCTGTCCGCAGTCCCTGCAGCACAATGGTGTGGCGCACACATGGCGGGGGTGTGGTAAAGGCTGGCCAGGGGAACGGTGCGTGGTACCACTGCAGAAGTCGCACTAGGGTTTGGCAAGCCCTCTTGCCGCAGCAGCAGGGCAACCCGGCCCCGTGCCATCTGCTTAACCACCCCTCCCGCAGACAAGCCCTGCGCATAATCACTCACCAGGCGCCCAGCGCAGTGGCATCGCCCACCACCAGCAGCTCCTGGCCAAAGGGCACCCTGCAGGCAACCGTCGGAATTGGCGGTGAGCTTAACTTGGCAGCCTGGGGGAGCTGGAAGGACGAGCGGCGGCAGCTGGGAGGAGTAGCATGCGGGGTTTAGCCACGCAACATGCATGCATGCGGCTCAGCAGCTACGAAATGTGCAGAGGGCCGCCAAGCAAACACGGGGCTCGGCTCAAATTCACAGCATGCATTGGGTGGGGCGACGACGGCAGCTGGCGGCGGCTGCGCCGCCGAACCCACCTGCGCTGCAGCCGAAACTGCACCAGCACGTTGCCTGCGGTGTCGGAGGGGCCGCGGGCCTCCTTGTCCTGCTTGCCCGCCTCGGCAGACGCCACCGCCGGGGCCCGAGCGAGCGAGGGCCGGCGAGGTTGAGGGCGCCGCCGGCCCCCGGTGTGCCGGGCCGGCCGGCACGATGCCAAGGGGCGGCTGATCACGGTGGAGGCCAGCATGGTTGCACGCAGGCCCGACCGCTCCACTTTTGAACTGGGGTTGCTCGAGCTCTGCACCCTGCAGCCGGTTTCAAGGGTAATGATCGGCCGACATGAAGTGGCGAGTAATGGTAGCAAGCGGGGTGGCCTCATGCCATCATGAGGTGCATCAACCCCGACGTCGCCTCGCCCATGCCGCCGCCGCTGTGCTGGGTAGCACGAGGGCTTGGCGGTTGAACGAGTGGCATGCACATCGCCAGGTAGGCCTGAGACGAGCCAAGCCACGCCAGCCGATAGCCCAATTGCTAAACTGACGCGCCACCGGCCGCGGCTGCCCCATCCATTCGACCAGTGCTGCGCCTGCCGCACCGCCGGTACCGCTGCAGCAAGTTGCATGGAGCTCATGCAGGGCGCCAAATCACTCGAGCAGAGCAGGATGCTGTGACCTTGGAAGGTCCCTCAGTTGACATGGCTGCTGTGGTCCAGGTCAAGCTGCGGTGAGTGGACCGCTGTGTGCGGCCACCACTGGAAAGGCAGCCTGCCATCCAGCGTGAGCAGTGCTCAGGCTCAGGCGGCGTGTTTCTAAACCGATGGAAGGCTCTGCAGCATGCTGCAGCAGGATGGTGGGCTCAGGCTGAGTCAAATCAGTTGCCGCCGACGCCAAGCAGGCATCGCCGCGCACGTCATGTAGTGGCAGACCCGTGTGCCGCCACGGACGGGCTGGCCGCAGCAACGCTCATGGCGACGACGTGGCGTGGCGGCGGTATGTGTGGCAGAGCTGGGTTTCCGACTCACACTGCTCTGCACCATGCATGTCAGTGTTTTAAAGTTGGGGTTTTACGCTTTCACACAGCAGGAGAGCTCGGCTGTACATGGGGAATCGCGTCGGTGGCAGCAGCGCGGCGCGGCGCCCGCTCACCGCCCCATCGGGGCAATGGCGGCATGCGGTGCTGAGCCTGCGTCCAACAGCGGCTCCACCTCCTTGCTTCCTGCTTTGAGTTGTCATCGCGCCAACCCCATTCTGGCCGGCTGCTCCACCCACCGTCTGCTCACCCCCGCCTGCTCGGCCCCGCCACACAACCAGCCATCAAGCAGCCACGATGGGTGACAAGCCGCAGGGCATGGCCACCGAGGGTGAGAGCCCGGGGGTTGGCGCTTGCACTGCTTGGCAGCCTGGCGGTTTGCCTCCGGCTTCCAAGGCGCCTTGGACAGCCCAGCAAGTGGTGATCTCGGTCCAAGGTAGCTGAGCTGCTAGCCAGCGCTGCAGGCAGGGGCTGCTGCACATCGGCGGCGAAGCGGCGGCCGCCGCCACTGGGACGGTGCTCACGCAGCTCCGGGACCCTCGCCGGTGTCAACTCATTCTGGAAGCTGCCGTCCCATCTGAGCAGGCATTCCCAAGGGCCCTGAGATTCCTGACAAGAGCCAGGTGTGCCGGGATCTGCACATCGGCTGCGCAGCGCCTGCCGCCAGCACTGGAAAGACGAACCAATCCCACGCGAGTCCTACCAAGAATCCTACCAACCAATCCCACGTTGATCCTAGCTGTACTACATAGGCAGGACTGGTATAGGATTGTTACAGGACCTCCATAGGATCAATCCTGCACAAAATGGGATTCGTAGGATTGGGCACTGCGGGACTGGCAGGATTGTGGTGGGATCGGTAGGGTTGGCCTTTATTTCCGATAAATCAGAAGTGCTGAATAGCACTGGTTCGGTGGAGACAGAGGTGTACAGCCCCACAGAGGAGGGCCTGCAGGGTCAGCCCTTGCTTCGCCTGTTGCGCGTTGTCGTACGCCTGCAAGCAAGTAAAGGCCAGCCGTCAGTGCACACATCAATCATATGTGTGCACCATACTGTTGCAGCCATGCCTTGCAGAGCTGTGCGGTGTACTTGTGGCCCGTGGCAAGCACATCGCACCGAGCAAACGCTGCCACCAGCTGTGTCGCCCCAGCCCTCGCACACCTTCACGCTGGAGCTTCGGTTGCATGCCGGTGGGCAGCAGCGGCGGCGGCGGCGGACACGTGCACCCTTGATGCTAGCACTTGGGCGAGGGCTTTGCAAAAACTGCGGCAGGGATTGGATGCCAGCACCAGCTTCCAACTCAGAACTAGCCACAAGGAAGAGGAGCGCATGCCTGCGCCTGACTGGCAGCAGTTGGGCGCCGCACGCACGCCGGCGAGTGCCTCCCCAAGCGGGTCCCTCACAAAGGCAGCCAGGGCGCAGTCTGCTGCCGCAGACAACATGCGCTGTCAGCATCACACGCTGTTCCCACCTTAGGGTGGTGGTGCAGCGGGCTGGTTGGGACTGCCCGAGGGTGCACGACGGCTTGCGCAGTCGTCAAGGTGACGGCAGCCCGTCAGGGACCCTGAGGCAGAACAGAAATGAATGGGGAGAGGGGTGCTCAGCAGCAATGCTGCGGCAAGGATTTGACAGCATGAGGTGGACAGGTCGAAACACCGGCGGGCAGGGTGGGGCAGGCAGTGCAGCAGGCGTGCCACTCGCTGCTGCAGCCTGCGGGGCGGCGGCGGCAGCCTGGCAGCTGCTGCCGCCGGTCGCTGCCCCACCGCAACGCTGCTGCAACGCCCTGCCAAAGGGTGCTCACTGCACAGCAGCGGCCCGGACGGCGTGCGCTCACCGGGCTAGCCGTTGGAGCGACAGCCGGGCTGCGCGGGCCTCTGCGGCCGCTGCCGCAGCGCTGTATCGGTTGCGCGGGATAGATCAGCGTCGCCGCGGGCCTCCGCGGAGCAGCGCGCCGCTCACGGGGGGCGGCCCGCGCCGGTGCTCGGGCTGCAGCCCCGCGGCGAGCTGTGATGCAAAGTCATTGCGATCGCAGTGGGGCAATCGTAGAGAAGCAGGCAGGTGAATGGTGCGCTGCAGGCGAAAGTGAGCGGTGACAGATGCGGCATGCTGTGCCGCGGCATGCCGCCGCCTGCCGCCACGTGGCAGCCACAAGTGTGACACATGGCCTGCTCCCCCGCATGTCAGCTAGGACCAGCCGTCTGAAAACATCGTGATGCATGCATGCGTCCGGGCCAACAACGTCTGCACCAACGAATAGTTGCAAGGGTGGTGAGGCCGGCGGCGGCAGCGGGTGAGCGGCCAAGGCGCACAAGGGGGCGCCCTGTGCCCTAGCGCTTTACGACCCATGCTGGGCACGCCCGGCGAAGGGGTGGGTAGCAGTTGCTTTGAGATGGAACTACAGCTGATCAGGATGCCCCGGGCTGGCACACTGGGATAGAGAGCGGCGGGCACCCCTACAGCCCGGCAGCGGCAGGCGGCAGCGGGGCGCAGGGAGGCAGGCACAAAGCATGGGAAATGGGTTCCTAGTGTTCAGGGTCACATGCACACCAAATGCGAGCACAAAATTGGTGCTAGCGGGGCAGGTGGTGCACATGTGACCGTCGGACACAGGTAGGATTGGCTAGGATTGAGAGCCCCCCGGTAGGACGGGCCGCAGGACTGTCCATCCACATGGTAGGACTCGGTGGGACTGGGTAGGATTGAGCAGCAGCAGTCCTACGGCGTGTGGGACCGCCACAGGATCACCGCAGGATGGTTCGTGAAGCCAGTGAGCAGCATCCAAGTGGGGATTTAGGATGGATGCAGCGCCTGGAATGTGGCTGTGCTCGACACATGCCAGCCATCGATCAGCAGCGACCGGCTGTTACTGCAGCATGCTGCCGTTTGCACAACCGCCGGCAACGGACTGACAGGGGGCGGGGCGGCCATCCTCCGCAAGTGAACGCCGTCCATCATGGGCTGCGCTTCTACACCATTCCAACCGTCGTTGACCAGCGCCAGCACTGCCCATGCGCCCTGCTCCGCGCAGGTGAAGGAGGGCGAGGGGCGCGGCGGCCAGCCCGGCCTGCAGCACGTGATGCAGGCGCAGCCGGTGTCCGGCCAGCTGCCCACCCAGCACGGTGAGTGTTTGACGCTCTGCTGCGCTGTGCATGGCGTGTGTGCTGGTGCGCTGATGCTGGCTGGGTTGGGCAGGTTGCACATCGACCTTAACGGTGAGGGCGGGCGTGGCCTGCTGCGCTTGGCTGTGGCATGCCGTGCAGGCCAGCAGTGCCGTCTCCCCACTTGCGACCGCCAGGCCTGGAAGCGGCAGTCTGTAGCACCTCTCCTCCTCACTCATTGCTCTCATGGCTCCTCCCTCCAGGCGGCCAGGACGTGCTCAAGCTTGCCACCACTAATTGCACAGCTAGCACCCACCTAAACTTCACGTGCCGTTGGTGCCCTCCCCGCAGGAGACCAGGATGTGCTGACGCTGGAGACGTATCGCGGCGTGGGCAAGTTCCAGGGAAAGGTGAGCAGGCATGGGCTGCCCGCCTGCCCCTGTAGCTGTTGTTGTGTCAAGCCTGTAGCTGTTGCAGAATTGCGGAGCATTCATGCCCGATGACTGCCCTGTCGCTGCGTACTGGCCGGGCTGGTGGGGCGGCAGCCAGCTGGCCGCTGCAGCATGCCGCAGGAGTTCCTGGTCCATCCGCAGCTCGCCAACGCCGCCGGCAGCAACTCTGACGCCCCTTGCTGTGTTGGTGACGACAGCATTGCCCGCGTTTGCCCACACCGCAGGTCGCCATAGTGACTGGAGGCGATTCGGGCATCGGTCGCTCCGTGGCGCTGCTGCTGGCCAAGGAGGGCGCCAAGGCGGTGGCCATAGTGCACACTCCCAAGGAGCAGAAGGTGGGTTAGTTGGGGCAGCTGCGCTAACCGTGAACCACCTTGAAGCAAGGAGGGCGCCCAGGCGGTGCACACGTGGCCGGTGTGGTCACGGGTCTCCTTGGTTTGCAGCACTGTTCCGCTCTTCGCTGCTGTAACATGCGCCTCCCCACGGCGGGGCGCGGGCGCTGCCGACAAGCCGGAGAGGAGGAGGCACTGACACCTGCTGGCTCACCGCCACTTTGCTTCTCCCCTCCCTCAGGACGCCGACGACGCCAAGAAGCTGATTGAGAAGGAGGGCAGCGAGGGGCTGTCAATCCCTTGTGACCTCGCCCAGGGAGAGGAGACGTGCAAGCAGATTGTGGACCAGGCGGGTGGCAGCAGCCTGCTGCAATTGGTGTTGTAACCGGTTTGTTTGGGGGGTGGTGCCCCGGCTTGTGATGTCTGCACGTTGAGGTCAGTCTGGGAGTGGCAGCTGGCGAGCGCAAGCGCTCCAGCACGCGTACTGGTGCTGCTGGGCGGCATTGATTTGCAGCACACGTTCCGCACAGCGCACCCCGGGGTGCCCCATGTGGGCGCCCGTGCCAATCGAGTGTTGCATTCAACCCTCCCGCAGGTGGTGGGCAAGTATGGCAAGATCGATGTGCTCATCCTCAACGCCGCCATCCAGGCAAGTTGGGACTGGCGCTTGTGCCCAGAAGCGACACTGGGTGGCATGTACTGCTACAGACAACTGCGTCTGGCTTGAGTCGGGCATGGTGCCACTGCTACCCCTGCTGCATGGGTCGCGCAGCAGTGCTGCCACATCATCGAAACAGCTGTGTTGGTCGGCGTTCTTGCTGCCGCTGCCGCCGGCGGCTTGCGGTGTCCCATCGTTGCATCCAGCTGGATAGGCTGCTGAAGCTGTGCCCTCTGCACGTGTGCAGTACGTGGTTTCGTCCATCGAGGACACCACCTCTGAGATGGTGGAGGACACGTACCGTGAGTGCTGTTCCTTCCTACTTTCTCGGCTGTTACTTCAGTTGAAATAGCTTGAGCGTTCCACATGATGCAGCTGCCAAGATCCTGGAGAACACTCACCGTAAGCCGAGGGCTGGGTAGCACATGCGGATGGGCAGCACCGCTCTGCGGCTGTGCAAGCTGGAGCCATGGCGGCAGCGGCGGTGGTGGCGGCAGCAGGGCCTGGGCCTGCCGTTGGTCCGAGCGCCATCCTCTCGCCCTGCTCACACCACCCTGCTCCACGATCTGCACCACGGTCTGCAAGCATTCACTCTCACCCCTGCCCTGTGTTCCGCTTCCCACCCCGCAGGCACCAACATCTTCCCCATGTTCTACCTCACCAAGTATGCGGTAAGCGCCTCTTTAAGGCATCCAAGTATTGGTCAACTGTCAGCTGTGTGCAGTGTGCCTGTGCCTCCTCCACCTCGCGCCTTGTTCGTTGCCAATCAACAGCTGGGAGTCTGCTGGGAGTCAACGGCATTTGCTCTTCACTCCGCAGGTGCCCCACATGGCGCGCGGCTCCTCCATCGCCTTCTCACACTGCCCACTGATTCGTTGCCAACCAGCTGCTGGGCCTTGCCCTCGCTCCGCAGGTGCCCCACATGGCGCGCGGCTCCTCCATCGTGTCTTCCACCTCGGTGACCGCCTACCAGGGCTCCAAGAGCCTCATAGAGTACAGGTGGGGCTGGGCTGCTGCTCACTCTGGTCAGATCGGTTTAACATTCTGAGGTACCGTCTGCAACACCGCCCCGCCCCTGCAGCTCCACCAAGGGTGCCATCGTGGCCTCGCCTGCTCCGCCGGAGCAACTGATCGGCCTTGAGCCTATGGCAGCCTGTCAACTTACAGCCTGCAACACCGTCCTGCCCTTTGCAGCTCCACCAAGGGAGCCATCGTGGCCTTCACGCGCTCTCTGGCCCAGCAGCTGGCGCCCCGGGTGGGTGCACCGATACCCCTGCTGTTGCTGACTGGCTGCTACCCCTGCCCTGCAACCCAGCAGCTGCCACCGACCAGCCGATAACGTATCAATGCGGCAGCTGCCCAGCCTGGTTGCACCACACAATTGTAGCGAGGCGCAGCACCAGTCTCGCTGCCATGTGCAGCGCTTGCTGCACTTGCGGTTGAAACCGAGCTGCCGCCTGTCCCCATGTGAGCGCAGGGCATCCGCGTGAACGCCGTCGCCGCTGGTCCGGTGAGCCCGCTGTGCCCGCTGCGCCCGCTGTGCCTGCTGCGCCAGCGCCTCTCGCCGCGCATGGCTTTTCACACCGTGTTGCCGTGCCGTGTCGTGATTCGTGCTGCTGCAGCAAAGGATCGTCTGTGTGGACTGCCTTGTCTTCACGTGCATGCCCCAGCACCAATCCATGCCCACACTTGCTGTGGTTGCTGCAGATCTGGACCCCGCTGAACCCGGCCTCCCGCGAGGACGAGAACTTGGAGGGCTTCAAGGCCAAGGAGGCGCCCCTGGGCCGCATCGGCCAGGTTGGTGCTCTGTTGGGATGGGCCGGATCCAATGTTGGGATGGGCTGGATCCGATGCGCATCCTGATGCGAACAACCTGTTGTTCACCTGGGAGGGTTCACGTCCAAGGAGGCGCCGCTGGGCCAGGTGGGCCAGGTTGGCTGGCTGTAACGATTCTGGGGGGAGGGACCACAGCATGCCTGGCATGCGGGGACCACAGCATGCCTGGCGTGCTTCTGGGGAGGGGCCCATCGTGCCTGGCATGTGGCAGCCTACTTTAAGTGTCTGAAGATGTGCTTGTGCTCCTGCCTGCCTTCATGAGGACATCCAGCCCGGCTCCCTCTGGTTCCCCCCTGCCTGCAGCCCATCGAGGCCGCCACCTCCTACCTCTTCCTGGCTAGCCAGGCAAGTGGCCCCAGCTTCTGTGCAACCAGTTTTGCCCTGCATGGCCTTGCACCTCGGTTGTGTGCTTGCCGCTGGACATGCTAAGGCTGCACAGCTCAGTGCCCAAAGCCAGTGGGCCCCTGGCAGGGAAGCGCTAGGCTAACCCCCTCCCAGGCTTGGTCATGCCCAGACCGGTTCTTCTCTCGCCCGCTGATCCGCTCACCTCCACCCCACACATGCGTGCGCTTGCAGGAGGCCAGCTACATGGCAGAGCAGAGCGAAACGTGCATCCCTGCCTTCCTGCCAACATTTGCGGATCTCAGCCCTTCTCCCCCGCTGCTCGCAGGAGGCCAGCTACATGACAGCGCGATGCATTTGATTCACCGCCTTCCTGCCAACATCTGTCCGCCCCCCCTCGCTTAATGCAGGAGGCCAGCTACATGACAGGCCAGGTGCTGCACCCCAACGGCGGCTTTGTGGTCAACGGCTGAAGCGCCAGGGGGGCGTAGCCACGTGGCAGAAAGAAGACTGCAGAGCAGCTGAGCGGCGCGCGCCGCCTCGGAGGCACCAGCAGCCCTGGCCAGATGGCGCGGTGCATGCTGTGTGTGTTGATCTGGGAGGCTTTGCATAGGTTGTTGAAGCGCTAGCGCACTCTTGCATCAAAGTTGTTTGTACATGCATGACTGTGAAAAATGGCATGCCAAGGGTGATTTGCGGTCAAGCGATTGTCCATACTGACCGGGATTTGCGGTCGAGCGATTGTCCATACTGACCTAAAAGCAGCCGGTCCAGAACAGAAGGACAGGTGAATCAAAACATGTGCAGAGCGGTGAGCTGCACCACCCAGCGGCGACTGCAAAAACCGGCCGAGCTATACAATTTACAGAATGGGCATGGGCTGCAGCCCGGTACAGATCTGCTGCCGCTTGGCCAGCCGCTTGCATGCACATCGTGGCCCACGCGAACCTGGCCACTGTCGCATGCCGCGGCAGCAGGGGCAAACTGTGGCATACCAGACCTGCTCAGCCCGACCATCACAGCTTGCTGGCCTGCTGCTGCTTGCGGGCCACCAGCCGGTCGCGCGACTTGCGCAGCACCGCGTGCACCTCTGCACGCGGACAGCGGAGAAAACGAGAGGGGAGAGGCATGGGTTTGATGGGCACGGGCTAGGGGGCACGCTATGGAAGGGGACGACAATCAGGCGGCGCGTGCAGGCGGCACAGCACCCAGCGCGGCTGCCTGTGAATGGCGCACCAGCCCAGGTGGCCGGCCGCCGGCCGTGTGCGGCTGCTTTATCACCCAGCGCGGCTGCTTCAGAAACAAAAGCGCAGCAGCTCCACCAGCGGCAGCCGTGGTAGGCAAAAGCACCAAAAGCCTTGAGGCATCAACTGCCCACCCTCATAGTGCGGGACGCACGTGCAGTACCGCTGGGGCAGGCTCAAGCCTAGCATGCCACACAGGCAACAGCAATAAACGCTCGCATTCACCACCAGGAAACCCACCATCATAGTGCGGCGCGCACTCCTGGCGCAAGCGCTGCAGCCAGGCCTGAAGGCGGGCGTGCGGCGCCAGCAGCTCAGCCATGCTGGGTCCCTGCAGGCAGCAAGGGAACAGCGACACCGTTGACGGCAGCAGCGGCAGAGTGAGCAGCACCAGCCGGCCCAGTGGGTTGGGCAGAGCAGCGAGCTAGGTGCGCATTTGCCTTGCACTGCAGCAACACGGCAGGCTCAATCCCCGCCCTGCAAACATAGCTTGCCGCCCACCTGCGCTGCCCCCCCATCCAGCAGGCGCAGCTGCTCCAACTCGCAGCTGATCAATATGTGAGACGAACGTCCTGTGAACACCCAGCTCTGACTACGTCCAGCACAACCCCAGCTCACCTGCAGTGCGCCATCCAGCAGGCACAGCTGCTCGATTTCACAGCTCAGCAGCAGGTCGGCAAGCGAGGGGCGGGGCTGCCCCGCCAGGAAGGGCCCCTGCTGCAGCCACACGGTGTCGATGGTCTGGTGGGGAGAGGGATTGGGGGATGGTAAAGACATTGGAGTGCGCCGTGTGGAGGCAGGCCGAGTTGCGCTCAGGCGGGTGGGCGTTGCGAGGCAACAGTTTGGGTGCTCTGCAAGACCCGCAGCTCAGCATGAGCGCAGCAGCAGGCGGGTGAAAAGCTGCTGCCGGCAGATGCCCCACCTTGATCGCGGCTTTGAGCGTGGGCAGGCTGTAGCTGGACACCAGCTGCTCGTTGCCCTCGAATCCCAGGCTGCAATGGGGATGGGACCATGGAATGCACAGGTGAGAGAGCGACGACAGCTCTGTTGAGAGGCTGCTGCTGATTGCCCTCAAATCCCAGGCTGCAGCAGCGGGCAGGTGATCGCAAGGCAGATGGCAGAAGGAGCGGCATCACGGGTGGCCAGATCTGCCGGTTTAGCTCCATGCAACCTCCTCCCCAGGCAGTGCAGGTGCTGACGGGCAGGCAAGCAGCCCAAAATGTCGCCCTCACTCGAGGCTGATGGCCCGGTTCCACACCGCTGACCGCCTGCTTTCACGCAGTGATGTAATATGCACACCATCCCTCAGCTGCAATGCTTCACCGCAGTGGGCTCACTTAAGGCTGATGGCTCGGTTCCACACGGTGAGCATGCTGCCCACCCGCAGCGTGCTGCCGTGCCAGTCCAGCACGCTGCACACGCGGGCGCGGGCCCGAGGCTCGCCTGCATCCAACAGGCAAGGCAGGGATGGACGGGTTGGGATGGCCGGGGGGTGGGTGGGAGGGGAGTGAGACGGAAGGGAACAGGTACTGGCGGCAAGCAAGACAGCAGGCGGTGCATGATGCGAGCATGCCCACTGCTGCAGTGCAGCTCCTCTGCATCTGCTGCACATGCAGCGCACAGCAGCCCCCCAAGATCGCCGGTCGTCGGCAGGTGAGCTTGTTCCACACAGGTAACACAGCGGCAGCACAGCAGGCAGTGCATCTCTCCGGGCCATCACAACTGAGCAGCATGCACGTAGCAGGCATCAGCGGTCCGCAGCTGCTCAGTGACAGCGTGTCGCACAGGTAGCACAGGGTCAGCAGGTTGGCAAACTACCCCTTGATCGCAGGTCTGGGCTCACGTGGGTACCAGTGGTCGGCCAGCGAGCGGGTGTCGCACAGGTAGCGCAGGATGGCGCCGCTCTCGCCCAGGCTGAACTCACCGTCCTGTTGGGGACCCGGATTCAATGCGTTGAACCAATGGGCAAGCACTAGGCGCAGCACGGCACCTTGTCCAATGGCAGCCGATGCGATTGAGAAGAGCCCTCAAGCTGCACACACACCCGGTGCACACCCCAACCCGAACCGCTTGCCTGCAGAGCGGGCACCTTGCCCAGAGGGTTGACTGCCCGGAACTCGGCGCCCCGCTGCTCCACCTTGCCCAGGTTGACGCGTACCTCCTCGAACGGGATGCCCGCCAGCCTGAGCAGGCAGGAGCAGGTTGCAGCGGTGTGACGGGGCGGCCCCGAGCAGCAGGCAGCGGCGGAGCGGTGGCGGCAGGCGGTGGCGGCAGCTTTCCTACTGCCGGCGGGGCTGCAAATGCCCGGATAGCGTCCCTCACTTGCAGAACAGCAGGCAGGTGCGCGAGGGCTGCGACATCCTGTCCACAAACAGCTTGAGCTGCGCGGGGGCCTCCATCGTTTCGGCGTGGGCGTTGGGTTGCTATCGGTGCTTGCGGAATAGACGATCGTGTGCTCAGGAGCCGTTGGCAGGCCGTTCAGAAGAGCTAATGCGCCCGCTGACTCTGCACTGGAGATGGTGCCACGCTCGGGAGCGCTATTCTTTCTGCAAGCATGCAGCCCGCGTGGCCTCAAGTGTCGTCATCATGGGCGCGGCACGTGCAGGCGGCCAGGGCCGAGCAGGACAGCGGCGTTCTGGACGTCCTCGCCCTGGTGCGCTGCTGGGCCAATGCGGCCCCCTGGCATGACACATGGGCGTAGCGAAAGCGGTTGCAGCCGTCGGGGCATGGATGCAGCCGCCGCCGCCACCGCCACACGTTGTGCCACTCGCCGCCTCCCCGCTAACCCAGCCACACGTTGTGCCGCTCGCCGCCTCCCCGCCCCCTGTGCAGGCTGTGATAGCAGTCGGCCTGCTGCGCTTCTGGGCAGTGCTGTCTGCTGCTGATGTCGCGTTCCTGCTCGCGATTGCCGCCGCCAGCGCCGCCCTGCTGGCGTGGCGCCGCTGCTCTCCCGCCAGCGCCCGCAGCTTTGCTCGGCACCGGGAGCTGCCGGCAGTGCTGCTGCGCGTGGCCATCGCCGCCTCACCCGCAGCTTGGAAAGTCACCCGGCAGGCGCTGGCGGGCGTCCCACCCTACACCAACAGCGGCAGTGGAGCGTGGAATGCCGCCGTGTTTGGGCTCTCGCTTGGCTTCTGCAGCTTTGGCGCAACTGCCAATGTGCTGGTGAGTCTGGTGTGGGTTGAGCTGTGGGCAGGGCGGTGGCTTGGGTGTTGCAACCTCTCAGGGATAAAGCGCTTGCCTTGGCCCTGTGGACTGGCCATGCAAGGCTAATGCAACCCTTGCTGCCGCTGCCTCCGCTCCCACCCTCAGGCGCTGGCGCGCCCCGTCCGCCTCGCGCTGCACATCCCCGCCCAAGCGGCCGTCATGCTGTGCATCTGGTGGCGCAATGCCGCCATCTGTGAGGCGCCAGCGCTGCAGCACCCAGCGGCACAGCAGGCCACAGCCGCCGCGTACGCAGCCCTCACTGCCCTGGTCCGCCTAGGCAGCCCGCTGGCGCTGCCGCCGCAGTGCACGCAGCACAGCCCTCTGGGGCAGTGCGCCGCTGTGCTCACTCTGGCGGAGCTGCTGCTGGGGTTTCTGGCTCCCACGCTGCTGCTGGCGGCATCGGAGGCTGGGCTGTACCAGCGCTGGCGCCGCGCCTGGCTGGCATGGCAGAAGCAGCAGCTGGGAATGATGAGCAGCGCTGACGCCAGCGGCAGCGGCGCCAGCAGCAGCCGAGCCAGCAGAGGACGGTTGGCAGCAGCAGTGGCAGCAGGGCAGCAGGAGGGGGAGCCGTCTGAGGAGCTGCACACCGAGCTGTTCCCCTGCCTGAGGCCGCCCAGCAGGGCGGCTGCCTTCCTGTATGATTTGCTGAGTAAGCAACCATTCACCGAACCTGCCGATGCGCTTGTTGCTGCTCTGACTGCCATGCTGCTACTGGGCGCCGCCTGGCAGGCCATCCTGGCAGTCACGCCGCTGTAAACAAGCCGTGCTGCAGTTGACGCTCGGATCACGCGCGCACAGGTTTGGTGATAAGGTGCCCGTCTTCCGAAGATTGGGTTGCTAGGTGGTGCCACCTGCTGCTGTCCAGATGACCGCTCGTGAACAATGCGGCACATTGTTGATGCGTTGGGCGCCGCCACATCGGCACCGCTTGGAGCTGGATCTCAGACTTGCTACTGGCTACTTGCATTGCATCCTCTGCTCTCAATGGCTCCCGAGCTGACCCCTCCCGAGCACCCGCGGGTGCCCACCAGCTGGGCCGAGCACTTGAGGGCGTGCCGGGCCCGCAGAGACGCAGGCACCATTGTCGATGGCATTGGACTGGTTGAGTACAAGCCGCTGCGCAACGGGGCCGGGGCGGACTGGCCGGTTTAGCTGGTTCTGTCCTCCGCCGCCGCCGCCGCCGCCGCCGCCGCCGCCACCCCAGCCCTCCCCGCACACCTTTGCACTCCTTACACTGCTTTTCCGAGCACTGCAGGGCGTCATTTTCGTGGCGGTGTGGCGCTTCTGGCACTCCTTGACACCCGGCATCGCAGGCTTCCTGCTGGTCGCCACCGCCTGCCCGGCCGGCATGCTGTGGTGGCAGCTCCGAGTCAGCCGCCCCGCCGCCTACCGCCGCTGGAGCACTGCGGCGCGCGTGGCACAGCGCCTGATTGTCACCTCGCCAGTCGGCTGGGCGGTTGTGCAGCTGGCGATGGGCGGCGCCCCGCCCTACGGCCACGGAGCTCTGCTAGATTACACACTGTTTGCGCTCACCGTCTTCTTTGCTTCCTGCGGAGCCGCTGGCACCTTCTTGGTGAGCGTTGGGCGGCAGCGGCAGGCTAGGAGGCACTTGCTTGTGCCCTGCAAACTCCCAACGCCACTCTCTCGGTGTGCCTCCTCTGCACGCAGGCGCTGGCGTGCCCGCTGCCGCTCTGGCTGCACGCGCCCACGCAGGCAGCCATGATTGCATACGTGCGGCGGCACAACGTCGGCATGTGCGCCACTGCCGCACTGCAGCACCCTGCAGCCCGGCAGGCCACGGCGACCACCTACGCAGCGCTGACCTCGCTGCTAGGCATGCTGCCGCTGGGCACAGCAGGCGCAGCAGTGCAGCCTCGCGGCCCGCTGGGCCAGTGCGCCGCTGTGCTGGCGCTGGCAGAGTGCCTGCTCGGCTTCCTGGTGCCCACCTTGGCTCTTGCCGCCTGGGAGGCTGGACTGTATCAGCGCTACTGCCATTACTGGCTAGCTTGGCAGCGGGCAGAGGTGCACCATCGGCGGCAGCAATTTGCAGGGGCTGGGCAGGGGGATGCGGCACCAAGCCCAAGCAGCGGCGCAGCTGGCGCAGTGGTGGCACCCCATGGCAGCTGGCTCTCCTGGTGCCCCGCAGGGCTTGTTCCGCTTCCAGCGGAGCTGCCTGACCCGTTGCTGTGCCCCTTCTTATCGCCTCCCGGCAGAGCGGCTGCTACTTTCTACCGTGCCGTGCTAGCCTGCCGCCCATCTGAGCTGCTCGATTGCGTTGCGCTGTCCACCGCTGCCGTTCTGCTCCTGGCAGCAGTGTGGCACGCCCTGCTGCTGCTTGGCAGTGTTGACTGACCTTGTTCCTCATGCTTGGCATATGGTCGATTGGTCTGCAACACGCACGCATCGCCAGGCTGCCATCCAGAGCATCTGTACAGACGGCACCGCCAGCTGGCCAGGACCGTCGCCCGTGCACAAACCCTGCCTTGGCTTGCGTCCCAGCCCTTCACACCCGCTCTGCAACCAGATGACGCCGCACCCTCGCCCTGAGGCGGGCCCACCCGTGTCAGCGAGCTGGGCGGAGCACCTGCGGCCTTGCAGGTCCATACGAGACGCTGGCGCCACCCTCGACTACATCCTGCTGGTGCGTGCAGCCTTGGGGACAGTGCAACGCTGGGATGACGTAGCTGGTTGGGCCGCCGGCTGCCGCCAGCTGCCGCCGGCGCACCAGCTGCCTGACAACCTCCCCGCTCTCGCCCTTCCCCCTCCCACTGGCCCTGGCAGGCCATCATTCTGGTTACCCTGCTGCGCTTCCAGGCAGTGCTCTCGGCAGCAGACTTAGCCCTGCTGGCGGTGGTGGCTGCGGGGTCCGCCGCCATGCTGTGGTGGCGCCGCACACACCACGCCGCGTACCAGCGCTGGAGCGCAGGGCCCCGCGCCCTGCAGCGCTTGATTGTTGCCTCGCCAGCCTGCTGGAAAGTCACGCAGCAAGTGCTGGCTGGCAGGCTGCCCTACGGACACGGCAGGCTGCTGGATAGTGCGCTGTTTACCCTCCTGGTGCTCTTCACTTCGTGCGGCGCCACCGGCAACGGCATGGTGAGCTAACTGCTCCTGTTGCTCTGGTAGCCTTGACTGGCACAGCCTGCGCTTGCCGTAGGCTGAGTCTTACGTATACAGGCGGCCTGACCTCCATTGCCTCCTGCACCTTTCCACCCGCTTGCAGGCGCTCGCGCACCCGCTGCCTCTCTGGCTGCACCTGCCTGGACAGGCGGCTATGATCGCTTTCGTGCGGCACCACACCCCCCGCATGTGTGCCAGCACGGCCCTGCAGCAGCCACCCACCCGAACATGCCATGAACTCTGTTTACAGGAGCCTCACGACTCTGCTCAGCCTGCTGCCGCTCCAAGCGGCGGCGCCGCAGCACAGCCCGCTGGGCCAGTGCGTCGCTGTGCTGTCACTGGCTGAGCTGCTGCTCGGCTTTCTGCTGCCCACACTGATGCTGGCAGCATGGGAAGCTCGGCAGTTTCAGTGCTGGTGCCGCAACTGGGTGGCGTGGCAGCGGCAGCAGCAGGCGCAGCAGCATGAGGAGCAGCACGGTTTGTCGGCAGCTGGCACCAGCGGCGGCAGGGGTCCCAGCAACCTCTCGGCAACAGTTTTGGCTGGCACGGCGCAAGCCGAGCCTTTTGACGAGCCAGACCCATCGCTCTGCCCCTTCCTGCAGCCTCCCAGCAGGGCGGCGGCAGCTTTCTACCGCTTGCTGCTGGCCTGCTGCCGCCCAGCAGAGGTCGCCGACCACGCGGCAGTGGCTGCGGCCGCCAGCCTGCTGCTGCTGGCCGCCTGGCAGCTGGTGCTGCTGCTCACACCTTACAGCTGACATCGGCGCGGCAGTCTCTCGCCTTCCCAATCCCCACACCGCTGTCTGCCTGCACGTATATGTGTGTTTCAATTCATTTTGAATTCATTCAGAATTCAAAGCCCTCTTGTTTGCTGGCGGTCACACAAAGTAGGCGCTTCCATCTCACGCGTGTTTCATGTCCCAACTTTCCGCCAGGGTGTGCCTTGACTCCAGTTTCTCAAGTTGCTGTGCCCATCACGACTTGGCCCTGCCTTGCGCTGTGTCAAAGACGAGCGGCTTTCCTTCCACAATAGAATGTACAGTATGGTACACGAATGCGCAGTACGAGCGAGGCCAAAGCGCATGGGTGCAGGCTAGAGGCTGCGCCAGGCTGACTTTCCGGCAGCTGCTGGGGCACCATGCGCTTTGCTTGCTGCAGGCCATCACATACGCTGCCGCTTAACTCAACCTCAACTCGCGGCTCTCGTGCTTCAGCCTCAGGCAGCAGATTTGGTGAAGCGCGGGTGTGCGCCGGCCCGTCGGCCATCGCGCAGCGGAGGGGGGGTTGCCGCCGCTGCTGCCATCGCCGCTGCCGCCGCTGCTGCGGATCATTGCCTGGGGGCTGGTGCTGGTTGGGGTGGATGTTTACGCCGCAACCTGCAGCGGCCACCAGGGCACCGTGCAGCCCCGCCCCGCCGCCGCTCAGTGGATGGGGATGTCTGCTGGGCAGGCGTCTGGGTGCGCCTTCACGTGGGCCAGCACTTCCTCGTACTGCTCCCTCACTGCAGGCGTGGCGGGAGTCGAGCAACGCATAGCAACGATCAGGAGGGGCGAGTCACTGCAGGCATGACGGGAGTCGAGGCACAACACGGCGTTCGCCAGGTGGGTGAGACATGCGCAGTTTGCGCTGCAGCAGCCAGCACGGAAGGCAGGCACAACTCGGCGGCGCACAGCGGCAGCAGCACGAGGCCGCGGCAGCAGGCAGCGTGGCAGCAGCGCGAAGCAGGGCAGTGCCAGCCGCACGGGTGCACCGCATCAGGGCCACTTGCAAACCACTCGCCAGCAAAGCAACGAGTAGGTGTGCACGCAGGCGGCGGCGACTGTTCTTCCACCTGTGCACGTGCAAGCAGCAGCAACACCAGCAGTGCAAACACCTAGCAGCATCAACCCTAGCAGTCCCCAAACCCAAGCTCACGGTGCCAGGGCATCTCAGCATATACATCTGTGAACATGGCTGAAAGCGGCGGCTTGGGCTCCTTCTGCGCAGCTGCCAGCGCTTGCACAGTCTCACTGCAAGATGGCAGGGCGGAAAGAGTGCGCAAGCTGGGGTTCAGCGGGTGCAGAGGGTGTCAATCGAGACAGTGGATGCGCCGCCTCCAGCACCTGCACCACCTCGCTGCAGGGCGGGGATACAGGTGCAGGGGGAACTGGAATGCTGCCGCCACGGGGCCCTGCTTGCCAGACGCCAGCCACCGCTGAACCCTGCTTGCGCTTGCCTCCCAGCACACCATGGGTGAGAGCGCAGAGCAAGGAGCCTCTGTGACCGCTGCATGTTGCAATGCATGACCATTCCTAAACCTAAGCGTCGCTGTGCGCGCATCCGTGACCAGCTCGCCGCTCCACCAAGGCTGGGTCACGACCCCTGCTGCAACTGCCATCAACCACCACCCATCCAGCCCCACCTGCGTGCAGCCGCCCGCGCCTCCTTGTCCTGCTCGTCGCTCCACCAGCCCTGCTGCACCAGCCAGAGCTGGAAGCGGGTCACTGGGTCGCGCGCCCGCCACGCCTTCATCTCCTCGGCTGCCCGGTACCTGCAGGCAGGAGCAGCGCAGGGTGGTTGACAGCGGAGCCAGCCTCGGTTCAGAGGCGTGCTGAGAGGCAACCACGCATGCCTGCCGCAGTGCGTGCCCACCTTGGATGCCAACAGCCGTTCACCAGTGCGTTGCCACCCACCCACCCACCCACACCCACCCCACCCACCGGGAGCTGTCGTCCGACGTGGAGTGGTGCCCGCTGCGGTAACTCATCGCCTCAATCAGCACCGGCGCCTGTGGCAAGGAGTAAACCATGACTGGGTGTGATTTTTTATGACTGACGAGCATGGCGCCTGCAAGCATCGGGCAGAGTCCACACAGGTTTCCTGCCTGGTCTGCCTGGCAACTGCGTGTCATGCTCCCCTCCGCCGGAATCTGCATGCCGACAGTAGGCAGGCAGGCAGCGCAGCGGCAGCAGCAGCATACAGACAGCAGCATACAGGCAGCAGCAGCAGCACGGTAGCACATGTGCAGCCCTTGCCTGCTGCTCCACAGCCACCCGCCGCGCCTCCTTGGTTGCGCAGTACACCGCCCGCGCGTCGCCGCCATCCACCCGCAGGGTTGCCATGCCGTATCCCGGGCCGCGCCCTGCGATGCCGTCCCCTGCAGGGCGCAAGTGCAACAGCGTAGGCTGCAATATGAGGCGCGTGCCTTGAGGCAGCGCATCTGGGTGCCATGCGGCGGCCTGGGGCCTGTGCCTGCGTGCTGTTTACGCCTGGCCGAATCACAGCTCCCAATCTGAGGAGGCCATGCCATGCACTGCCATGCCGCGCCATGACATGTCATGCCACGCCATGCCACGCCATGCCCCACCCTGGCCCGCCATGCCATGCCATGCACCGTATGCAGCACGAGCAGTCCAGCCGCAGCGCACCTCGGTACTGGTCGGTGGCGGGGGTGGAGATGGCCCACCCGTTGTTGCGGCAAATGAAAATGATGGGCACCTTTGAAGAGGACAGCCGGAAGGCAAACAGCCGCACAGTGAGGAACGCAGTAGCGATGGAGCCCAACTTGCAGAACCGCATGCTTCAAGAAGGCGCACTAGCGCCCCGCACGTGCCGCTCATGACACTGCTCGACGGTGCTCTACGATCAGCGGACAGCCACTCATGCCGGCGCCATGCCCTACCCGCAGCGCTCACCGACAGCGCGGCGGCAAAGTTCATGGCGAGTCACACATGCCGTTTGGCGGTGCCAGCGGACAGCCGCTCATGCCAAGCACCCGCAGCACTCACCGACAGCGTGGCGGCAAAGTTCATGGCGGCGTGGCAGTCTCCCTCTGAGGCGGCGCCCTCCCCAAAGTAAGCCACGGATACCGCGGGCCGCTTGTCCATCTGCGCAGACAGGGGGAGAAAGGGTGAGCAAGGGCAGTGGGAGTGAGAGGCTGCGCCTGCGCCAAAAATCCACAGACACCGCCGGCCGCTTGTCCATCCGTGGGATGGAGCATGGCATCCCTCATTTCATGAGGTGCGGTGCATGGCTGCTGCAATGCCAAGCCGCGCCACACATGCCGCAGTGGTTGGCTGCCTTGCTGCCTCAGGCCATGGCATACCCATGCCGCGCCATGCCACGCCATGCTGCATAGTGGTGCAGCAACGGTCCACCATGCTCGCCCACGATGCCATGGGGCGCCTTATGTTTCGGCCCGAGGGCAACATTACACATGGCTGCAGCAGGCCGCATGCACCGCCATGCCATGCCATGCCATGCCATGCCATCTGCCCACGCCATGCTTCGCGGCATGGCTGCAATCGCCCACGGCATGGATCCACACCTTGATGGCATAGCCCGCCCCAACCGCGTGCGGCAGCTGGGTGGCCAGCGTGGAGGAGATGGTGTGGAAATTGAGGTCCCTGCTGCCGTAGTGGATGGGCATCTGCGATGGGAGTGGAATGGCAGGGCGGCACGGGAGCATGAAGGCGGCATGGCATGAGCAGCACAGCTGCCGTAGTGGATGGGCATCTGCGGATAGAAGTGGAATGGCAGGGCGGCAGGGAGCATGGAGGTGGCATGGCATGGCATGGCATGGCATGGGCAGGCACAGCTGCCGGTAGTGGATGGGTATCTGCACGTAGAGAGGCATGGCATGATGGGACATGGGTGTTTCGTAAAGGCATTCATGGCAAGCATGGGTTGAGGGCAGTTGGAACCGCGGCTGCCGTGGCGTGCCACATACCATATGAGTTGAGGCAGGTATGGCATGGGGAGCAGTCAGCATGGCGCGACATGGCGAGCGGCCAGCATGGCATGCCTCTGCGCCCCATGGCAGCCACTCAGCTGGCATGGCATGGCACAGCACGGCGCTCAAACCGGCTTGCCATGGCATGAACATGGTAGGTGCGGTTGCCAGCCCACAACCGCAGCAGCCCACTGCCATGCCCACCTGCCGGCCCCTGCCCTGCTCATTCGTGTTGCCAAAGCACTGCGGACACCGGGGGCAACATGGCAGTGGGAGTCGGCGCAGGGCTGAAGCGGCGTGCTCCCATGCAACGTCTGACCGCACGCTCCCCACATTGCACCGGCCAAGCCTCGTCGGTCCTAAGCCAGATCGCGTCCCCCACCTGGTGCGCCATGTCCTGGATGCTGAACCCGCGATACATGATCACGCCCTGCTCCCGGTACTGGCTGCAGGGGGCGGTGCAGAGCAGGACAACACGTCATCAAAGGGGTACATGATTCCGCCCTTGCTCCCGGTGCTGGATGGTGGCATCTACGCCACCTGAAGCACACCGACATCTCAAGCATGCTGCCATCTCAAACACCTGACCACCGCGTCCTGCGGCTCCAGCGCCGCCGCCAAACCATGCATCGGGGTTTGGACTACCGCATTGCCAAGATCAAGGCATTCAAACTCTGCGTCCTACTAGAAAAACAAGCGCCCACCTGAACACCACGTCCTGCGGCTCCAGCGCCGCCGCCGACCCGATGGCGGTCGCCTCCTCGCCGCTGCTGGTCATGTAGAAGGAGAAGCGGCCCTGCAGAGGGAGGAGAGCTACCTTCAGCAGCAGAAGCCGCCTTCTGCCCTGGACGAGCAGCGTAGCGGACACGCTGCTGGTCAAACGGAAGAGGCAGCAAGCAGCGCTGCGGCGGCACGAGGTTGCAGGCAACCCCGCTGCAGGTGCCCGCGGCCACGGCCACACCCGCGGCGTGACACAGCTCGAGGCAGCGCAGCATCGCACCTGGCGCTGCGCCTCGTAGAAAATGGTGTCCACTGTCTGCAGCTTGACCATGGTTTGGTACATGCGCACCGCTGTCTCTTTGGACAGCTCGTGCGGCAGCGACGCCCCCGGCACCTCTCGCCCCGCAGAGTCCAGGGTGCTGTATGGAGGGACAGGAGCGGGCCGAGTTGCAATGCAGGCAGGCCGAGCAGGCAGCGATGCGTGGAGTGCTTCATGTGCAGCTCAGTCTAGCGTGCTGTGCACAGGGCGGAGTGAGATGAGGGCGCACAGGCTCGTGCAACAGTGGTGCGCCGGTCAGCTTGCAAGCAACAACAGAGCAGCAATGCCGTGCGTCACCTGCCACAGTAGCACAGCCCGAAGCAAACTGCAGCTGCACTGCATCAGGTCACACCTGCGCGACCAAAGCGCCGTCAAACGCTGGCCCCAACCCCTCGCCCACTCAAAACCACGCACCGGTAGCAGGGCATGGGCGCCCGCGGGCTGAAGGAGCCGCCCACCAGGCTCAGCTGGCTGGTGAAGGGCACCGAGCCGCCCGGAAAGTCCATGTGGTCGTCATCTTTGCAAACAGGTGCTGCTGCGGCAGCAGCGGTCCCGCCGCCATCCGCGGCAACGGCGGCAAGGGAAGCCGAGTGGACGGCCGCCGCCGCTGCCGCCGCCACCCGCCAGGCCCCCGTCAGGGCGGCCCGCCCGCCGGCGCCCTGTAGCGCCGCTCCGCAGCGGGCCAGCATCCGCCCTGGGGTCACTCAGCAGCCCCACGGGCAGCGGCTGTTGCTGCGGCCTGGGGTTGACTTGCAGGCGGCGCTGTCGGGTTCTGCTAGTCCTGATCAGCGATCGGAGACAGATCACAATGCAAGGCGGGCTGCCGGGACGTGTCGGCCATCCCCATCAGCATGCCGCTTCCATGCGCAAGCGACCCAGCCCTCGGCGGCTGGATTGGCGCACTCCGGCAGCCTCCCCAAGTACCCGGGAGACACGCGAGGGCCGCACCATGGGTCTCAAGGCAGGTCCAGGCTGATAGGCTTGCTCGCCGCTTCTCCAGCCGATCTGCACGCGCTGCAGCATGTTAGAGATGCAGTTTGCGCTGCGCTGTGCCCCGATTGCCGCGTTGCCAGCCAGGGCGCCGCCCGTGGCTGCCGCTGCCGCCTCCGCTCCTCGCCGCCGCCAGCCCCTCCCCTGCTGCCGCCGCCCGCGCGGCCGCGCCTTTGCTGCGCTCACGCTGTCATTCGCCGGTCGCCTCGGCTTTGGCGGAGGTGCCAGCCAGCTGCAGGTCGGTTTGGGTTGCAGCAGGCGTGCTGGCCACCGTACCGCTCCGTCGCCGCTCTGATTCCGTCCCCGCCCTGCCCCTTGCTGCCCCGCCCCTGCAGGAGGACTTTGATAAGGCTGCCGGTGCGTGTCAGGGCTTTGCCTGTGGAATGCTAACTGATGAACCCTGCTGCTGTGCTGTGGGGAAGCAGTGCTGGCCCGCCGGCGCTGTTGCCAAGTGCAGCGGCAACCTGCACCGCCAATCCGCCCGCCGGCCGGCGGCGGCAGCTGGGCGTGCACCCTGCATGGCTGTTGCAGGCCCTTGCTTGCCAGAATGCCGCCCTGCTATCTCATTGCGGTGCCGTGTAGCCTTGCAGTGCACCAGCTGCCGTGGCTGTCGCTGTTGCGGCCCTGTGACCGAGCTGTGCTGCTGCGCTTGAGCTGTGCTGCTACGCATGAGGGACCTCCGCCTCCCCTGCTGCCACCTGCCGCCGGTACTCGACAGCTTGCGAAAAATGCACCCAGCAGATCTGGCGCCTGTGCAGGGGAGGCCAACCCCTGCCCCCTGCCCCCTGCTTTGCTTCTGACTGCTAGCTGTCGCCGGGTTTGACTGTTGCAGAGGAGGCCAAGACCCTGCCCGACAACACCAGCAACGACGACAAGCTGGCGCTGTACGGCCTGTTCAAGCAGGTGGGCTGTGGATGAGTTGCAGCTTCTGTGTTGGTCAGCTGCCCAGGCCTGGATGGAGGCGCTGGCGCTGTACGGCCTGCTCAACCAGGCGCGGTCCCCCGCTGCAAGTGCTTGCCTCGACTGCCAACCCAGCAGCGCGGGAGGGCACCAACTGCGCTTGCCTGCATGCTGGTGTGTGCTCTAACCGCTGCCCTTGCCGACTGCTGCCTGAGTACAAAACGGGTGCTTGCCCGCATGCAAGTGTTGGGTGACCATCTTTGGGGTCGCTGTGCCTGTGCTGCAGGCCAGCGTGGGCGACAACACCACGGCCGGCGGCGCATCTCTCATCGCGTGCCTTGCTGCTCACACCTGGCTTGACTGGATCCCCCACTACATCGTTTGTACTAGCCTCCCCCTTGCAGGCCACCGTGCCAACAGCACCACCAACCGCCCAGGGTTCTCACAACGGCACATGCCTGTTCCACGCTCAGCTGGTTTGAATGTGCAACCTCCCTTGCTGCAGGCCTCCGTGGGCGACAACACCACCGACCGGCCCGGCTTCTTCGACCCCAAGGGCAAGGCCAAGTGGGACGCCTGTGAGTGCCAGACTACTGTTTTCTGGGGGAGGCTAGTGCAAACGATGTAGTGCGAGGGTGCAGCTGCTTCAGTGGGACCCCAAGGGCGCAGCCAAAACGTGTGTGACTCGCACATTCAATGTTGTTGCTTTGAGTTGCGGCTGGCTGCTGCACTGCATGCCACAGCCGCTGCCCCGCCGGCGTGCACACTGCCTTCCAGCCACTCTTCATCTGCCGTCCCCGCCTGGCTCCGCTGCCGTTGGCACATCGCCCCAGTTTCTCAGTGTGGTTGCAGTTGTGGATGGCTGTCGCATCGAGGTGCAGTTTGCCCGCGACCCTGCTCACCGTCCTTTTATTCGTGGATGCGTAAACCCATGTGCAGGGAAGAAGGAGGAGGGCAAGAGCAAGGAGCAGGTGGGGCCTCGGGCTGCCGTTCTGTCGCTGCTGCTTTGCAGATGCCTGGGGCGGCAAGTGTGGTGTGTGGGGAGCAGTCTGTGGGGGCAAGGGCATGCGTTTTGCTCATGCATGGCATGTTGTTGCAGCCCCATACGTGCGGCCATGCACCAGCACAGCAAGCGCGTTGACGCATGCTATTGTTGTGTGGTGTTTGCACTGAAATGCAGGCCATGCAGGAGTACATTGAGCTGGTGGCGCAGCTGAAGGCCAAGTACGCGGCTTGATGCGGGAGGCAACAGCGGCTGTAGCACGGGGGAGAGCCTGTGCCGCAGTACCTACGCTAGCCATGCAACTAGGTGGCATTAAAATGCTCGAGTGCAGCCTCCACGATCCCCGCTGATGTTATTGCTGTATTGCTGCTGTGCCCTGCAAGAGAAACAAGTGGGGTGGCGGCCTGAAGGCCGCAGAAAACAGGGCGTAGCCCGCAGGGAGCGGCGCCTCGGCAGCCGCCCACCGCAGCCAAGTGCTGGGCTCAATCCATTAATGAGTTGAGCCTCGCCAGCAGCCGCCCACCGCAGCCAAGTGCTGGGCTCAATCCATTGATGAGTTGAGCCTCGCCAGCCGCCCACCGCAGCCAAGTGCTGGGCTCAATCCATTGATGAGTTGAGCCTCGGCAGCCGCCCACCGCAGCCAAGTGCTGGGCTCAATCCATTAATGAGTTGAGCCTCGGCAGCCGCCCACCGCAGCCAAGTGCTGGGCTCAATCCATTAATGAGTTGAGCCTCGCCAGCCAATGCCAAGCCCTGGTTTATGCACACTGGGCGATGGTCTGAGCAGCTTTGCGACTCCCACTCTCTCTCGAGAACGGCACCTCAGGGCTCCACCTCAAGAGGCGAGCTTGCATCCTCGCGATGCTAGTTCTTCAGTGTCGCGGGACTAGAACACGTCTCGGAAGAGCCGGTGCAAGGGAATCGGCCTTCCGCTGCAGCAGGCCCACTAGGCGCTCACCCGCTCGCCCTTCTGTTGCCTTTCGCAGGCCGCCATGCGTGCCGCGGCGGTGTCGCACGCTCATCCCAAGCAGTGCAACGCCCCGAGGCGGCGTCCCCCCAGGCCGCCCGCCGCCATCGCTACGGCAGCTCCTGCCGCCGCCGCACCAGGCGCCGGCAAGCAGTATGCACCCAACGACCCGCGGCGGTGGTGGAACATGAAGGAGGGAAGCAGCAGCAGCAGCAGCAGCAGCAGCAGCAGCGCCAGCAGCAGCAGCAGCGGCAGCCCCAACCCGTGGCCGGCAGGCGGCCTGCCGTCTGCCGCCCTTGATTTGGCCGCCGCCATCGAGCCGCTTGCCACGCTCTGCGGCGCAGACGCTGCAGCCCTCACCCAAGCAGTGCGCTGCCTGCCCCCCGCGCTGCGCCAGGGTGTGCTGGCCAACGGCCGTCAGGTGGCGCAGCACTTGCGCTCCCTGGGGGTGCCGCTGCCGCTGCTAGCCGCAACCCTCCGCCGCTGCCTGCCGCTCTTCAGCCGGCCGCCTGCACAGCAGGCGGCCCCACGCATGGCGGAGCTCATGGATGCCGGACTGAGCGCCACAGAAGCGCTGCGGTGCTTTGAGCGGAGCCCAATGGCGGCTGGCAGCGCCAGCTTGGCACCCAGCCTGGCAGCCCTTGCCGACCTGCTCTCAGCAAGCGACAGCAGCAGCGGTGGCAGCGGCGAGGGCAGCGCCAGCAGTTCAGCGTCCAGTGCGGCACGGCTGCAGCCAGTAGCTGCACTGCTGCGCGAGCAGCCCGGTGCAGCAGGCGCCCTGCTGGCTGTCGATCCAGCGGAGCTGCGTCGCCGCGCCGCCTACCTGCAGGGCAGCCTCGGCTTGTCTGCAGCGCAGCTGGCGGCGTCGGTGCGCCGCGACGCCGCCCTGCTGGCGCTGCAGCCTGAAACGCTGGAAGAGCAGGCGGCTGCGCTGCAGGAGGAGCTGGGTCTGAGCGGGCAGCAGTTTGCGGCACTGGCGACCGCCTGCCCCTCGGCATTGGCCGACTTGGCAGATTGCATCGAGGAGCTCACGTGTGCGGCCTCCAGCCTGGCTGGGGTGAGCTGAAAGGGCGTGGGATGAGTGCATGCCCCAATGAGTGACAAAATGAAGCGCTTCATGTGCCGGAGGCAGCGGTGCAGATGCGGCAGTGCAAGGTGTGTCGCCCGACCAGATCTTGAACAAGGGGGTTTGCCACCCCTGCGGCAGATCTCTGAACCCCCATCCTCCCCTTCTCAATGCGCCAAATCAACCCTCCCCTCCCCATTCAGGAGTATGGTGAGTCGGAGGCCCGCCAGATGGTCGCCGCCTGGCCCGGCCTGCTGTCCTCCGACCCCCGAACTCGCCGCCGCTCTGAAGCCACTCTGGGCCTGCTGTGGGTGTCCCACCCGCGCGGCCTCACGCTGCGCCGCCCCCAGCTGCTGTGTGCTGACCTGGCAGATCCAGCCAGCGTGGCAACCCGCCTGCTGCTGCAAACCTGCTTTGGGCTTAGCTCGGCAGAGGTTTATGAGCTGGTGGGGTGTGCGGCCAGCGGCGAGGCGGAACGCCTGGCCTGCCGGCTCAGCTATGCAGAGATGAACGGGCTGCCGCTGCAAGGCCCTGCGGCCAGCAGCGCGGCCAACGGCGCGGCGGCGGCTGGCAACACCGCTGCCCCAGCCAGCAACAGCAGTGGTGGCAGCAGCAGCGCCGCGCCTGGCACAGCAGCGGAGCAGACCGCAGCACGCGCAGCGGGGCTCAGCGTGGATGACGTGGCAAGCCTGCCGGATGAGCAGCTGCTGCCGCGCATGCGGGAGCTCGCAAGCAGTGCCAGCAAGCCCTGGCCCAGCAGCCCACATTTCGCTGCCTTTGCAGCCAGCTTTGCCAAACGGTCGGAGTGGCGCCACCTGCAGATGGGCGCGGCTGCTGAGTCGGCCCGACTGCTGCGCCTGCTGCGCAGCGCCGCCGCATGACCTGAAACAATTAACAATGTATCCAACCCCCAGTTGCCAAATGAACGAGTTTGGTCTGTTTTGACCCTTGCATCGCCCACCGCCCACAATTCACCCCCACGCTTTTCCCGGCATTGCCTGCCCTGCATGCACATGCTTTGCTGGGCTCCCTTTCAGACCGTTTTTTGAGCCAGCTAGCTGTTGTTCCCCCCCGCTGCTTTGAGAGCTTTCACCCTTCAACACTGCCCATGCACGCCGGGCCCTGCTGTTGCAGCCCCCCATTTTTGTCCGTTGCCAGGGCCGCTGAGCCTTATTTTTTCCTCCACACCTGCATTGAGCCACGATCAATTGCCCTCGCCACGCAGCCATTTGTCCCTGCCAGTTATCTGTTGCATGTGCCTTCCACTGCACAGCACAAGAGCCCACCTTTGATTGCTTTCAACGTACACGCAACCGCTGTTTTGCCTGGCTGATTCCCAGTGCACGTGCCGTGCCCGCCCAATGCAGGCCTCGCAAGTGCACAGTCAGTTTGTTGCAACTGCTCGAAAGCAGCTTCTGCCAACTTGAATGAGTGTAGCCTGCCAGTGCACCAGCCTCAAGAGGTGGTCAAGGGTTCTCAGGGTTCCTCAACATCTGCGCCTCAGCAGTGTAAGCACGGCAGCCTACCAGCTGCTGCGGCCGCTGCCGCCACTGCTCTTCAGCCCACGGTCAGTCGCTGGGCAGCCACTCGTGCAGCAGCTGTGGAGCAGTTGCAGCCCTGCTGTGCCTCGCTCGACGAAGCAGCCTTCCGGGTCCTGCTGTGAGCCTGCGGCGGGTGAGCCCTCGGCATGCAGCTGTTCTTTCAGCATGCAGCAGGAGCTTTTGCAGTGCCAGTGGGTGGCATCGTGGCGCCGCTGCAACAACTCTCGGTGGCGTTGCAAGAGGGCGAGCAGGCGACAGCAGGTGGACGCAGCCTGTGGTGCATGCACTGCTGGAGCGGACCAGACAGCTAGGAGGGTCGGCTGCGATTCATGCGCTTGCGTTCAGTTGTTAGTTCTGCTAGTTGCACTCTCATTTGCTTGCGCTGGTGCGCCGCCCGGCTGCGGCGCCCAGAGCTGTGGAGCTGCTTGCCTGCTTGTTGTTGCTTGGCGGCTGCGGCGGCGCTTTTGGCCGGTTTTGCACTGCTGTAAAGGTTGCCATTCGTTACACCGCGCCACATATCTAGCTCGGCCGACATTGGCACATGCGTGCACGGGGCCTGGCGCAGTGGCTCTTGCCGGCTGCTGCCTCATGGCGCGCTGGGCTGCTGGCCACCGCTGCTGGCCGCGCCGTGCTGCATCATGCAGAACGCCCACATGGCTTCTGTGCCATCTGGCACAACAACGCTGCCGGCGAACATCAGCAGCCCAGTCAGCACGTGTTCAGCCGCAGCCGTCGAGGGCACAACGCCTGTGGCGCCAAACAGCACAACGGTGCCCAGCACGTGTGCCGCTGCACTGTAAGCTAGGTAGACGGACAGCCGCCCAGTCCGCTTCTGTGAGTCGGCGAGCAGCTCCGCCATCACGTCTGCCGGCTGCAGCACGGCAGGGAGCAGGGTGGTAGTGAGCTGGGCTGCCCAGTGGCGGGCTGCTCCCCTCTGGGCTTTATTACCAGCTAGCCTCCTCAAACCACACCCAACGCATATTCTTTCATTCTTTCTTTCCTGCTAGGCTGCCCGCAGCTGGCAGCATTGCAGCGAGCCCCCACCACCAACCGCAGGCCATGTGCACGCAGAAGCATCCAGCGCACCTTCTTATGCTTGCACCGCTCGCAAACTCCCTCTTGGCGACGATGTTTGTCAGCCAGACGCCGATGCCGATCAGAGCGATGACAACCGCCGTCCCAGCTGCACCGCCAGGCTAACCGGCTTCCACCATGCCGCCACCGCCGCACTGGCCCCCGCCAGCAGATCCCGCCAGCCATGCCTTAATGGCCTTGATGGCAGCGTGGCTGCTGATGCCGCTGCCGCTGGCGGCCGCAGCCACTGGGCTGCGCAGGTGCGCCACAGCGGGCAGCCAGGTGCTTCCATGGCCGGAGGGCCGCGCTGCGGCGGCATGAGAGCGCGGCAGCACGGGGCGGCGCTGCACTGGGCTGGTGGCGGCCATGCCGCGCGGCGAGCTTGCCTGGGCGAGCATGGCTGCAAAGAGAGGGGCAGGCGGGAGTGTTGCAGATGCAGAGGTGAGAATGATGGGCCATGAGGGCGGCGAGTGGCACGAGCGGCGGCGGCTGTCGACGGAGGGAGCGCCGCTGCCCTGAAGCTGACGCTGGGGGGTGCGGGCAACCGAGCTGGGGTGCCCTGCTGTGCCCTGCACCTTCAGGCTTGGCAGCTGAGGGGAGCAGGCAAGCCCTGGCAGCTCCGCTCACCTGGATAGGGGGCTGGGCGGCGCCAGCAGTGCAGCTGCGTAGAGCTGCTGGCTAGCTGAGGTCTTGGAGCCTCTGGGGTGCAGGGAGGGGCGCTGGAGGTGAGGTTGGGCTGGCCTAATCCTGCGGCATCCATCCCAGCGTTGGCGGCAGCGCGGCGCACGCCGCCCCTTGGGCGTGTCTATCGTGCCCTACCTACTTGCCCTGCATTTTCAAGGCTCTTGCAAGACCTCAATCGCAGCTTGGAACCCCCAGAAGATGGCCACGGCGCTCAGCTCGCGGCCGCTGGGGTTCCGCCCGGCCCTGGTGGGGCGGGTCGCTCGTCCGGGCTTGCAGGCGCGTGGTAGCTCTGTCGTGGCGGCGTGGCTGCCTGCTCGTGGCTGCCTGCTTGCAGCCAAACTGTGTCAGTCCCCTCTCTTCACGCTGGCGCCCCACACGCCCCGTCCCACCTTTGCAGTCTGCCCCCAGCTGCGCAAGCCCGCCCTGCGCCGCCTGGCTGCCGCAGAGCCAGCGGCACCGCCGCCGTCGCTGGACAGCCGCACTCCAGCTGCCCAGCCAGTAGCCGGCGAGCCCCAGCCAGCCAGCCAGCTGCGAGGCACGGCGCAAGCTGCGCCCGGCGCCAAGCAGGGGTGGCGCGTCAACCCTCCACTGTGGCCGATGAAGCTCGTCACCATTGGAGCGTGCCTGCTCTCGGCAGACCTTGCCTTCCGGCGGGGCAACCCATACGCTGGCTGGGTCAGCCTGCTTACGGTCCTCTTCATCCTGCTGCCCCCATGGTCGCACGCGGGGTGAGTGGGGGTGCGGATGGCGGGCAGCGTGTGGAGGTGGCGGGTGGGCAGCGGGCGGGCCCTGCTGCTGCTCGTGTGCGCACCCTTGCCAGCCCTGCCAGGTGCTCAAGGTCGTGCCCCCTATCCCCTGCCCTGCAGGTGAACCGGTGCCGCAGACCTGTGGCTGCGTGGGCACAGCCAGGTGACCATTTGGGGGCAGCTCAGCCGCAGCATGCGGGGCGGGGTTGCGTTGCTGTGCTGTGGCACGGTCCGGTCAATGCACTGCCTGAGTATGCAGGTGTGCTCGGCTTGCTCACCCACACCACGCACAGCTTGCACACCCACCTTGCCCGGCTGGCTTCCCACCGCACCTGACGTGCAGATGTGGCGTGCAGCGCACCCACGGGCCCCCACTTCTGGGCCATGCCACCGCCCCAGGCTGCGCAACGGCACTCGCTGTAGGGCCACGCGCTGTAGGGCAACGCGCCGTTGCCCCATGCAGGCGCGCTGCCGCACAAGCTGCGGGCACTGCCGCTGATGCCGGCGCATGCCACCAGCGCCTCACCCCTTGTCCTCGAACCACTCTCTAACTTTACAAGTTTTCAAGCTGTACATCATCTGTACTCTAGATTCTGATTTGATTTCTGATTTCTGATTGAACAATATGCGCAGCTTCCAGCTTCACGCTTGCTCCGCGCCCTGCGCCCCGCCCGTCTGCACGTGTGAAACTTGCGGACTGCTTTGCAGTGGAGTGGTGTGGTGTGGCTGTGAAACAGATTCAGTGTGGCCCGGTGCTCGGAGCAGTGCTCATCATGCACTTGGTTTGCGGCAGCACTGGCGTGTGTCGCTGCTGCTGCCCTGCTCTGAGCCGTCCAGTCCATCATGCCAGCTTACACGGCGGCGCCGTTGTGGCTAGGAGCAGAGGGAGAGCATCGGCACACTCACGCAGCGAGACTTTGCGCAGGCCCAATCAATTGCAGCTGCTGGATGGCTATCTCACTTGAATGGATCGGGCCATATGCCTCACAGCAGCTGCCACCCTGACCGCAAATCGCACGAGCATCAGCCTGGCAGCCAGCATGGCATGCCTCCGCCACCGCTTATCAGCCCACGAACAGCGGCTGGACAGCCACTTGCGCAGCAGCTGTGCACATGTGGAGCAGCTGCAGCCCTGCTGCCGCCAAGCCGCCACTCTACAGCCCAGCTGTCTCCCAGGCTGTCTTGGCCAGGGGGCCGCTCAGCTCCGAGAGCGGTGCCTTTTGCTTGGCAGCTGCCCACTGGCTGGTCAGCTCCCGCAGCTCATCCGGCTGGGAGGCCTGCGCAGGGTANGGCGGGGGCGGGGGCGGGGCCGGGTGTGATTGCATCTTGGCCGGACTGTAGAGGCCTGCAAATAATGTGTGGGCCCATGTGGACCCATGCAGTTGCGCACCGTTGGAACCCCAAGCAGCCCAGTGCTTCATGCCCACCTGTGCCAGCTTGGGCAGGTACTTGTCTTCCTCGTCGTGCATGTGGTGCTCAAACGCCTGAGCGGGATGTGCCGGGTAACACGCAGCAGGCACTCGGGGCATTGGTGAGCACGGCAGCTGGCGCCTGCCGCACAGCGACCGTAGGTGGAAGGCGGCATGCGCGTGGCCCCGCCGCCCCCTCCGGCATCCAGCTGCGCCTGGCCCACTTGGCTTGTCATTCACCGCAGGTGCCTTGATCAGCAAGTGCGCCCGGTTGGGCCATGCCCAGCCCCGACGCCCTTGCTCCCGCAAAGGCAGCCAATGACCGTCAGGCCAAAGGGTTGCTAGCGCACCTGTTGAGTCGCCGCCACCAGCTGCGCCGGGCCCGCCCAGCGGAAACAAACACAGATGACGTGGTAATCACCCTCACAAGCCACACCTGTTGAGCCTCCCTCATCTGCTGGGCCAGGCCGGCCCAGTCGCCCTCGAGCCCTGCCAGCACAGCCGCCACCAGCTTGCCCTCCAGCTCGGCGTGCTCGCGGTTGGAGTGCTGCGGGGGTGCACCAGGAGCTGAGGGTGTGCGGGCGTGAAGGAGCGCAAGAACAAGTACGCCTGGGTGTGGATTGAGGGGGCAGGGGTGATGGAGTGCCAGCACAGCTTGCATCAGCCAGAGGCAGTGGGGGCGCCGGGCGGGTTTTCCAGGTCACGTCTAGAAAGCGGCTCCCCTTCCAGCCCAGCTTGCCCGAAGATGCACACACAAGCAGGTACAGAGGCAGCCGAGCTTGCTGCAACACTACAAGTGGGCCCACCACATCAAGTTTGCTGCACCACAACAACTTGAAGTGGCCGCACCTCGGAGAAGGACTGCCCCTCACCGCCCAGCTTGCCCTCCATGAAGGGGTACAGCACCGCCTCCTCCGCCTGCGTGTGCCAAAACCAACAAGGAAATCAGGCCCAACAGCACCTGGCAGCGACCCTCCTCGCAAAACAAGTGCGCCCTCCATGAAGGGGCACGGCACGGCTTGCTAACCCCACGGGCCAGCGGAAGTTGCTCACTGCAACGCAGCCAACCCAACAGCCTCAAGGGCAGCCCCGCCCCACTGGTGGCGCACAGGTAAGCCCCCTGCCCGCTCGAGCTCGCACCCGGCTGTGCAGCAGCACATCCACCGTCACGGCGGTCGCCAGCGAAGCAGCCAGGTGGTGGTCACCGTCTTTGGCGGCCTGCCAAGCAAAAGCGGGGCACGGCACACAACCTGGTGAGCTGGTGAGCAGCAGGGAGGTGAAGCAGCAAGCTCATCAGCGCCATCCTTTGCGACCTGCCAGAAGCGGGGCATGGCAACCAATTGGTGCAAGTGCATTGGTCAGCAGGAGGCCGAGTTGGCTTGCCGTGTTTCACGGCCTGCAGGAAGCACGGCCAAGCTAGCACCGGGAAGCAAGGTAAGCAGCCAAGTGAGTTGGGCAGCAGCAGGTCAAGCAGCCAGCTCTCGGTTGCTGCCATGCCGTGGTAGGCCGCGCCCCCAAGTCGCGGCCGTCCGTTGGCCATGCAGCAGCAGGCGGCGTTGGGCAAGCGCTGCTCGGCGGCAGGGACAGTGCACGGCCACGCGCCTGCAGGCAGCGCCCCATCATGGCGGTAACATTTCGGTGGTCGCATACCACCGCATCGATGATGGTGGGCTCCTGCACCGGCAGCGGTGGATGGCGCAGATGCACTGGTGGGGAAACACAGTGATGCCGGTGCGCACACAAGGCCAGTGGGGGAGCAGCCGCCTCGGATGATGCGCCCCGAGCCGCCGCCCGTCTTGGCTGCGGCTACGCAGCTGCGCAGCTGCTTCCAAGGTTCTGCGCCCCGCCCTCCGCTTTGACGCGCAGTGCTGCCGCACCTGCAGGGCCTTGGCTGCCATGCTGTAGGTCTCGCCGGAGCGGCGGCGGCGCTGGGTGGGGGCTGGGCCAGGCAGCAGCCTGCGGGCGCTGGGGGCGGCCAGGCAGGCTCTCTGGACGTGCAGCAGGAAGCCTGCGTGCATGGGAGAGGCTGACAAGGGCAGGGAGGGGGGGAGAACAAGGGTGGTAGAGAGTGGCGGCGGGCGCACACCAGGCGGCCTTCTGCCCTGCGGCCCGCATCTGGCATGGGAGGTTCAAACTTTAGAAATTTCATGGCCCTCACCCGCGAGTCCAAGACTCGACGAAGGCTTGACTGGCACACAAATTGCCCTGCTGAAAGTAGGGCCATGCTGCAAGCGTGCCACGGCAGTTGGGGCAACCGACCAGCGGCGGCGGCGGCCTTGCCGTTGTCAGTTGGGCATTGAAGCCCATGCCAAGGCATGCGAGGAACTGGCACCCATTACATGCACGGTGCATGATGCAGCTGCCACACTCCCTGAAGAGCAGGTGTGGCTCCGCAGCTGGCGGTGCCGAGCAGCACGCCGCACACTCTTGGCTGCCTGCTCCCCTCCTCTCTTGTTGCATGGCATTGCCGCGCATCTCGCCGTTGCAGACGTTGCTGAGCTCCATGGCAGAATGCTCAGTCGACATGTTCTTGCCCTGCAAGCCGCGGTAGCAGGCCACGCCGCCGCGCAGCACCTCGGGTTGTTCCGCCCGCCGGCAGGCGGCGCCAGCCGCCGGCGCCGCCCACCCACCAGTCAACGACGACGGGGAGCGTTACGTTGCTTGTGACGACTCACTGGAGCTGTGCGGGGGCTGCCCGAGGCTCACAGTGAGCATCATGCAATTGGCGTCGAGGGCTGCTGCACCGAGCACTGCTTCGCCGATCGCTGTTCCATTCGTCTCATCACACACTCAAACACGCGTTTTAGAGGCCCCACGATGCATCTGCAGCCCGCACCTCCCCGGCCTCCGGTGGCGGCAGCAGCGAAGAGGGGGGTGGTGGCCTCCTCCTCCGCGATACAGGGCGGCCGGGCAGCGCCGCTGAGGCGGCAGAGGCGTGCAGCAGGTGGGCCAGCCGCCGAATTCAATTGCTCGCCGTGCACCGGTTGGGCGCCGCCCGCTCCCTGGCCGCACCCAGCCAAATTGCGGCTGTGCAGCGCTGATCTGGGGCGCGGCGGGCCCCAGGCCTGCCGCCGCCTGCCGCTTGCCGCCGCTCGCGCCGACTCTTCCCGCTCCCCCCACCCGTTGGCTGCAGAGCGGCCGGGCGTGAAGTACGACCTGGTGCTGAGCAGCGGCTTTCTGGCCTTCGCCAACCACTGCGGCTTCCTGCAGGCCGGTGCGTTGCAGTGCTGCTGTTGGGCCGAACCAGCGCTGCCGTGCCGCCACGGCCCCTCCTGAGCTGAGGTCGGCCATGCCACGTACCTCCTTGCCGCCCTGATGCTAACCGCCTCCCTGCTGCAACCGGTCCCCGCCTGCAGTGGAGGATGTGGGGCTGCCGGTCAACGGCATCATGGGCACTTCTGCCGGCGCGCTGATCGGCTCCATGTATGCCGCCGGCTACAGCCCGCGCGAGGTGGGTGCTCGTCGTTTGCTGCCCACACGCTCCAGTGCGCTGCCACATCTTCCTGTCCACACCCCAGCAGGCGCCAGCGCGGGCCAGGCGCAGCCGGCGCTTGCTGGGCGCCGGTTGCTCTGGCACAGCAACCCACACCGTCTGTCTGGATCCCCCACTTGTGCGCTCAGATTGTGGTGGAGTTTGCGCGGCACGCGCCCATTGAGCGGCTGCGCTGCCACGGCCGGCCGTGGGAGGGCCTGCTGTCGATGGAGGTGAGGGCGGGTCGCCCGGTTGCAGCTTGGCCCAAGCTCATTTTCACCAAGCTCAGTGGTGGCAAGCTGGAGCAGCATTAGAACCAGCAGCCCAGCGGCACTGGGAGCTGCGTCCGCCGCCGCACTTGCGAAGGCGCACTGCACAAAAGGGAAAGCAGCCACGTGCCGTATCTGCGTTCCTGCTGCAGCGATGGCTTCTGCCGAGTGCAGCCTGCACCAACTGCAGCCCACCTGCTCCTGCTCCGTTCCCCCTCCTACTCCTGCCCGCAGCCGCTGATCCGGGAGCTGCACAGCCTGCTGCCGCCCTCCTTCTCCGGCCTGCAGCAAGGTGAGCGGGCCCGAGCAGCAGCGTGCATGGCAGCCTGGCCCGAGCAGTAGCAGCTGGGCGTCGGCAGGAAAGCGCACCAGACATGCATGTCCTGCATCCGCCCCACCTGTTGGTGCTTCCCTCCACCCCCACCTGCTGCATGCTCTCCCCTCCACCCCCACCTGCTGCCTGCTCTCCCCTCCACCCCCACCCGCAGACTTTGCGTGCGGCGTGGTGGCGGCGGACGGCCGCCACGTGCTGCTGGACCGCGGCAGCCTGCCCGCCGCAGTCACCGCCTCCGCAGCCATCCCGGTGGTGTTCCACCCGGTGCCCGTGCCCGACCGGCCAGAGGGGCCCTTCATCGACGGAGGCATCAAATGCCGCATCGGCCTCGACCTCTGGCGGCAGCACCGCTACGGCGGCGACGCGGCGGCGGCGGCGCCCGCCGTCGTGCACCTCATCTCCCGCTCCAGCCCCTTCAGCGGCAACGACAGCACCGCCGGCCTGGGTGCGTGGTGGTGGTGTGTGTGCAGCAGCTGGCCAGGAACTGGGTGGGGTGTGGCACCTGTGGCAGCTGGCGTCGGGGTTGCAGCCGCGCGTACTTTGATTGGTTCGCACCAGCTTGTCCTGTGCGGTCCGGTGCGCTGCAGTCCTGAAGCTGCAGTAATTTGGCCTTCCCTCTGCTGTGTTACTGCAGTGCGCCAGAACGCGGTGGTCGTCAAGTCGCCCAAGTCTGGTGTGTCCTTCTGGAGGTGAGTGAGGGGCTGCTGCAGGGCTACTGCGCTGTGCTGGGCCGCGCCTACTGCATGATTGGTAGCCTAGCGGTTGTGCGCGGTCGGTATCACCAGGCCGACGGCTCCCCCTGAAAGTGAGGCGCTGCTGCTGAACAAGCCTGCGCTGCTGAACGAGCCTGTGCTGCTGAACTAGCCTGCGCTGCTGACTGAGCCTTGCCCACCCAGTCCCGACCTGAACAGAACACAGCGGCAGCGATCATGGCAACCGGGTCATGGCAACCAGTTCAAGCTGGCCTGGAGCCCCAGACGTCCCCTGCTCACTGGCCCTGCTCACTGACCCTCCCGCCTGTGCAGCTACGGCGATTATGAGGCCCAGTTTGAGGCGGCCCGCCAGCGCGCGCTGCCCGTGCTGCGCCAGCTGCTGGAGAGCCACGGGTTAGAGGAGGTCGGCGGCGAGGCGGGCCTGAGCAGCAGCGGCAGCAGCAGCAGCAACGGCGCGGTGCCTGCGCCGCCCGGCCTGGTGCCCCACCATGGCGGCGTGGCATCTGCCCGTCAGTAGCGGGCGGCACCAGCAGCCTGCCTGGCTTGGCGGCACTCAGCAGCCTGCCTGGCTTGGCGGTCGTTAGCTTGGCAGGCACCCAGGTCCCAGCTAGGTTTTGCTATGTCTTGAATACAATCATGTATCATAACTTTTCAGCGAGTGCGTAAACACATCCTCTTTCCTTCCCCTCGAGACGGCAGCATCCGTATGATTGATCGCGTGCCCCGCACCGCCCTTTTCCCTGCCGCACCCCACTCCCTGCAGCCCCTGCGATTCCTTGCATTGCACCGCCCTCCTCGCTCCCCACTCCTCTCGCCCTGCTCTCTCCCTCCCTGCTAAGCTTGGCCTGCTGCTCCTGTGTAGCAGCTGATCTGCTCCCTTGTTCCTCGCTGCTCTGTTATACAAGCCTGATTTGCCGCCAGACGGCGGCGGCTGCCGGCGCTGAGTGGGCGTAGGTCAGGGTGCTGCTGGCAGCTAAGCGCTCACCAGCCCATCAGCTTGCGGCCTCACACAGCAGCTCCTGTGCAGCCGTGCCTCTGCTGGTTGCCACACGGTCCCCTTGGCTCGGCCGAGCGACGTGTCTCTTCCGCCCGCAACCACACAAGACGCCTTGGAGCGAGGTGGGGAGCCGTGCTCCAAAGCTTTCTGGCCGGATGCAGCCGCCCTGCCGCCGCCGCCGCTCTGCGCCGCTCTTCGCGGCCACCGCCGCACATCCGCCCTTGCTGCCCTTCCAGCCACAGGCCCCCCTAGCCATGTCCTCCAACCTGGCGATTGAGAAGCTGCACCGCCTGCAGCGCAAGCTGCCTGCTGATGAAACTGGCCCCGAGCTGGCCGCCATGCTGGATGTGCTGGAGGGCATTCGGCAGGCGGAGGCAGAGCTGCGGGCGGCGGCGGAAGGCCAGCAGCCTCGCTGGTGGGACTGGTGGGGCATGGACGGCGCTGACCGCAGCCCCAACTTGTTCAAGGTGAGCCCTGGGGTGTGTTTGCGCCGGCATGGGACTGTGCTTCAACGGGCAGGCAGGCTCGGTGCACCCAGGCTGCGCGGCAAGCGTGAGCGAGCGGCGTGGCGGCGGGGAGTGTGTGCACGTGCAGGGCCCCGGGCCAGTACTTGAGCATTGTACGAGAGCCTTGCCTCACCCCCCGCCCGTCCAGCAGGGCCTGCTGCATCTCATGCGCGCCATGCTTACTGGGCTGAGCATGCCGCTCACGACGCACATTACGCAACCTGGTCTAGTCTAGTTTAACAGCTTAGCGCCAGCCCGCTAGGGGCCCAATCTTCATGAGACTAAGAAATATATCAAAGCTCATGAATGGTGAAGGCATGCACCCGCCTCCCCCGAAACGGGAGAGAACACAGGGTTTGAGGGTCAGTGCAACTGAAAAGTTCAGGGGAAATGTGAGTTCCAGTCGGGTTTGTTTGCTGCCGCTACCATGAAGTCGGGGGGTTCGAGTTTGCGCAGTTCATGGCGGGGGTAGGCAGCGTGCGCAGTTTTGGCATACTGGCTCATGAGGGTGTGTGTGTAAGGCAGCGGATTCTGGGGCGGGGCGGGGGAGCGCATTGCACCGAAAAACAGCTGCCTTGCAAGGCGGTAGTTTGGCATCCGCAGCACATGCCCCACCCAGCGGCCTTGCAGCCGCTGCAGCCGCTGCTCAATGGTGGGCTGCTCGCACACCGTCAACAACTATTCGTTGCTGATCTGGCTGTGGCTGCTCCCAGCACGCGGCCGCCAACGGCTGCGACCCAAAATCTGCCGCAGCTGCTTGCGCTGCACCAGCTCCAGCCTCTGCAGCTGCTGCGGTGACAGTGCCCAGGCGTGAGCCCCGTACAGCAGCACGCTGGCCACCATGGCGCGGTAAATGCGCATTTTGGTGGCCAGCGACACTTGGCTGTGCCGGAACACAGGCTTGTTCAAGCGGCGGACGGCATCACCTGCTAACCGGCAGCGGTAGCTAAGTTCTGCCTCAAGGCCGCCATCTGAGCTGAACATGCTGCCCAGATACTTGAACTGCGACACCCAGGCTAGCGGCTGCCCTGCTATCGTTATGCGCACAGGTGCGCTTCTGGTGATCTGGGCGCCGTCGCTGGCTGCTGCAGCCTCAGTGCATGCCGGGCACAGCCACTCATCATCTGGCACTGCTTCAAGCGCTGGCCGTAGGCAGCTGAGGTGCCACCCACTGTCACAGCAGCTGCACAGCAGCATGCTGTCCTCAGGCTGTGGCTGGTGGCACCCTTGGCACCAGGTGCTGCGCCACCGCCGCTCCTCCGACAGCTGAAGCCGCGGCTCCAGCACCATGCACTCAGTTTTGCTGCTGCTGATGGTTAGACCCCACCGGTCACAGGCTGCCTCAAAATGCCGCATGAACAGCTGCAGCCCTACCGCGCTTTCGGCGCTGGCAACTAGATCGTCCGCTAGGAGCAGCTGTAGCAGGGTTAAGCTGCCCGCCTTGCTGCCCTGCGGCCGATCCAGCTGTGGCAGCGTACTTGGCTCTCGGTAGCCCAGCCGCACACCTAGCTGGATGCTGCGATGCGCTGCCTCAGCTTCTGCCGCCGCCACTGCCTCCCTCACCACATGGTCGAGGTGCAGGTTGAACAGCAGGCCAGCCAGCGGGTCACCCTGCTGGGTGCCGCAATCAGTTTCAAAGCTGCTGCTGAGGCTGCTGCCAATCCTGACGCTGGTGGTGGTGCCGCTGTGCAGGTCAGCCAAAATGCTGATGAGCTGTTCTGGTAGGCCACGGTTTCGCAACACTGCCCACAGCGCAGGCCTGTTCAGGCTGACAACAGCCTTAGTGAGGTCCACAAACGCCAGGAGCAGGCGCGTCTGCCTGGCAGCAGCCAGGTCATTACGCAACCATTCAAGGAGCTGCTGCTCAAGCACTCTCTGGCAGTGAGCGCTGGAGGGTCTGAACGGCCGTGCAAGCCTGTTCACACGCCCTCTCCTGGAGCGAGACTGCTGCTGGATGCGCTAGCGCTGCCTGATTTGCTGGGCTGGGCAGCCCTGCTTTTTCTACATCTGCCGGCGCAGGACCACGGTCACACCCGTCGTGTTGTGCACGCTCACATTCCCCTCTCCCCAGCACCTCGCACGCAGCCCATTACTCGGCCTGCGGACAACCGGCATGCCAGCCTGCCTGTGCCCAACCAGGGCCCGGACGGGCCGCCCATCAGCAGCCTCACCTTCCTTCAGCTGATGGCCACCAGCATGCTGCTGGCAGCCTTCACACAAGACAGTGTGCCCAACAAAGCCCGGGTGGACTTAGCGGCGGGTGTGGTGAGCCAAGCACTGGAGGCAGCTTGGCCCAGCGCCGCTGATGCCGGGCGGCAGGCAACTGCGCAGCACCTGGCCGCCCGGCGGTGGGTGCCAGATTTGGAGCAGGATGCGCAGCCGGGGTGGCGCAGTGGGGCGCTCAGCCCCACCGCTGCTGCGCTGAAGCGCGATTTGGAGCGCCACACCCCTGAGGTCGGCTTGACTGAGCTGCACTGCCTGGCTCTGCTGCAGCGAGTGACAGTGACAGGCTTTGCGCCTGCACCTGCCACGCCAGCGCAGCGGGCTCAGCGTGAGAAGCAGCAGCTGCTGGATTGCCAGCAGGTGCTGGCGCTGTGCAGCGGGGCCGCCGCCGGCAGCCTGGTGGACCGCGTGCGCTGCACGGTGGCACACAGCGCTGTGCTGGCGGCACTAGATGCCAAGGAGCGAGCTGTGCGCGGGCGTGGTGCCGCTTTGAACGACAGGGAAGACCAGGTCATGGCCCTGGCTGAGGCGGCGGTGCAGAGCGCGGTGGCGTCCAAGAGTGAGCGTCGCATGGGCTGGCTCTGTTGCGTCCAGCTGGGCGCCTACTGCAGCGGCAACAGGCTCCGGGTTGACTGCACTGTCTCGGCTCTGGACGCATCAGAGCCGGCTACACCTGCACCCAACCAGCTTCACTGGGAATGGCAGCGCCCCGCTGGCACCTGTGCAGGACGGATGACCGCCCACTTCCTTGCAGGCTGGCGTCCTCTGGGCTTCATACCCAGCTGGCCCCCTCAACACCCGCCCAAGGCATTGCCTTCTTTCTTTCTGTCCTGTGCAGGGTGGATGGCTGCCCACTCCCTGGCTGGTTCCCTGGCCTCAATCTACTGGACCTCTGCCAAGACATTCCCTAACCGAGGCACACCCCGCTCAGACGCCCTGGCGGCGGGCCTGCTGCGCCGGGCAGAGGCCTTGCTGGCCACCGCGCGCGGCTGCCTGCCGCACCTCCGGCGCTGGCTGCCGCAGCTGCAGATGCAGTCGCATGAGCACTACCAGCGGCACTTTGAGCGCAGCCTTGCAGAGGCGCAGCAAGGTGGGGTTGTTGGGCGCGTTGTGTTCCCAGGGCAGCGGCAGGGATGTGCATTGCCCGGCCATCCCCCGCCGGCTGATCAACTCATGAGTGCACCATTCAAGCGCTTCAGGTGCTGAGACGGCTGGCCGCGATCAGGCATCCGCTGAGCTGATCCATAGTGCAGCGAGGCCAGGGAACGCGCATGGGTGTTGGCAGCCATCCAGCCTGCATGGGAGCCAGTCGATCAAAAGTGACACAGTTGGCGTACGCTAGCCTGTAGAGACCAGGCACGCGTGCGTTTTCACATGCAGTCGAGTGTGATCTCGACCTGCTGGCAATGCTTTGCAAGATCTTGTTGCAGCTTGGCCGATCACTGTCCAAGCAAAATTTCTGGCACGCGGCACACCGGGTGTGCCTCCACTCACGCTTTTCATCCAAGTAGCGCTGCAGCAGCTCATCAGCCAGGCGCATCCATTCATCCTCTCGGGCGTCGTAAGCAGCGTCAGTGCCGCACACTGCCGCCTCCGCTGCCATTGCAGCCACCATCACAGCGTCACCGCAAGCTGAACAGTGGATGTTTTGCAGCAGGCTGCCAGGCGCCGCCCCGCTGCTGAGCGCCAGCGCCTGCTGGCAATCCACCATCCGAATCGTGCTGTGCTGCGCCCGCTCTGCTGACGTGGCAGGCTTTGGCGCCATCTCGATGCGACTGGCACGCAGCAGCAGCGCCAAGCAGTGCAGGTCAGTCAGGTTGACCACTGGCACGTGGCGCTTCAAGTCACGCTGCAGCGCGGCAGCGGTGCGGCTGAGCGGGGCTGCATCCCACTCCGGGGCCGGCATCAGCTCCAAATCTGGCACCCAGCTGCGGGCTGCCAAGTGACGCTCAATGGCCAGCCTTCCAGCATCAGTGCTGACGGGCCAGGCTGTCTCTATTGATTCATTCACACAGTGCAGCGCAAAGCTAATCTGCTCCAGCGGCGCCTGCCCGAGCTCTGTGCAGGCCCCCATCAGCAAGCCGGCCACCAGCATCTGCAGGAAAGTGAGGCTGCTAACCGGTGGAGCACCCGCGTGCTGCTCCGGCAGGACAGTTTGCACGGGGCCCCGCCCTGGCCTGCGGGCCCACTCGGCTGGATGACGGGCTGCACAAGGGATGGCGGTTCACAGAAGGGGAGAGTGGGCTTGCCGCCTACCAGGCCGATGCGGTGGTGGCAGTGCGAGCGGCTGCTGTTGCAATTTACAATGCAGGCAAGCAGGTGGATCGATGCAATGTTGGTGCCGGTAGAGTGACCTGCCCCCACGCACCCGCGGGGACTCCGTCTGCAGCAGCTGGTTGAGACCCACATTGATCTGGGCCGCAAACGGGATGCTTTGGCTGGACACCGTGGCGCACAGCAGGTGCACCAGGCCCTGCAAGTTGGAGCGGCAGGGCACAGGTCGGTTAGCAAACCCCAGGGTTTGTCACAAGCACGGTGCTGCGCCCGCGCTTCAAGCGCACTCACATCCTCAGTGAAGGCTTGGAGGCCCAGTGCGCTCCTGCGTGCAGAGAGACCAAACCGCAGCTCACACCACGGCATGTGTACTCGCCTTGAACAGCTCCAGGTTGCGGTCGGCGCCATCCATGCCCCAATATCCCTGCGCTGCCGCTCGCAGCCCTGCTTCCGCCTGCCGAGCGCCCTCAAACACAGCCAGCAAATCAGCCAGCTCAGGGCCAGTTTCATCAGCAAACAGCTTGCGCTGCATCTTGCGCAGCTTCTCAATGGCGAGCTCGGCCGACATGGCTGGTGGGGCCCTCTAAGCCAAGCTGGGCAGGAGCGGTGGTGACGGCAGCGGCGCCGGCGGTGGTGCTGCTGAGTGATCGGGCAACACCTCAGGGGGCCAGCGTCCTCATTAACTCGCACTTCAACACAATGGCGAGCGGACAGGCTGCTGCGGAGCCAGGAGGCAAGAAGCCCGAGCGGCGGGCCCACTGGGAGACCTCGCTCGAGGCAGCGGGCCTCGCAGTGTGTCTGGGAAGCGCAGAGAAGCCGATCAAAGAGCCGGCTGGGCTCAAACCCGCCTGTGAGTGGCACCGCCGCTGGCTGCGGGCCCGCTCTCGCGCACGGCATCGGCCCAGCCAACTGTTAGCACCAACGACAGCCGGGCGCCCTGCCTCAGCCACCCGCACACTGCCTTTTGAATCCCTGTGCTTCCATGACCATGAAACAGCTTTACACAAGGTAGGCTGTGCAGCGTTTGCTCCGCCTTGGCCAGCCCACTTTGTGCCAATGCGCACTCAGTGCCACTGAACGGTTGACAGACACCATCACGCATCTTTTTCGCTTCCGGCTGCCAGTCCTGCAGGTACGTTGCTGCCGACGCAGCGCCAACTCTTCTGCCGCTACCTGTCGCTGCTGCACTACCGCTCCATCCGCCGGCGCCCTGCCGCGCCTGCTGGCCTGGCTAGACAGGGCTGGGCAGCACGAGTGCTCGGCTGGAGTCGGGTTGATGCCTTGGATGGTCAGCGGCAGTCATTTGGCATCATTTCGCTGTGAATTTCACGCACATGTGCATGTTTGCAGATGCTTGCGTTGCATGTACAGTGGCATGCACCTGCGCCCCCGTGCTGGCCAGGGTGTGGAGGTTCTTTGGACCTGCGGCGAGGCAGCACCGCAAGGCCGATGCATCCAGCCGGGCAACTGCTACTCATGTGTGAGCTTGATGATGGGGACACAAACGCACCCAACATCCCGGTCTGAGGCACAGCAGCTGGTCGATGCCGGCCGTCCGAAGCCTGGCCGAGCGCGGCGCCCGCCACGGTGGCGGCGGGTGGCGGCCTGACTGGGAAGCGGAGATCACGGCCGCGCATCGTGATCGTCATTTCGCTCATCTACCGCTAGTTGCATCCACCAACCGACAGCCCCCGCCGCTCCGCGATGGCCGGCGAGGGGGCGGAGAAGCGGAAAGCGGAGGATGGCGAGGCCCAGGAGGCCGTCAAGCGGCCCCGGGTAGATGGCAGCAACGGCGGGGCGCCGGCCGCTGCGCCTGCGGCCAAAAAGCTCGGCATCGACCTGGAGAAGCTGCAGAAGGCCAAGGCGGCGCTGCAGAAGCAGAAGGAGCTGGCGGAGAAGCTCAAGAAGGCGGGGATCGCGGTGCGCGGGGCGTGGTGCGGCGGCGGCGGCGGCGCCTGCGGTGGCGGCATGAGGCTGCGTGAACGCCACGGAGCGACTGCTGCTTGTGCTTTGCTGATGCCCCTGCGTGCCAGACCGCGCTCCGCCATCAACCCCTGCCCTCTCGCAGCTAGGATCCAGGCCCGGACCAGCAGCAGCGGCGCCCCGGCCACCAGCAGCTGTGCCCGGTGCAGCGGCAGCGGCGGCGGCGGCGGCAGCGGCGGCAGCACCAGATGCAGCAGCAGCTGCGGCGCTGGCTGGCCCACCCAAGGCACCCAAGCTTGCCACCAAGCTGCCGCCGCCCCTGATTCTAGACGAGCAGGGTCGGGAGGTGGACGAAAGCGGCAAGCCGATTGAGCGGCCGGTGGCGCAGGCGCCCGGCCCCCAGCAGCAGGAGCAGCAGAAGGAGCCTGAGGAGGACGCGGCAGAGAAGTGAGTGGTGACAGCTGATGGGTGGCAGTGAGTGGCATTTATACCTGGCCTGGTTTGTGGCAGCTGTTGTTGCTGCGACGGCAGCTGGGGCAGGGAGCACGTGCTGTTTGGTCACCCGGCAGCTCCTGCTGCGCAGCTCGCGTGTTGCAGCGTGCAGCGCTTGCAGCCTGCGTCCCTGGGTCTCACACTATCGAAACCGTGCGTGCCTGATGTGCGCAGGTTCTTCGACCCCGGGCTGGGCAACCGTGCACTGCGCCGCATGCAGCGCCGCCCCCGCTCCAACTTCCAGGTGTGTTGGCCGGGTCACCGGGTGTTACCGCTGTTAACAGCAGCATGTGCACTGCTTGCTTTGCTGTGCTGTGCGCGGGCCGGAGCGCTGCACTGGGGCCTGGGCCTGTCACGTGGATGCGGCTGTGTCTGCTGCCCCGAAAGGCTGCTCGCCGGGCGCCCATCACCGCGCAGTCTGTGGAGGAGAGCACTCTGCAGACGTGGTGCATGCTGATTGATCGACTGATCTGCTGCATGCTCCAGTGCCTAGCACAATGCCCCCCTGCCCCCCGCGCAGTTAATGAGGGAGGGCGAGCTCCTGGGCCGGTGCCTGCTGGGTGATTGATCGAATGATCGTGTGCATGCTCAAAAACACCCCTCACTCCCAGCGCAGTTCGTGGAGGAGGGCAAGCTGCAGAAGCAGGCGGAGATTGGGCGGCTGCGGGTGAGGAGGGGGAGCGTCTGCAATGGCAATATTGCTTGCTTCGTGCCCGTTCATACAAGCACGCAGATGTTGCTTGCGCTGTGAGGAGGGGTGGTGGTTGTGGTGGCTGTGTTGCTTGCGCTGTGAGCAGGCGTGGCGTCTGCGGTGGCTGGGTTGCATGTGCCGGATCCCTGCTGCTGCTGGCGGCCCAACCCTCTGCTGCGCTGCACTGTGTGGTCACCTGGCACGCTTTGACTGCCCTCACTGCCCACACCGCCTGCCTGCCCGTTCATGCTGCGCCATCCTTTCCAATGCCTCCATTCCCTCCAATTCCTCCGTTTCTTGCAATGCCTCCGTTCCTTCCAATGCCTCTGTTCAGGCCAAGTACGGCGACGAGGCGGCCAAGCAGATTGCGGCTCGGCGGCAGCGGGAAGCTGAGCTGGCGGCGGGCGGCGAGGATGCCAACCTGATTCCGCTGGGAGTGCGGGTGAGACGCACAGCGACTTGCTGGGTTCATACCCAAGGCGGAGTGGTGGGCCGCCTCCTTGCTTCCGCCCACATCACTCACCGCCTGTCGGTCGCCGCACTGTGCAGGGGGATGCCGCCAAGCCGGCGGCGGCGCTGGAGCCCATCCCTGAGGTGGAATGGTGGGACGCCCGCATCCTGGTGGAGAAGAGCTACGGAGGCGTGCTGGACGGCGAGCCGGCGCAGGTGAGTGGGGCTGTTAATCAAACAGATACTGCTTCGACTGCATGGCAAGGCGGAGCACCCGGTGCTGATTGAGCAGCCGCATCTTCCAGCCCCACCCACCGACCGCTGCTGTACCCGTTGCTATCTGCAGCTGCGTGAGGGGCGCATCACCTTTTACGTGGAACACCCGGTGCTGATCGAGCCGCCCGCTGAGGCGCCGCCCCCGCCGCCGCAGCCGCTCAAGCTCACCAAGCGGGTGGGTGCCGATGTGCTTTGTGATGCATCACTGGCAGATGTGTAGTTGGGTGTGGGTAGCACGTAAAATGCCGCCGCAGCGGCTCAAGCGCGCCAAGCGGGCGGCTGCCTCTGGCTGGCCGTGTGGTTTGCATGCTGCTCGTGTGTCCAAGTGCACTTTATGCTGCGTGCCTGCCCTGAACTCGCGCTTGCAATGGTCCGCGCATGCGCTGCTGGCAGCGGTGCGCGTGCCGACATGCTTTCTCAAGCCCCTTGCGCATTTGCCAGCATGTGGGGGCCCGTGTCATCCTGCAATCCTCGTGAGCGCAGGTGCTGAAGAAGCCGCGCCACCGTGCTCCGCATGCATGCACACCACATGGCACCTTCTGCTCACAACATATCCTCCCTTATTGTTGTTGCTCACAAACAAGCTCTCCCTTATTGTCGCAGGAGCTGAAGAAGCTGCGCACGCAGCGGCGCGTGGCACGCGAGAAGGAGAAGCAGGAGCTGGTGGGTGGCTGTTCTTTTGCGTTCTTGTTTTCTTGTTACTGCGTCCTTGCTTCCCTGCGTCCTGTTCCCTTTTTTGTGTCCTGATTCTTTGTTTGCACGGAGGCTGGGCGGAGGCTGGGTGGCGGTTGAAGGCGGCGTGGCTGCGTGCGATGCCTGGCAGGTTGGGGGCATTGCTCAGCACATGGCACCTGCACGCTGCGCTGCTCGCCGATCTGATCTGAGCGCTCTGCGGCTGCGGGAGCCACGCGTCCGCCTCCCGCTCCTGTCCTGCTGTGCCATGCAAAGCCATGCCCCTGTACCTGACTCCTCCACATTTGTCCCTGCCAATCAATTCTTTCCCTGCCAATCAATTCTGGCGCGCAGATCCGGCAGGGCCTGCTGGAGGCGCCCCAGCCCAAGGTCAAGATCTCAAATCTCATGCGCGTGCTGGGCGCAGAGGCGACAGCCGGTGCGTGGTTGGCCGTGTCACGTGCTTGTCAAGTCTGCCGTTGGGGCAACATCAGCATTGCAGTTTTTCGAAGCTCGTGCCCATGCTGGGCGGGGGAGGCGACAGCGGGTGTGCAGGAATGTGTCTATGAGCGCCCCTGGGTGGAAAGTTGGCACACTGCCGAGTGCTTGCCGGTCATGCATGTTGCTGTTGCCATAACATGCTGCAATCGAGGCGGAGGTGCGCAAGCAGATGGCGGAGCCAGTTGCGCTGCATGCAACCTCGATTGGTGTCTGTCCCTTAACCTCTGCAACGCAGACCCCACCGCGATCGAGGCGGAGGTGCGCAAGCAGATGGCGGAGCGGCAGGCGGCGCACGAGGATCGCAACCTGGCTCGCATGCTCACGCCCGCCGAGCGCAGGTGTGTTTTTGCAGCCTGGTTGTTTTTCCTGTTCGTCGATGCAACCTGGGGGCCGCTGCTTGGTTTGGGCAGCTGCCCACACTGCTTGGCTTGGGTGGCTGCCCGCTGCATGGCATCCCCTGCACGCGTGTGTACGCAAGGCTGGGGCAACATCAAGGGGTGTCAGCATATCCAATCCAATGCCTATCCACGCCACCCCTCCTTGTCTGTTTCGTTTTGGTTGCTTTGCCTGCAGGGACAAGAAGCTGAAGAAGCTGACTGGCTCAGCCAACCGGCGCCTTGCCAGGGTGTTGCACTTTGTTGCTGAATGATCTGTGCGTGCGGTGCAACCTGGCCGTGCAGGGACAAGAAGCTCAGGACGCCTGTCGGCTCGGCTCCAGTTTGTTGTGTTGTGCTAACCGACCCCTGCTGCAATGCCCGATTGTTTTTTCTTTTCGCAGGGACAAGAAGCTGAAGAAGCTGATTGGCGAGGACGACGGCACGGAGAAGCACGTGGCGCTGTACAAGGTGCGCTGCCTGCTGAATGTGTGGGTTGTTTCTTCTTCAGCTGAAGCGCCAAAGTTAAGACACACCGAGAAGCACGTGGCGCTGTACAAGGTGCGCAGAACCTGATAATATCGCACCTCGTGTTTTGAGTTAACTAGTGCAGTTCTCGTCACTGTTTTGTACGTCCTTCCAAATGTGCCATCTGACACACACACAGTGCTGTTGGTGTCTCACCCCTGCGACATGCATTGCTCCCTCTTCGCAGGTGGGCGACCTGTCCACCCCCCAGCTGCGCTTCAAGGTGGACGTCAACGCCCGCGAAAACCACATGAGCGGCGCCAGCCTGGCGCTGGCGGGCACCTTTGCGCTGGTAGTGGTGGAGGGCACGCAGAAGGCGCTGCGCAGGTGGGCTTGGATTTGCTAGGTTCAATACAGTTGACGATGCCAGTGCACCTTGCGCTGGTGGTGGTGGAGGGCACGCAGAAGGCGCTGCGCAGGTGGGCTTGCATTTGCTAGGTTCAATACAGTTGACGATGCCAGTGCACCTTGCGCTGGTAGTGGTGGAGGGCACGCAGAAGACGCTGCGTAGGTGGGCACCCTGGATTTGCTAGGTTCAATACAGTTGACGATGCCAGTGCACCTTGCGCTGGTGGTGGTGGAGGGCACGCAGAAGACGCTGCGCAGGTGGGCACCCTGGATTGAGCACCCTTTTAATCGAGCATGCGTGACCCTGCTGTCGCTGCTTTGGGTTGCTCCTGGCTCGCTGTTGTCACTGGGGCGCTGAATGGCAGCGCAGACGCCGTGCGCTGTGCCGGGATGCAGCGCACGCTCGCTGCGCATGTGCTTGCAACGGTGACGCCCTTGAGCCGCGGCACGTCGATTGGCTGGAGTGCATCCGCACATTGCCTTCAATCCAGGCCTGCTTCTGCACCCTTTGTAACCCGCTGCCACTCATCCTCCGCACCTGTGCAACTCACAGGTACGAAAAGCTTAGGCTGCGGCGCATCGACTGGATCACGCGCTCACCTGCTGCCGCTTTGTCGTTTGGGTGAATTTGCGTCTCCTCTGCCCATGGCTCTCGCAGGTACGAGAAGCTCATGCTGCGGCGCATCGACTGGAATGCGGGGCGGGACGAGGAGGAGGAGGAAGAGGAGGGCAAGCCGCCGCGGCCGCCCAACTACTGTCACCTCGTCTGGCAGGTGGGCAGACTTCATGCTCACAGCTGTCCTCCCATGCTGCTGCCGTGCGTTGGTCAAGGAGGCGGTGTTGCGCAGTTTTACCGCACGCCTGAGCTGCCTTCAAAGCACAACTGCGCCATTGCGTGCCTGCTGCGTTTGCAGGGCGTGGTCAAGGAGGCGGTGTTCCGCAAGTTTTACAGCGAGACGGTGCACAGCGAGGCGGCGGCGCGCACCTTCCTGCGGGTGCGTGCTGTGTGTGCCGTGCATTGCATGCCGCTGCGGTTGCGCGGCTGCCCTACTGCGAGCTGCTGCTTGCTTCATGTGATTGCTGCCCTACGTTACCTTGAACGCCATTAAATATCTGCGCTGCTGCTCAGTTGTACCTGTCACGCCATCAAACCACTGCGCTGATTCCCCTCCAGGACCACGGCGTGGAGCACTACTGGGAGCTGTGCCAGGCCTTCCAGCCAGAGTGACACGCTGCTGCGCTGCCCTGGCGCTCAGCAGGCGTGGCAGGCACAGCATGCTGTTCCCCCGTGGCGACAGCACTGGATGCAGGCAGGCAGGCAGCGCTGACTGCACGACTTGCCGCAACTGCTCTTTCAGAGCCCGCACGCCTTGTGACAGTGACAAACAAGCACAGTGTGGGGCAACATCGGCACATTCTGGAGCGGTAGTGTCGTCACGCTGCTGCTGTGGATTACAGCGAGGTGTGCAAGCAACGGGTGTCTCAACCAAGTATCCCCCCGTGAGACTATGCTGCTGCCTCTGCGTTTGCTGCTGTGGCCGCCTGCTGCTCCGGTCAGGCTGCTAGTCGGGGGCCCCTACTTGTCAACCTCGGCCTGGCCCCAGTCATCTCCCTCCAACTCGTGCAAGCGCGGCGGATAACTCCAGTGGCTCTGCCAAGGAGTGTCTAGGCCGTCCAGCGATAGCTGCACATCTGGCAGGCTGCGGGCCAACAGCGCAGCCTCCGCAGGGCGGATCTTCACGCCTCGAAGGTCCTGCACGAGGGCGAGGCGTGCAGGAGCTGACACACACACCAGTCACAGGGCGCAGGGGTGGGAGCACCCGCTTACGAATAGCCGAGGATGAAGTTGCCGCCGGACAAAGGCACATGTGCCTGCAGGGTTTTGTGGATACGGTTTTAAGCAAAGGTCGTCCAGCCCAGTCATGGTGCATTCGTGCAAAGCAGCCGGCTGAAGACCAAGCTTGCAAGGCCCAGCCCGTCCTGCCCACAATCACTCGCAATCGGTCGCCAGGCTAGGCTCACCAGGGCTTGCAGGTTGGGCAGCAGGGGCATGCAAACAGTCGGCTGCAGTTCCGGGCCAACACACCAACCTGGCACATCTCACACAGCCCTAGGTACTGCAGCAAATTGCCGGCTAGGCTAACCAGGGCTTGCAGGTTGGGCAGCATCGTCAGCGGCGCCACGTGCTCAGGGGCCACCACCATCTGGGCATTGCCTTGCAGCTGCAGCGTGCGCAGCAGCGGTGCACACAGCAGCACAGCACTCGGTGGCTGCTGCAGGCCGCAGCACGAGAGGTCCAGGTGCTCCACGCCTGCATGACACATCCAGCGGTTTCGGCACCATCAGAAGCAGCCGTGTTGGCTCTACATATGGCTGGCGCAAGCAGCATCTATTGCAGAGGGCAGCTGTGCCTGGAGTGAGGGGCCCAAGTGCACAAGGTTGGGGGGGCAGCAGCAGCACAACGGCGCAGGAGCGAGGCAGCAGTGCAGGCAGCAGGGCCAGCTCACGCTGCAGGAAAGGGGCTGGCTCCACTTCAAGCAAGTCGTTCAGGATGTTGTGGCCCAGCACCAGCTTTCGCCTGCATGCAGGGGTGATGGGCACCGTTCAAGCTCACTGCGGCGGCGCTGCACATTCGTGCATGTGCGGCGGGGACCCATTTGAGGACGGCAAGAGCTGGCAGCGCTTGCAGAGATCGTGTAAGGCAAGGCCACCTGGCAGTCCACAGCCTGCATGCAGTGCTTGCCAAGGTGCTTGCAAGCTGCCGTCCCAGAGCAGCCGCTCCGCTGCTGTGCATGCGCAGGCGTGCAACATGGCAGCGCACCACCGCAGCGCACCACCGCTAACCCCTGGTCAGCAGCGCCCCACTCACAGTGCGGTGTGTCCCTGCAGGGCCTGCGAGAGCGTCTCCCATCCGCCATCCAGTCTGTCACACTGGAATGCAAGCGCAGCTCTGTCAGCTGGCAGGTCTGCTCCAGCAGGGCACACAGGCCTTCCGACCTGTCCTCATTGTCCGTGAAAAAACCGTTTATAGCCAGGGAGCGCAGAGTGCGCAGGTGGCTGCAGCCCCGCAAGCTGGCCGTCTCATACTCCATGCGAGTGCTCTGCAAGGCAGGTGGGCGGCACGGCACGGGGTGTGGTTTGGGGAGCAGGCAGCGCATGTGGGGTGCAGCGCACCACAGCACCGCCGGATGGCCATAACAGGTGGGGGCGCCGCCTCAGGGCATTGGCCTGCGGCACAGCGCAGCCCAGCACAGCCCAGCACAGCCAGCCCAGCCCAGCACTGCACAGCACTGCACAGCACTGCACAGCACTGCACAGCACTGCACAGCACAGCACAGCACAGCACAGCACAGCACCGCACAGCACAGCACAGCACAGCACAGCGGCAAGGGTGCGCTGCCTTGCCTGCAGGCAGTCCAGGGTGGCCACGCGGCACCAGGCCATCCAGTATGAGGGCCAGTGAGGAGGGCGGCAGATCGTCCAGAATATGATACCCCTCGAGGGACAGCGCTGCCAGCTGCCCCCGCAGCCGCAGCCGGAACCAGCTCACAGCCTGGCCGCCAGGCACCTGCAAGTGCAGGGCGTATGCGGCAGTGAGGCGAAGGGGCAGCTGCCAAGGGGCACAGCGCATGATGCTGTGTGCTCAGACGGCGGCCTGCTGTGAGGCCAGGCTGCAGCAGAGCTGCCTTCAGGCAGCAGCCCAGCGCACCATGACCACGCCGCGCTTGTTCTGAAAGTACACTGATTCCAGGAGGGGCAGGCGGTCCAGCCGGGGTGTCCCCAGCACACTGACCCGCGGGTTGGCCTGGCGCACCTCCTGCAGACAGTGTGCAGCACGAGCTTAGCGGTTGGTGCGGCACAATGATGTGTTGGCCTGGCACACATCCGGCAGGCACCCATGGGATCGATGGCCAGCAGCGCTGCCAACTAGGATAGCCAAGCACGCGAACACACACAGCCATAGCGGGCAGTTCCCATAGCTCACCAGCCGGGTCAGCGCACACAGCGCAGACAGACAAAAGGTGCCCAGATCGCTGTACGGCACACTGGCATCCAGCAGCAAGCTGCGCAGCTGCGTGAGCCGCTCGTCGATGGCTCCCGGCAGGCAGCCCTCTGGCAGCTGGCGTGCGCGCAGCCGCAGCTCCGACAGCTGCGTCAGCCTGCCCAGCACGTGAGCGGTGCAGTGCGGCAGCTGCCAGCTGTGAAGCTCCAGTGAGCGCAGCCCCCGCAGCCGGCCCAGCTGTCGAAGGGCCGCCGCCGGAAGCGGGCTGCTCTGGTGCAGTGTCCAATCACGCTCGCACCGCGTCCGCACCCACCGCACAGGTTCGGTCGACAGCCGAACCGCCTGCAGGCGCTGCTGGCCCCCGGCTGAGAAGCAGGCTAGCGCGGCTGCTAGGGAGCGTGGGGAGGCACCCTGCGACTCCTGGAACCGTTGGAAGTTGTCGGTTCCCCACAACTCCAGAGCCTCGACCAGCGGCGCCACGCGCTGCACAACTGCCAGCTGAGTGTCTACATCGCTGATAGAGCTGAGGCGCAGGCTGCGCCACAGGCCTGGCTCGCTGAACCAGATGCGGCGCCAGCGGCGGCACACCGCCTGGCACTGCCTGCGCAGGTTGAAGTTTGAGGCAGTGTGGGCGCTTTGTGCAGCTGCTGGGACCAGGGAAGACGGTGGGCTGTGCATGGTGTGCAGGCGTTGGGCAACAGAGCGAGGGCCCGTTTGGCGGCGGCGGCGGCAGCAGCGGTGGCAGGGCGCAGTGCAGCGGTCTTTGAGGCGCGCACCACTCATCCACGCCAGCCAGCACGAAGATCTGACCGAGCACGCGATCATCTAGCAGCTCCACCCAGCAGGGCTGAGGCTCCTCGCCGGCCTGCATGGCTGCGTGTGACAAGGCGACGTCCGATGGAATTGCATGTACATGCGGAGCCGGTTGCACGCCTTACATCCGACATGCAAGCCTGGGTGGCAGCACAGGGTGTCAGGCAGGGCGTGCCGCCGGTGCCGCCGCTGCCCAATTGCAGCCTCGCAGGCAAACACTGCCAGATGCCCATTGAAACTGCAGAAACAGAAGCGTGCAATGCACCCATGACTGCACTGTCAAATGAAAAAAGAAAGAAAGAAAGAAAGATGACGCCCTTGGGCGTGGATTAAGGAAGCGGGCGGGGCGAAATGGCCGAGGGCTGGCCCCCGCTACCAGAGTGCACTGTAAACAGAACAAGGCAGTGTGGCGCCACACCGCGCAGCCGCATTGCGCAGCATGCTTTCGGACCACGCCTTGCAAGCAGCGGAAATTGCCATGACCAGCAGCAGAACTGACCATGCATCGAAAGAATGAATCATCAACACCGCTGTGCAGCACTCACGAACATGCGTGTTTGCCGCACCACACGGCCGCTGCTGTTTCACCCGCCAGAGGGCGGTACCGCTGCAACATGCTTGAGCGGTTCCCTGCGGCTGGCAAGGTGCGCACACAGTTGGCATTACACACCAAACGGTTCCCCGGGAAGACACTACGTGCAATTGTACGCCGGCTGCTGTCAACTAATGCACAGGCAAATGAGTACTGTAGGTCCCAGCCGGAGCAACAGCGGGCAGCAGTGCCCTGGGTACTGCGGGAGCCCCCCCTGCCCGCTGCCCGGCCCTCGCCACCTCGCCCCTACCAGCCTTCCTCCGCCGCCTGCCACCAATCGTCCGGCTCTGCCTCCAAGTCCACCATCACTGCGGCTGGCGGGCTGTATTCTGGATCCCAGGCATCTGCTGCGCTGTCCCAGATCAGCCGCACACCCGGCAGGGCGCTGGGCAGCGCGGCTGCTTCTGCTGGGTGGATCTGCACACCCCGCAGGTCCTGCAGGGGTTGATGAGAGAGGGCAGGGCACACTCCTGCTCAGCAACGCAACACCGTGCCAGGGCAGTCGCTGTGGGGCAGAACTCCGAAGAACCAGGACCAGAGCAGCCCAAGACAGCTGTGCACTGCTGCACGCCGGCAGCCTGCGCCCCGCTGCCCTGCTCAGCACAGCCCCACCGGATCAAGACGCCAACCAACATGAACCAGCTCACCAGAACTTGCAGGAATGAAACGGCTTCCAGTGTGTCGATGTCATCCTCAGTTAGCACCATGTCGCAGTTGCCAGCCAGATGCAGGGTGCGCAGCAGGGGCGCGCTGAGCACCGCTCCGGCAGGGAAGCGCTGCAGCTGGCAGTTGGTCAGATCCAGGTGCTCCACGCCTGCCAGAACGAAAAACACAACCTTGGCAAAATGTGAGAAGCTGGCACACACTCCAGGGCCAAGCAGTAGGGCGGCACGAATGCGCCACACCTGCAAGCATGCAACAACATTCCGCAATCCTCAGTTCCGAGCAGTAATCAGGCGCCCCTGAGTGCACGTCCGCACACAATCAATCAAATGCCTGCATGCACAGCCAGTGCGCCACAACGCCATGCTGGCAGCACCGACCCGTAACGCTGCAAGTTTGTACACCACATTCACTTACGCAGCAGGAAGGGTGCGGTAGACGTGGTTTGCAACTGATTGTTCGCCAGCACCAACTTCCGCCTGCGGGCAGTGCAGAATCCAAGGCATGATGGTCACTTCTGGCCGCAAGTTGTGCCATGATAGCGCGGGCCACCATGCAGCAGGCTGCAGCATCACAGTGCGTGGCAGCACGGGCGCACACCTCCCTTGGCACGCGGGGCGCCCCAACTGGCACTTACAGCGCAGTCTGACCCCACAGAGCCTGGTAGAGCTGATTCCAGCTGTCGTCATCCTCATCTAAGCAAAAGTTCAGGCGCAGCTCAGTCAGCTGCTGGGTTTGCTCCAGCAGAGCAACCAGCCCAGGTGCCCGGCTGTCTTGCGACGTGAACAGGCCGTTTACGGCCAGGGAGCGCAGCGTGCGCAGGTGGCTGCAGCCCTGCAGCACTTCAATGCTGTCGTAAGTGAGGTCACACGCCTGCAAGAGGGGTGGCCGGGTGGACAGGACGCTGTGACATGCTAGGTCCAGCATGCATGCACCGTTGGCGCTGGTGCGCCATTGGGGAACCAAGCGGCACCGTGGGCCGCAGACCTTTGGCTCCGAGGGCTGACATGGAGCCGTTCGCAAGCAGGCGGCCAGGATGCAGCGCATGTGCAGCGTTTGGCATGCTGGCAACATGGCAACGGCATGCTAGCACTGGGCATGTGCTGCTGACCTGGAGGCGGTCGAGCCTGGCGCCTGGAGGCACCAGGGAGTTGAGCAAGGCAGCCAGTGAAGGTTGCGGGGGCTGCGGGTTGGCATCTTGCATGTTGTAGTGGTAGACGGCCAGTGCAGCGCGCTGGCCGTGTCGCAGCAGCTGGATGTCGCCCACGCCATGGCCGCTGGGCAGCTGCAGAGGTCAATTGGTACCGGCAGCGCCTCGAGGTTACAGAACACACGATTTATGCGTGTGGTCAACTCAAACACGCACAGAGCGGTGTCGCGGCTGCTCGGGGGCAGCAAGGGTTGGACCAGGCAGGCGTTCCACTACGCAAGTTTGCTGTTTGAACCGCAACCCGACGATCAGCAGACCCCCGCACAGCACTGGCATGTCCTGCAACTGCGGCAGAGGCGCTGGACCATGGCCTGCAGCTCAGCTGTGGCTGCGGCAAAGAAGCAGTGGCCTCAAGGCTCACCCGCACGGCACCGCGCTCGCTCTGGAAGCGCATGGCCGACAGGTGGGGCAGCCGATCCAGGTCTGGAGCCAGCAGAAAGTGGTCCAGAGGGTTGGACTCTCGCACCTCCTGCTGGGATGTCAGGGGAGCAGACTGGTCAAGTGGCAAACACACAGTTGGACCCTGCCCCCACAAGCACCAGCTGGCGTGAGAGACTCTGCATTGTGGCGCCGCATTCCCCGCCAATCACGACAGCAGGCATGTGGGCGCTCAAGGACCCACCAGGCATGGCTGGGCAGCCCTCACACTGCCAAGCACCACAGCAACTCACAACAGAAAGGCGGGGCTCACCAGGCGGGTCAGCGCGCTGAGCGTGGTCAGCTGTGAAATACCCACAGTGCTGCATGCTATGCTCGTTTCCAGCACCAGGCTGCGCAGCTGCGTCATCTGCTCCGTGATTACGCCCGGCAGGCAGCCCTCTGGCAGTGCCCTGGCCCGCAGCCGCAACCGTGACAGCTGCATCAGCCGAGACAGCACTTCAAACAAGCAGTGCGGCAGCTGCCAGCTGTCGAGCTCCAGGGCCCGCAGCCCCCGCAGCCGGCCCAGCTTCCGCAGGGTTGCCGCCGACAGTGGCTGGTGGTCCGCCAGTGTCCAGCTCAGGTAGCGTGGCGCTGGCATCAGATGTGCCAGGTCAGTTGACAGCCGTACTTCGCGCAGGCGCTGCCGCCGCCCCGCCGGGAAGCAGGCAAGCAGCGCGGGCAGGCTCCACTGCGCTGCGCCCTGCTGCTGCAGCTCCCTTTCCAAGTCAGCAGCGCCCTTCACCACCAGCCGCTCGACCAGCGGCGCCACGCGCTGCACAACTGCCAGCTGAGTGTCTACATCGCTGATAGAGCTGAGGCGCAGGCTGCGCCACAGGCCGGGCTCGCTGAACCAGATGCGGTGCCAGCGGCGGCACACCGCCTGGCACTGCCTGCAAACAGCGGTGAGGATTGCGCACAAGTCGCCAACAACATGGTATGCACTCAGTTCAGGTGAACTGGAGTCGGCCGTGGGGGCAACCAGCTTAAGTAGGGGGCTTTGGATGCGACGGGTTGGCAGCGGCAGCGGCGGCGGCGGCGGCGGCGGCGGCAGCGGCGGCGGCGGCGGCAGCTGTGAGACAGCCGCGGCTCAGACATATCGGACGTTCGCCCTCACCTCTGGTCCTTGCCCGCCAGCAGGAAGACCTGGCCGAGCAGGCGATCATCCAGCAGGTCGGCCCAGCAGGGCGGGGTCGCAGGCGCCTCGCCAGCCTGCATGACTTCAGGAGGCCAACTAGATATTGCTGTTTTGCGGCTAGAGCGGCTGGCCGCCTCCCCTGCCTTCCTGGCGGGCAGCGCAGCGTGCCGCCGCTGCCCAGGTACCTGCGGTGATGCTACGTGCAGCTGCTGCCGGCACACATTGCCATTTGTTAGATGGAACAGCAGCAGCAACCCGATCATGAGTTGCATATAAGATGATGATCCAGATCAAGGTGTATTGCATACGTGTGCGCCACACCAAACGGCCACCGTTGCGCAGCATGCTTCGGGCCGGCTGCTGCTCCGCCTGGTCGGCTGGCCGCTATGTTGCTGTGCAGCTCGCAGCTCTTACACTCAAAACGATCAGCATAAAGATTGGAGCAGCGCAGTGCTGTGCATAAGAAAAGAATCAAGAGTATTCATGGCGGTGCTGGGGCAGGGGGTGGATCAGGCGTGGGCCTGGGAATGAGAAAGGCGAAAGGCATACAGCTGCCGCACGCAGCCAGTTTGGAGAAAGAAAGAGAGAGGGAGGGAGAGGAAGGGATGGGGAAGGCAGGTAGAGATGGAAATGGATGGAGAGCAGGCGAGACGAGAAATCAGGGACGAATCGGAGGTGGGTGGATGGGGTGGTTCATGCAAGAGGAGGCAAAATTTGTGCCGGCACACGCACGGCGGCAGGCCCGGGAGGGCTCTCTATGGCGCAGCCCACCTCACAGGCGTGCGCAGCGCCGCAGGGCCAGTCACCAAGTCGACCCCGGTTACGAGCCTGGCTGACAGCAGGCGGCCGGCGGTGCGCAAGTCCAGCAGCTCTAGTTCGCCCTAGGCCCTGCTGGGCCTGCTGGGCTTCTTGGCATCCGGGTCCACCAGGCGCGCGCTCTGCACGCTGCGCTTGCCCTGAAGGCGCAAGTCGCCCAGGGCTGCGCCGTTGAGCTGGCAAGTGGACCTCTTCTTGTCCCACGTGTAGGCGCGGCAGGCGGCCTGTTGGATGGGGAGGACGCACAGCGGATGGGCGTCGCGGTCAGCGCCAGCGTGCACGGCATGCGCCCAGCACGCATAGCAGGCCGGCGGGCCGGGGGGCTGAGGCGCATGCACAAGACGCCATCAGAGCCCGAGGCATACAGCCGGCACCACACCCCTTTGCACACCCCCTCCTCGCGCTGCATCCAAGCACACCGCCTCCCCGCCATGCATTCAGACTCTGGTCGGACCCCCCAGGCGCTGCAACAAAGCACGCTGGCTCACCACGTCCTTGCAGGCCTCGCAGCAGGCGGCCATGGACTTGACCTTCTTGAGCACCAGGGGCTTGCCGTCCTCCTTCAGGTAGCCCCGGCTGTACTTAGTGTTCGCCCGGGGCGTGCCGCAGGCCGGCTCAAAGGAGCCTGCGGGGATGGAGAAGTCCAGGCACGTTTTATCAGCGTGAGGCAAGGACTCTACTACTAGTTGATGGGATTGACGGGCGGGTGGGGAGGGGATGCGAGGCCGGCTCAAAGGAGCCTGCGGGGTTGAGAGGGCGGGCGGGGGGAGGGGATCTGATCAGAGGCTTGGTGCACCCAAGGTTGGCGCCCAGGCAGCATCCCGCCTGCGAGGGCACACCGCTGTGCGGCACCGAGTGCACCGCAACAGCCAACCAGCCGGCAGTACCTTGGAATCAGGCGCGGTGCCCAGCAGAACAGCCACCACAGCAGCCGTGCACAGCAGCCGCAGCACAGCAGCCCAGCAGCGCAGCGTGCTCACCGCCCTCCCAGCGCTTGTTGCGGGGCAGCTCCGCGGGGCAGGAGCAGCTGGGGTTGGACTCGGACCTGGCCTTCTTGTCGCCGTTAGCCGCCGCCTTCCAGGCAGCCTCGCAGCGAGAATCGCTCTGGGCCATGAGCGAGCAGCCGACGCGCGAGGTGCAGTTCACGGGNGGCGGGGGTGGGTGGGACACACGGCCGACAGGCTTGGGTGCTTAACAGTGCTCAAGAGGCACAGCGCTGTGCTAGCATGCTAGCTGGCACCCTGGCCGCCGGCTCACCAGTAGGAGCCCTCCTTGTAGTCGCGTGCGCACTCCTTCCACGCGCACAGATTGGGCGCCAGGGTGCCCTCCTTGCCAGGCCGGCTCGCCACGCACACCTGCAGGGGCGGGGGAGGAGGGCCGGGGCGCGTGAGGGGCGGGTGCGGCAGAGCGGGTGCAGGCGGCACAAGCGCAGCGGCCCGTGGACGCACCGGCTGCCAGCCGCTGTCGGGCAGCTTGTCCATGCAGCGCTTCACGCACTGGTAGTCAAAGCGGCTGCGCATGGGGGGCGGGGTGGGGGAGGAGAATCAGAGAAGCGGCACCTTGCGCTGCATGGCGGGAAACGGTCGGCGGCGGCGGCAGGTGGAGCAGCTGGCGGCACTATTCCATCTTCCCAAACTTGCGCAGGCGGATCTGCGCCATCCGGCGCTCGTCGCGAGCCGGCTGGCTGCGAGCTGGCTGCACCAGCAAGTTTGCGCGGCGTTGACGAAGCCCCCCGCTGGCTTCCGCGCACTCACCGGCTGGCAGCGAGGGCCCCGGGCACTGTGCTGGCCGCGATGGCCAGCAGCAGCAGCGCTGCAAAGCGGGCGAGCATCGTGTGAGCGGCAGGAGCAGGGGTGGAGGCGGGTGGTTCCGCAAGAGATAGGTGGGAAGCAAAGTGAGACTGTGGAGGGATGCGGGGACCCCCGGTTAAATGCTGGTGGCGGCTAGTACTACGAAGACGCGGACACCTCTACGAAGGCGTGTCGGGCTCTGCGAACGCGGTTGGGGGCCCTGGGAGCGATGAAAAGGCATGTCATATTGCGTTGCATGCGTACTTGAGTTGAACCGTAGAGCCGCCGCCGCCGCGGCGCGCCGCCTTCCTCAACATGCCGCTGTTCCAGCGCGTGCCAGTCAGCCCTGTCTTCCCTGGGCTTCGGTTTGACGCACAACATTAGCTAATGCATGAGTGCACACAGCAGGGAGCTAGCCACTGAGAATTGCGTGCAACTGCAACACCAAGCCGCCGCTGCCGCCACCGCTCCCGCCGCCGCTGCCGCAGTCTGATGCAGCTCCGCCCTGGCGGCTACCGGGCATCTGCCGCCGGCCCCCAGTCTTTTGAGGCGCGCACCACTCATCCATGCCGGCCAGCACGAATATCTGAACGAGCAGGCGGTCATCCAGCAGCTCCACCCAGCAGGGCTTAGGCTCCTCGCCGGCCTGCATCGCTGCGTGTGGCGAAGCGACGTCCGATGGGATCTCCAGCAACAAGCGGAGCCGGTGCGCACCTTACAACTGACATGCAAGCCTGGGTGGCAGCGCAGGGGGGCAGCGCAGCGTGCCGCCGCTGCTGCCGCTGCCCATTTGCAGCCTCGCAGGCAAACACTGCCAGATGCCATTGAAACTGCAGCACAGAAGCGTGCAATGCAACCATGAGTGGCAACTCATGGACAGAATGAGGCAGTGTACACTTGTGGGGCCCGGGCCACACCGCGCAGCCGCCGTTGCGCAGCACGCGCTCGAGCCGGCTGGGAACAACGCTGCGTCGCGTCCTTGCACTACATGTCGGCCTCTAACGCGGTTAGGTCAGAACCTGGTTCGATCCTCTGCGAACGCTGATCGTGGCCCTGACTGGCTGGTGGGCCGCCTGCCCCTATTCTCGTCGCAGCCGCCGCTGCCTCCCAAACTGAGGTCAGCTGCCATGCCGGGCATTCGCCACCCAGCCCTGCTTGTCTAGCGCTCGGTCTGTTCCGCAGCATTTGCTAAAGCACGATTGCATGGATTGAAAAGCTAGCCCCTGAGCTTACATGCGCTGGCCACCCCACGCACTGACGCTGTTGCCGCCGTACTGGCCGTCAGCTGCCTGCCCCCAGCCGTCTGCCTCCAGCGCCCGCAGTGGGGGCTCATAGTACCGGCCATCGTCCCACTGCACTTGCTCGCTGTCCAGCAACAGCTCAGCATGCGGCAGCACGCAGACCAGCTGTGCGGCTTCTGCAGGGTACAGAATCGCTCCACGCAGGTCCTGCACTCGCACACGGGGCAGGCGCAGGAAGTGCTTGCGGCGATTTGCAACGATTTCTACAGCCTCCCGTGCACCACGAGTCGGTGCACAGTGAGAGCGAGGTGAGAGCGAGGCACACTCTGCACCGCGCAACCCGGCAAACACCAGGTGCAAACGCAAGACGCCGAGCAGGCTGGCCCCAGATGGCAAGACTTCCACCGACTGCTGCATGCATAACGCTGCGTGCTCGTTGCACCAATACAGCATGCCATAAAAGCTCACCAGCAGCTCCAGGCGGATCAGCTGCGCCAGCGCGGCCACATCCTCGGAAGTCATCACCAGGTCGGTGTTGCCAGCCAGGTGCAGCGTGCGCAGCAGCGGCGCGGCGCGCAGCGCGTCAACGGGCAGCCGCTCCAGCTTGCAGCGAGTCAGGTCCAGCTGTTCCACGCCTGCTGGAGGGAATGGTGAGCAGTGCAGTGAGGCTCTGGGAATTGCCGACCACAGTACGGATGCACAAGGGGGTCTTGCAGCCGCAGCATGCACAGCGGCAGCAGCGCTTCAAGACTCACTGTGCAGGAACGGGGCGGCAGACGCCTCTCCCAGCGCGTTGCTCTGCAGGCACAGCTTGCGCCTGCAGGCAGCGGGCAGTGCAGTCGCTCACGTGACGTTGCGGTTGTGCAAGCGGCGCGTTGAGCACAGCCAGAGGGTGCAAGTCCAGCTCCAGTGGGTGCAAGTGCACTAAAGCGCAGGCACCAAGCACAGCACATGCAGCGCTCCGCACGGCAGGCTGGCATGCATGGGCATGGCAACCGCCGCCAGCGCCTCTCCTGCGCGCTCACAGCTGGGTGTGGCCCTGCAGGCAGGCGCTCAGGGCTGCCCAGCCGCCGTCCTCGGCCGCAATGCAGCTCCTGGCCATCAAGTGTGTGAGCCCACGGGCCTGGTTCAGGAGGACACGTAGGCCCCCGCTTGTGTACATGTCCATGGTGTGGAACGAATCCAGCGCCAGGGAGCGCAGAGTGCTCAGGCGGCTGCAGCCCAGCAGTGCCTCCTCGCCCCAGCACCACAGGAAGTTGGCCTGCGGCGCAGGCGGGTGGGGTTGACGGTGGGCACGGGCAGGTGGTGGCAAGAATGGCACGTGGCGGGTGGCACGTGCGCACTGCACAAACGAAGCCCAGCTGCTGCAAGGTGAATGCCACCAAAGCTAGCCGGGTCAGCGGAGTGCGGAGCCATTGTGGAGCTGATGATCCGAGGCAATCGGGGGGCACTCGGCACCTCCGCACACAAGTACTTGTGCAATTGGGTGCGGAAGGTGCGCAGTACCAAACAACACGCACCACACCAAGCCATCTGAACCTTGCCTGCAGGTGCTCCAACACGACACCAGGAGGCACGAGCACGTCCAGCAGGCCAGCGAGCGTGGCGGGTGCGTCCTGGCCGGACGTGAAGGACAGCGCCAGTGCTGCGCGCTGGTCGCGCAGCTGCAGCTCGAAATGCTCCACTTGGTAGCTGCCCGGCAGCTGCAGGGCGGGCACACGGCAACACCAGGCGCTGTTGGGCCGGTTCCGGGACGCGTGGCGCAAGGCAGTGGTCCAAGCGTCTGGCGTTTGCAGCAGAGGAGAGCAGAGGGCTGCCCTGACCGGCCACCCCACCGCATCTGCTGTGCACTCTTCCCCCTAACAAGCTGCCCGCAGACTGACCATCACTGGGCCGCGCATGTGCTCAAAACACACGGATGCCAGGTGGGGCAGGCGGTCCAGAGCAGGTGGCACTAGTGTGCTCCCGACGGGGTTGGCTTGCTGCACCGCCTGCAGGAAGCAGTGAGGAGAGGCGGGGGGTCGGGCATGTGACGCATGCCTGGCTGTGTTGCATCCGTCATGAGGGTAGGAAACAGCAAGTGTGCAGCGGCACTGAACACAGCAGCAGGCGCTGGCATGGAGGCATGCGATCCCTGCACAGCAGTTGACAGCAGCCATCAACCACAGCTGGAAAGCAGCCATTTCAGCTCACCAGGCGGGTCAGCGCGCTGAGCGCGGTGAGCTGCGACACGCCCACAGGGCTGCATGCTATGCTCGTTTCCAGCACCAGGCTGCGCAGCTGCGTCATCTGCTCCGTAATCACGCCCGGCAGGCAGCCCTCTGGCAGCTGACGTGCGCGCAGGCGCAGCCGCGACAGCTGCGTCAGCCTGCCCAGCACGTGAGCGGTGCAGTGCGGCAGCTGCCAGCTGTCGAGCTCCAGGGCTCGCAGCCCCCGCAGCCGCCCCACCTGGCGAACAGCTGCGGCCGACAGGGGTTCAGCCGAGTGCAGCGTCCAAAACACATACGGCCCAGGCGGCTCTCGGCGGTGCTCAGCCCACAGCCGCAGCGCTTGCAGGCGCTGGCGCCTCCCCGCCGGGAAGCAGGCGAACAGCGCGGCCAGGCTCCACTGCCCGCTCTGCTCCCGCCCCAGAGGCTGCCGGTCCCCGGTGCCCTTCACCACCAGCTGCTGCACTAGGGGCGCCACGCGCTGCACAATCGCCATCAGTGGCATGGGGTCGCCGCCGCGGCGGATGTGCAGGGAGTCCCAGATGCGATGCTCGCTGAACCAGATGCGGCGCCAGCGGCGGCACACCAGCTGCACCTGCCTGCATGGTGAGTGTGAGGGGGAGCGGTGCGGTAATGCGGCGTCAGGGCACAGACTGCAGCCCGCAAGGTGTTCGGAGCGAGTTGGCGGGCTGACGGCGGTGGTTGCGGCAGCGGCCGGGCTGGCGGGGGCGCCTGCACGCCTGGATGCCGGCGTGGGTCGCACCCACGAGACTCTCACCGCTGATCCTTGCCCGCGAGCAGGAATATGTGGCCGAGCAGGCGGTCGTCCAGCAGGTCGGCCCAGCACGGCGGCGCAGACTCCTCCGCGACCTGCATGGCTTCAGATCCAGACATGGTGCTGCCTGATGCCGCCGGCTAGGGTGCCGGGTTTGCAAGCCTGCCGACGCCGCCGCATGACGGGGCAGCGCGCAGTGCATGCTACGAGGTGCTACAGGCTCGGCTCGGAAAAATTGTTTGGGCTGCGCAGACAGCATGCGTAGTCAATGTCATGTAGAGAAGCTACTTTAAAAATACATGCAGCGCGCTGCCCGGCGCGCCGGCTGCCGCCAGGTGTGCACCAATTGCTGACCGGCGGCAGCGGCGGTGAGGGTCTGAGCAGAAGTGCAGTTTTACACAGGGGTGCAGAGCAGTTGGATGTACATTAAAGCGATTGCAGGTCCGAGTTCTCATATCATGGTAGTAGTGAAAACAGACAGGGGAGCTGCCATTATGATGGATCTCCCGACTGGGGCGCGAAGGCAGGCATCCCAGATGCGCCTTGTCGAGCAGGGGGCAGCCGCTGTGCTCACTTGGAGCGCACGGCCAGGAGCTTGATGTCGAACAGAAGCCTGCAGGGGTGGGGGCGTGAGGGCAGCAGGGCATGCGCCTCTCATCACAAGGGGCAAACAGCACGGGCTGCTCCTGCTGCGGCAACGCTCAGCATGGGAGGCCCTGGGAGTCGGGTGGAGATGCGCACCACACAGCAGCACCGCCCTGCCCAACAACCAAGCACCCAGGTCATCAGCTCACGTGCGGTTGGTGTCGTTCAGCGTGTTGTTGTCCAGCACAAAGTCCAGCGCCCGCTGGCCGTCGAAATCGGCGGGCTGCGGCCCGTAGCGGTACCTGCATCAAAAGTTGGAGGTGAGGTGCGCTCGACAAATGGGAGGGAAGTGTGCGATAAAATAACGGGAGGGAGGTGAGGTGCGCGTATCAACGCAGGTTGCAAGGCGCAGCACCGAGCCAGCCACAGTTGACGGGCTTGTCATGACTGCACAGCATCGCGCCAGCACTGTCCCCAATCCTGCACAGTGCGCACGCCCGCTGAGCAGGACCCGCTTACTTGGAGCCGTCAAAGCGCAGGGACCGGTCCCGCGGGTAGCCCAGCTCGGGGATCTCGCCCAGCACCTCAATGCGCCTGCATGTGTTCATAAACAGGCTGCTTCCCTGTCAGTTGTTGTTGTATTCCTTAGCTGAGCTCGGGGATCTCGCCCAACACCTCGATGCGCGTGCATGCGGGTGCAGAGATGGCAGCTGCTGCGGAGGGAGCTGCCGAGGACATCCGGCCAAGCGCCCCAGGTGAGTTTGAGTACGGAGTCGTTGGCTGCCCAAGCGAATTAACCGACCGTTGGCTGCCACGCGCATGCAGGCATGCAGCCCAAACCCGCAACCAGCCACTCACCGCACGCTGCCCACCCGCATGCCTGCCACCGCCTCCTCTGCAGCTCAGCGGAACAGGGCAGCACGTTTGCAGCACGCTACGGCGTACGGGCTTAGCTATGCACGCGCTCCAGCCGCCGAGTTGGCGGGAATGCAAGGCCTATCTATGCACACATTCTGCCGGCGGCCAGAACTCACCAAAGGCAGCAATCACCTGCGAGGATGGAGGGACGGGCAAGTAAACACAGCTGACGGTCAGTCCAGCAGGTACATATCCATGCAAGGCAGCGGGGCTGCCCGCTGCTGCCAGCTTCCGCTTAAGCACAGCTCGCTGGCAAGCGGCACAGCAGCCTCGGCGCCGCCGGCTGCAAATACATAGCCGACGCCCTGGCAACACGCTTCCTGAGCAGGGTTGCAGAACAAGCTGCAAGAGCGACCTTGCGGCAGCGGCGTGTGTGCCTTCACCCGTTGCACACACAGCACCGCTCAAACTCACCGTGCCGGACCCCAGCACAAACTCAAACGGCTCGTCCCGCAGCGAGGTGTTGCCGATGCGCTTGGCCTGCATGGGGGCAAGGGGCGCGGCCGTTGTTAAAAAGAATGAGAGGATGCACTGCCCAATCAGAGCATGCCTGCTGAGCCGGCACACAGCCAGCAACAGAGCCGCTTGGGGACATGCGGTTTGATCCGCACAAGCGCAAGTAGAATGCCACAAAGGGGCTGCTGCCGCCGCTGCGTTCCACTCTGAGCGGCGCTCGCCTACCTACCTGGTAATTTTTGGTCCGGCCCGCCCAGTGCACCACCACCTTGTCTCCGGGCTTGGGCGCCGCGCCCTGGCCCTCCCTGCGTGCGGCTTGGGAGGTGGGTCGAGATGCAGCCAATGCTGCTGCAGGCGGTGTGACGCATTCAATATGACAGTCTGAAAACAGAGCTGAGGAGGCATCCTTACAGGATGTCCTGGATCAGCAGGCCACTGGATGTCTGCACAAAGTCGCTTGCTGCCAAGGCTGGCTGGGCCGGGCTGCCTGCCGCCGCCACTGTCGCCGCCACGAGTGCCGCCAGCGCCTGCCGCCTGCCTGGCCGCGCGTCGCTGCTGCCGTGATCTCCTTGGCTGGCCTGGCACACGATCCGCTGATGCCGCCTGCTTGCGGGAGGCACAGCGGCCGGCTTGGCCGCCGCTGCGAGCACAGCGCTGTTTAGCGAGGCCGACAGCATTCTGACTGTGTCCAAATTATCAGATCAGGCGCGATGGTGGCTGCGATTGTGAGAATTCGGCAGGTAAATGCCGCTTGCACCGTCCGCCGGGGAGGGCTCCTGGTAGCATGGCGGCCACGCATCCCATCCATGGTCTTTTCGAGCACACAGTATGTTACACGTTGAGACGTTTGGGATCGAAGCGAGAAAGAGATTCGGGGGCTCATCAGAGATCGATGCATGCGTGGGACTGGACAAACAAACGGCACGTGCGCAGTTTGCGTGCGGGACGGGGAAGAAACAGGGGGGAAACAGGGACGCACAGGCACAACAGCTGTGCAGAACAGGGGGAAACAGGGAGGGACAAAACTCGTGCACGGGCAAAGCAGCGCAAAACAAGCGGCGCTGCCGACTGGCAGCGCCCTATACCGGCCACACGGGCTGGGAAGATAAGCACAGAGAGGAAAGATGCGGGGATGAAATGAAGGAAGCGTTGCCACGATGCGCTCTCAGCTCGACCGGTCAACAGGCAGCGGGCAGCAGCAACGAGCTGCGCTGCGCATTGAACGAAAGCAGCAACACAGTGGGGAAGACAGTCCGGCGCGGAAGGGGGGTTGGAGTGGCGTGACACGCAGTGGGGCGGGGCGCGCAGGCGCGCAGGCGCAGCCGAAAACGGACGGGTGGCACAACACCGGTCCGACACCGCCCACACCGTCGCAACACCAGTGCAGTTCGACAACAACCACAACTTGGCCATGCACACATCGACAGGCAGCTAGCTGGGCTGAGGTGGGCAAGGCACTGATGCTCAGCTGAGCTGTGCTCAGTTGCGCTTGCCCTTGCCGCGGCTGCCCGCCTTCTTGCCGGCCTTGCGCCCGTGCCGCTGCTTCTTCTGGGCTGCAGCTGCCGGCCGGGGGGCTGGTGCAGCCTGGGCGGGAGGCGAGGCCGCAGCGGGGGCGGGTGCGCCGCTGCTGCTGGAGCCACTCGCATTGCCACTGTCGGCCGGAGCACGGGCGGCACCGCTGCCAAAGCTGTTGCTGCTGGCTGGAGCAGGCCGGGCGGCATAGCTGCTGCCGCTGCTGAAGCTGCTGCTGCCAGGGGCGGCCCCCGCGGCATAGCTGCTGCTGGCACTGGCGCCAGTGGCAGGGGCAGGGGCCGCGGCGCTGCCGCTGGCCTGGGGCTGAGCCTTGCGTGCAGCTGCATCTGCCAGCACCTGAGCGCTGCGCACCCGGATCTCTGCTGCGCTCGGCCCTGCATCAAAGCTGCGCTGCGAGAGGCTGCCGCCGCTGCTGCCGCTGCCGCCGCTGCCGCCGCTGCTACCCCTGCTGGCGCCGCTCGCATCACTGCTGCTGCCGCTCTCCAGCTCTCCAGCCAGCCCGCTGACTTCGTCGATTTGGGACAAGATGTCGGCGGCGGTGCGGAGAGCTTCCTGGAAAGATGCGGTGGTGTCCTCCAGCTGCCGAGAGGGTGAGCAGGCAATCAAACGCTATGTTAGTCACGGCGAGTCAAGAGGGTGCGGGCGGTGACAAAGAGATGATGAGGAGGCAATGCCTCCAGGCTGGACATGCGGGGGCGTGGTATGCGTCTGTCCAGCACCGGGTGAGCTGCAAGCTGGGCCTTCCGTGCCATTGCGTGACTCGCCGACCCGCAGGTTGCCGAATGCCCACACCCAGCTGGCCCTGCAGCATGGCGCTCACCGCCTGCCACGCAACCGCCGGCTGAACAACCAAGCCACTCGCGTACTAGTCAAGCACAGCTTTTTTTGTTTAAGCCAGAACCCACCTGGCCCTGCAGCAAGGCGCTCACCGCCCGCCACACAACCGCCGGCCGAACAACTCTTCTAGTCCATCCTAGTCCAAACTAGTCCCGCACAGCCACAACACACCTGGCCCTGCAGCGCGTCGTTGAGCGCGCGCGCCTGCGTCAGGTGGCTGGCCGCCTCCGCCTTCTCAGCCTCAACGGCTCGCAGGCGCGCCTGCAGGCGGCTGACCTCGGTGCGCGCCTCCCGGGCGTCCTGCAGGACGGTGGGTGCATGAGTTGCAAGTATACTCAGGACGGTAGGTAGACGAGTTGCAAGCATGGTGAGTGCACGGTGGCGCGAGCAAGCCGTCCTGTGTTCGAGAAAAGTGTTCAGCGCTTTGTGATCGTTACGGAGAATCGCACGCGCACGCAAGCAGCCTGCAGCGCGATGCCGCACGCCGGCTGGCGTGCTCCCCGCTGCCGACGCCGAGCCCCACCTGCTGTGCGGCCGCCAGCTCCATGCGTGCACGGCGCAGGTCCTGCCGCTGGCTCACAAGCTGCGGGCGGGAGGGAGGAAGCAGGTTGGTGTTCAGGGTTCAGGCATGTTGGCAGCCCGGCGCCTGGACTTGGCTGCGCTCACAAGCAGGCGCGCTGCACGGAGTGGCGCTCGACCGATCTGGCTCCGACAGCATACTTGCGCCTCCATCCCCCCAGCCCAGCCCAGTGCACTTGCGAGCGCTCCGTCAGCGCATGGCAATCCAGCAAAGAAACACAGCAATGCAGCAGTGAAACACCCACCTGCGCCTCCATCTCCCCAGCCCAGCTCAGCAGACGGTGCTCGCGCGTGGCGGGCTGGCCGGCATCAGCCACCACTTGCGCGCCCGGGTCGCCGCCCCTGCAACAGCAGAGAGCAGGCATGCAGGGCAGGTGAGGGTGCGGCAGCAGCCTGGACAGCGTCTGATGCAACGAAGCAACCCCGGCGTGATGCAAGGATTACAAGCAGACACGCCTTGCCTCACAATATGCCCCTCATGCCTCACCAGTTGTCAAACACCTCCACGAGCTCCTCCCCCGCCCGCAGCGCCAGCACGCTGTTGTTGCCACTCTGCCACGCCAGCGCGTGCTGCCCGCTGTGGTCCAGCAGCACGTACTTGTACTCGGCCACGCCGCCTGCGGGACAGGCAGGACAGACCCAATCTGATTGGAGGCACGCTCAGGTTAGGGTATTATTATGACCAGGGGAGCCGGCCCAGTACGCCTGCCGGGGACAACAACAAACACGCACCCGCATCTACCGCATGCAGGCAGGCAGGGCAGCAAGGGCTGCGGGTGCATGCTGGCCCATTTGCACAGCCAGCCACACAGAGCAGGGCCACGCAGAGTGCACGCACACGCACCTGCCGGCAGCTGCACCGTGACGTGCCAGTTGTCGCCCTCGCTCCACTTGAGCTCCGGCGCGCGGCCCAGCACCCACTCGCCTGCAGCAGTTGGGTTTGCAGTTGCGGCAGCAGCTGGGTGACGCAGTGCAGGTGTGCCACATGCATCGACGGCAGGTGCAGCGGCAGCGTGATCACTGGGGCCCCCAGGCACGTGGCCCAGCCCTGAGCATGCGAGCCCCGGGCGACTCCCCGTGCCACCCGGTAACCCACCTAGCTCGGGGTGCGTGCCCACCACTCGCAGGCGTTGGCCCCACTCCGCCCTAAACTTGAGCCAGAAGCGCACAGTGACCAGCTTGCGCTGAGCGGCCGCATCCTCCCGCACCGCCGCCTGCTGCAGCGCCGCCGAGGGCTCCACCGGGCGAGCCGCTGCTTCCCGCGCCTTGGCTGCCACGCGAGCCAGAGCGGCCTCGCCAATGGCGGCGGC
>RRZL01000022.1:2085206-2098643 GCA_006782975.1 Chlorella sp. Dachan | reverse complement strand
CCAGGGCTGCCGCCGCCCGCGCTGCCGCCGGCACGCGCTCGGCCCCGGCTGCCTTCTTGCGGTGGTACGTGCTGTTCCACTCCCCTCCGTCCGCAGCATAGTAGTCCATGGGGTAGGCGGTGCCCTGCTCCCACCAGGCGGGCGCCGCACCCAGCGCAACAAACGCCTGCAGGCAAGGGGGAGGAGGCAGGGTGCGCCCCAGATATTTTGCTCCCGCAAGTGTGAAGGCGCCGTCGCCACCAGCGAGCAGTGCAGCGCACAGAGGCCCAAGCCAACCAACCGGCTTGCAGAGCCATGTCAGCAACGCACCTCGTATGGGTTCAGCGTGGGCTTGGTGAACCCCTCGCCCCAGTCGATGCTGAGCCGTGGGCACGCAATCTGGGGGCCAGGGTGGGGGGGCGGCAGCAGCGGATGTGAGCATGGTTGCCGCATGGTTGCCGCATCGCCTGCCATGAGGTATCACGCCATCCCATTCACGCACAAGCTGCCGTCCATGCAAGTGCAATCAGGCATCAATGCTGCCGCTTTGCATCGCCAGCCCAGCGGCAGATGGGCAGGCAGCGCACCTGTACCCATGCATCGATGCCGGACGACAGCGCAGCAAGCTTGGGTGGCGACACCTCTGCAGGGAGGGATTGTAGCAAGGCACTCTCAGCATGCAAGTTTAGGCACTCTCAGCATGCGAGTGCGGCAGGTGCCCTGAGTGCCCCTCGGCCACACAGCAGCAGAGCGGCGGCTGCCCAGCTTGGCTTGGGACATGACATGGGAGCGCCTTGCTTGCTGCCGCTGTCGTGTGCAGCCGAAACTCGGGCAGTGCAGTTGTCCCGCCCCACACACGCTGCCTCACCAGAAAGCAGCACCGTGACGAATGGCCGCCCCTGCTGCTCTAACAGCTTCTTCAGCTGCTCTAGGATCCGGGGGTTGCCCTGCAATCAGATAGAGCAGGCAGGGGCAGGGAGGTGAGGGGTAGTGGGTAGTGAGGGGCAGTGAGGGGGTCAAGGAGGGAGTCGCGAGGCATCTGCAGAAGAGCTGTCCACAGACAGGTACTGGCATGCTGACAACTGCTGCAAGCAGCCATGCTGGGGCTGCACGCTTTGCTTTCCCCCACAGAGTTACCTGGCGGCCCAGCGTGCCCAGCACGAGGCCCCAGCGCTGCGCCCCTCGCGCCGCCTCTATCGCCGCCCGCCGCGCTGCCTGCAGAGCAGGCACATCAGGAGGCGGCAATGGCAGGCACGTCTCTGAGGGACACCACACGTTGTGGCGCAGGCGCATGAGCACTCCCGTTGCATGGCTCGCCACCAGCCCACCAGTCCACAGAAAAGTGAGTGCACATGCGGCACAGCATGGTGGCACAGCGAGCGCTTGGATGCATAACTGCATGGGAGAAAGAAAGAATACGCCTTGGGCGTGGATGGACGGGCCTACCTGCATGCCCTCGTGGTCGTACCGCTCCCGGGTGAGCTGGCGGGGGTAGGGGTCATACCTGCCGGAGAAGAAGGGGAGGGCACGGTGACAGGTGATGCCAGGTCAGATAGACCCGGAAAGCGCAGGCCCATGGTCATCTCAGCCCAGCTGCTTGGCTCACTTGCAACTTTGCAACTGCTGAACTCAGCCCCACGCTCACCGGTACGCCGGGATGTGCGGGTTTGCAATCATCAGGGCTTCCAAATGGAAGCGGCCGTCCGCTACAAACACAATTGCGTCGTGCTCGCCTTGCAGCCGCGGCGCGGTGCAGCCCAGCACCTCGCCTGGGGACAGCGGGCGGGCCTGCGGGAGCGCAAGCAGCAGGTGGCGAGCATCTTAGTGGGCATCGCTAACTGTGCTATCTCAGCCAGCCCTGTGCAACTCCAGTCCGAAAAGCGGCACAGGCAAGAAGCTCCCGCAGGCTGCTTCACATCTTCACATTCCCCCAAAAATGAATATTTTGGGGGGAAATTAAGAACCACTGCCCACCTGGGGCACTGCCAGGTGCGGGTAATCAGGCAGCAGCGCCTGCCTTGCAGCCTGCACGTGCACGGGCAGATCACAGCGCGTTAGGACTGGCACCGAGGCAGGCTCCCGGCAGCCTGGTGGCTCACATCACAAGCCAGCACTGCCACAGGTGTTTGGGAGACGCCCATCACAGCCAGCACAGAACCTGCGCCCTCCAGCCCACAAGCCGCCCTTGCCTGCAGGCATGACGCAAACTGGATGGTGCCCGCCATCACCAGGCGCGTGCCAGGTGGGAAGTTGTACCTGCGCGGCATAGGGGCGAGCTTGGTGAGCTGTCAACGTCACGTCAGCATACGAGTGCCGCCATGGGCGGGAGCAGTCAGTCCAGGCCGCAACAAGCAACAGCATCGCAACTTGAACCTGCAGGCTGCACCACGCACGGGTAAGCTTGAGCCCCCTGTCCTGGTGCCTGCAGGCTGCACCAAAAACACAGACAAGCACCTGATGGAGGCGACGAAGTGCTCGGTGTCCATCTTGATGTCCACAAACACATACATGCACGGCAGGCTGGTCACATCCACAGGCACCAAGCTGCGGTTTGTGAGGGAGGTCGAACATGGCAACTTGGGTTGCAGAAGCAGGGCTGCGTTTGCACATGCAGGGCTGCGTGAGCCAGTCCCGGGAGCGATGAGTGGCGGCCCCGCAGCTTGCCAGTGCAGACATGGGCAATCAAGAACCACCCATGGCGTTCAGCAGGGCAGGGAGCCTCATTGTGCAGCCCTGCATGCCACAACCGAAACCCACCAGCTGTGGCCATAGTGCACGAGAAAGTCTGCGCCCAGCGCCGCTGCCGAGTAGTCATCTACGCAGCAGGCGCCAAACGTGACGTCGCCCATGATGAACGTCTGCTCCACGCCCGCAAACCTGCAGGAAGGCCGAGGCAAGCTACAGGTCGGCATGAATGTCTGCTCCACGCCGTGAAGGTCTGCTCCACGCCCGCAAACCTGCAGGCAGCTCCGGGCGGAGGGCACGCTACAGTAACCCCGCCTAACTCGAACTCTGGGGCGGGTCGGCACGTGTACGGGTCGGCATGTGGGCAGACCACAACGGCAAATGACGGCTCCACAGCCGACAGGCGTGCACAATGATGATGCGTGCCATGCTGAGGTGCGGTTGCGCCCCGCTGAGCCATCCATGTGTTCACGTTGCGACCCACCCTTCCAATATGTCTGCTATCACACACGCATAGAGCAGCAGGCCCTCCGGGAACTGCAGCGCGACGCGCTTTGCGCGCGCCTGGCGCAGCCGCCACACCTGCGCAGCACAAGGGGGTGGCAGCGTGTGCCAGTGGGTGGCAACCGGATTGGGCCTGGAGGCCGGCAGCTCCCTGCCGCCTGCGCATGGTGCGCTCATGCTGGCAGCTGGTGGGGGCAGCACCGCCTTCCGGTGCAGCGTGGCTGCCACACCACATGCCGGCAGAAGCGCTCCGCGGCCTCGGCACATGCCAGCCAGCCAAGCAGCCCTCTGCAGCGACATCAGCACTGACCGTCTTGTGTATCTCAAAGTTGTAGTTGGCGGGCAGGATGGCGATGGCGGCATTCAGCGCGGCGTCGTTTAAGATCTCAGGTGGCACCTGGGGAAGGGAGGCGGGCAGCAGCAATTGGTGTTGGGCTGCCCATCGCAACCATGTTCATCGCCTGCAGCTTGCCGACACCAGCATCTACATGTTGAACGCTGCTGGAGGAATGGATCGCACCTGCTGGCCCACCACGCGCCGCACGACGGTGGGGCGGGGCGCCGCCGCAGGCACCAGCGCCCCGCCGCCGCCGCCGCTGCTGCCGCTGCTGCCGCTGCTGTTAGGAGGGGCGGCGCCCTGTTGAGCCGCTGCCGCCCCGCCACTGAAGCGCTGGGGCTCCTGGCTCGAGGCCATGGGCGCTCCTGCGAGCTGCACGACTGCTTGGAGAGGCGGAGGGCGCTCTGGGCAAGTGTCGTGGCCTGCGTACGCACAATTGGCGGATCCTGCGAACGTGTCATATGCAGCAGCGTGGTTGCAGCCTCTTTGGGGGCAACTGGGCTGCCAGCCTGTCACCGCATTGGGCGCAACTCAGCACCGATCCCATCGCCATCGGCATCGCGCTGAACACCACCTCACTGTACCGTGAGCAGCAACCCCAGCAGCAATGGCCGCCCTGCTCGGCCACAGCTCTCTGCTGCTTGCAGCGCAGCGGCAGCAGCGGGTGGCCAGCAGCTCGCAGGCTTGCAGCACAGCCCAGGCAGCAGCAGCAATGCCGCGGCTCTGCAGCAACGCTGCACCTCTTGCTGGCACTCTAGCCTGCAGCGGTCTTCGGGCACTGCCGCTGCGGCGACCAGCTGTGGCAGCACCACAGAGGCAGCAGGTGCAGCGACCAAGCGAACGGGGACGGCTGCAAATAGCGGCGGGCGGCGGCGGCGGCGGCCTCGGCCACGGCGGCGGCGGCAGCGGGCAGCCGGTGCGTGGGGCGTGGGGAGTTGTGGCCAGCAACAGGGTGATGCTGGTGACTAAGGGATCCATGCCTGCCTAATCAAGGGTGCAATTGAGCCTGTCCATGCACCAGGCTGAACCGTTGGCACGAGTTGCCGCTCGCATTTGCCGGCACCACACCTGCCTCTCACCCGCTCGCCCGCCCTGCTGCGCAGGTTGAGACGGTTGGGCAGCGGGTGCTGGTGGGTGTGGCGGTGACGTACATGGCAATGATTGTCATCATCCCCTTCCTCAGCGTGTTTGTGGAGGCCTTCCGGCATGGCGTGGGGCCGTTCATTGAGACGATCCAGGAACCAGACTTCCAGTCGGTGCGTGGCTGGCTGGCCGCTGCGTAGGTGCCCACAAAAATCGCCAACGTGCAGATGCTTGCAAACGGCGCAATGCTGTCTCTGAATCGCTGATCTGGCGGATCGTGGTTGCTGCCTCGCCAGGCCGACTGCAGTTGTGGGGCTGGCTCCGTGCCTGCTTGCACCCACATGGGCAGCGGCAAGCGTGTGGGGTTGTTTGCAAGGCCTCCGGCCCTCCGGCCATGTGTTGCCTGGCCCTTGCTGTGTTGCCTGCCTCCTCAGCAAGCACTGCTGGCCTGCCGCCATTTCCCAAATGAGCACTGCTGGCCTGCCGCCATTTCCCAAATGAGCACTGCTGGCCTGCCGCCATTTCCCAAATGAGCACTGCTGGCCTGCCGCCATTTCCCAAATGAGCACTGTTGGCTGTTGTTGCGTACCTGGCCCGCAGGCGGTGAAAATGACGCTGGCCCTGACAGCGGTCGCCACCCCGATCAACGCGCTGTTTGGCATCCGGGCGGCGTTGTTCCTGGCTCGCAACGAGTTCCCCGGCAAGCCGCTGGCCATCAGCATTCTGGACTTGCCGTTCTCCATTTCGCCGGTCATCACGGGTCAGTGACTGACTGCTTGGCGAACAGGAGCGCATGTGGTTGCTGTTAGGCTGCCTTTAGTGGGGATGCATGCGTGGTGAACAGCATGGCCAGCTGGCATGCCTGGTCAGCAGGAGCGCATGTGGTTGATGCGTGTGCTCGTGAACATTGGGATGCAGCTGCCACAGCCGCGATGCACGCCTCGCGTTGGTGCCAAGTGCTGCCGCCGCCCCGCTGCGCAGGCATGATGTTTGTGCTGCCGTGTGGCAATGCAGTGGCAGAGTGATACAGAACCCATGTGCTTTGCTCTGCGGCCTTGCTGTGCAGGCATGATGTTTGTGCTGCTGTACGGCCGCAAGGGCCTGTTTGCGCCCCTCATAGCCAGCGGCGTGCTGCCGCCCATCGTGTTCGCTTTCCCAGGTGCGCTTGGCACGGTTTTGTTGACCTCCCAAGCTGCTGCTGCGTGTGCGGCCCCCTGCTGCTGCTGGCGGCGTTCCTGCTGTCTGACTCCTTTCCGCAAGTCGCACGTGGGTCGGCACACAAGCCTTGTGTCTGCTCCAAGCAAGTTGTTCACGCAATCCAACCTGCAGGCATGGCGCTGGCCACGCTGTTTGTGACGATGCCGTTTGTGGTGCGTGAGCTGCTGCCCATCCTGGAACAGATGGACCTGGCTGAGGAGGAGGCGGCACGGTGGGTTGACAGTGGGGAGTGGGTGCCCGGGTTGACAGCAGGGGATTGGAGGGGCTGTTACTGCATGGCTGTGGATGCAGGGTGCCTGCAGCCTCCAGTGGCCTGTAAGCCTGGCATGTGCGCGCTGTGCCGCTCATGAGCGTGCACACACGCCCCTGCTGCTGCCTGCCTTCGCAGGTCGCTGGGCGCCAACGACTTCCAGGTGTTCATGAACGTGACGCTCCCCAACATCCGGTGGGGCCTGCTCTACGGCCTCATTTTGACCAACGCGGTGAGGCGTTGCTGTGGCTGGAGAGGCAACAGCATGGGTGCATGGGCGGGGCACGTTGCCAGGGTCTCGCACTGCAACTGCATCCACACAGCCGGCTTTGCAGGTCTGCGCCTGCACCTGCCCAACCATCCCGCCGCTGCCGTGCCCCGCTCCTGCAACCGCACAGCCGGATCTTCACACATGCACCTGCACCCGCCCAACCACCTTGTCGCTGCCATGCCCCGTTGCGCCCCCGCAGCGCGCCATGGGCGAGTTCGGCGCGGTGGCGGTCATCAGCGGCAACATCATCGGCCAGACGCAGACGCTCACGCTGTTTGTCGAGTCGGCGTACAAGGTGGGAGCATCAGGGTGGGAGCGCAGTCGCTGCACACGTGTTGTGACAGCAGGCACGTGTGTGCACGTGTGGGCCGCGCTGTCGCACAGGGGGCAGGGCGGCGCCTGCTTCGAGGCAGGGTTTGATCCCTGCCGTGGCCTCACCTGCCCCGCACGTGTGCCGCCCCGCTGCCCCGCCGCCCGCAGGAATACAACAGCGAGGCCGCGTTTGCGGCGGCAGTGCTGCTCTCCTTCCTGGCGCTCTTTACGCTGGTGGTGAGTGCAGACTTTGTACCTGTGGGGGCAGGGAGGGTGTTCATGGCAGTGGTGAGTGGCAGTGCTCCGCCCTGAGGCTGCACGGGGGCACGGGTGGCTGCCAGAGGGCACGTGCGTGCGCCATTTGGGCTTGGGCTGTGGGCGCGCATGCTTGCAAGTTGGGTTGGCATGCTCCATGTGTCATACGACGATGGATGCAGCGTCGTTCTAGTGGTGACTGACTGGCGGGTGCGTGCCTCCATGCTACCGTCCCTGCAGGTCAAGGACCGGCTGGAGGGCCAGGTCAGCCAGGAGACGTCCAAGTGAGGGGGGCACTCCAACTGCACCAGAGCCGCCGCTCGGCTGCCCACCAGCGGCCTGCCACCGGCACTGCAACGCCCAAGCTCCCGCTTGTTTACCACAGACCTAGGCAGCCACACTCCCTCCTCCCCAGTTAGAGCCCCCACCAGACAGCCTTGTAGCCCCTGCATAGAACGCAGCACATGCGGTTGGCGGGCCGCTCGCTGCGAGCCTTGGCGGCACCTGCCCCTGCGGGACACGTGACCTGGCAGGAGCGGCCTGCTGCTGCTGCTGCCTTACCCTGCTGCGCCCTTGCCACCGCCTGATGCAGCACCACAGCAACCTGCTCCCACTTGCAATGCCATCAATTCTGCTCTCCTCAGCTCCCGCTCCCCTCGCTGCCGCTCGAATTGACTGCTGCTTTTGCCCGGCACCATTGCCCTCGTGCCTGTTGCCCAGTGCTGCGTTCGCTGCGGCCGCACATGCCACTCTACGCCCTTGACATTACCCACCGAACACGGTTACCATGCCGGAGAAGGAACAGCCACATGGCAATGGACTGCAGTGTGTGGCAAGGCATTGTGCAGTGCAGGCGGCAGGCACCCTTGTGCTGGCGAGCGCTGGGAGGCATCTCGTCCAGCAGCCGTATGGGGCCGCCCAGCTGGCCCGCCGCCCGCAAACCTGGCTTGGAAGCCACCGATCATGCTGCCACGAGACGCACAGGGGTTGGCGGGCGGCGAGCAGGGCGGGGCAGGCGTGCCCTTGCAGCAGCAGGGTAAGCAGGGCGCGCGCTTGCCACAGAAGGCTCGTGAGCGCTGTGTGGATCACCCTCACCGCCGCCGGGCCCCAGAGCAGCAACGCTCGTTTGAGAGCCACCTCCCCTGACCCCTGCCCGCTGTCGCAGGCGCTGCCGGCCCGTTCGTCGTGACGACGCAAGCCCCCCAAGTGCTGCTGACCTCGGGCGGCCAGCCAGTGCTTCCTGCTGGCGGCGGCGGCCTGCCGCCGCTGCCCGGCAGCGGCGGCAGCGGCATTCCGCTCCCAGGCAGCGGGGGGAGCATCGATGCAGCGTCTCTGCAGCAGCACCTTGCAGCCCTGGGTGCCAGCTGTTTCGCCAACCTGCCCTTGGGCGGCAGCGGCGGCAGCGGCATCCCGCTCGCGGGGGCGTTCAGCCTGCCCTTGGGCGGCAGCGGCGGCAGCGGCATCCCGCTCGCGGGGGCGTTCAGCCTGCCGGACCAGCAGCTGGGCATTGCAGGCTCAGGAGCGTGGCTAGACGGCAGTGGCAACGCGTTTGCCAGCAGCATGTCGCTGCCCATGCTGCAGCCAGGCGGCGGCTACGCAGCGGGGCCGGCCCCCTCGCAGGCAACTGCAACCGCAGCGGCAGCCAAGGGGCCAAAGGCGCGCAAGGCGAGGCCCTACAAGCCACCTGACCAGGTGCAGGCAGAGAAGAAGAAGAAAGCGGAGGTGCAGGTGCGTCTCCCATGCTCTGACCTGCCGGCCGGTGTTCCTGCTCGCTTTGGGCTGGCTTTGCAGCTGCTGAGCGCAGATGTGTGTGAGCCAGCAGCTGGCACGCACATGGGCGCAGGCAGGCCCCTGCACTGTAAGCCTGCTGCGGCATGCGCCGTGTGCGCAGCCGCGTGCGCATCGTACGCTCATATCAAGCCGCTGGAGCGCCACACCGTCCATGCAGGCCTACTGCCGGCAGCTGGAGCAGCAGCTTGGGCGGGCGCGGCAGGAGCTTGAAAAGCTGCAGCAGGTGTGTGAGCCCGGAGGTGTGTGTGCATGCGCCTGTGCAGGCATTGTAGCTGGCACCACAACCAGCCGCGGCGCAGCTGCAGCCCCTAATTCTGCCAAAATTGCCTCAACTTGCAAGCCCAAGCTGACCTGCTTCCTTGTGCAGGAGAACAAGGCGCTGCAGACCAAGGCGGTGGTGCTGAGCCGGCACACCTCGTTCCGGCGCAGCGCGGCACAGATCGCAGAAGGCCTCACGGTGCGCGCCTGCCGTGCAAGCTGCGCTGCGCAGTGATGTGCTATGCCGCGCTGCATTGGTGGTCGGCGCAGCATGGCGCCCCGAGTGCCCAAGGTTGGGCGCTGCGCTGCGCTGCGCTGCGCCTTGCATGACTGTTGCAGCTCCGCAGCGCTTGCTTGAGTACAGATTCACACCTGCAGGCTTGAAATGAACTTCCCCCACCGTGCGGCTGGTCCCTGTCCCTTTCCTTTGCAGAGCCTGACCACCACCAGCTCCACAGATTGGAGCCAGGCGGCCAGCCAGCAGCGGGCGCTGGATGCGGCAGAACAGGGGCTGCCTGGCCCAGAAGCGCTGCAGCAGCTGCGGGGCATGAGCCTGGAGCAGGCCGTGCAGTTTTACAACAGGTGTGCATGTAACGCTCAACTAGTGCTGGGTGGCTGTGCGGCCGTGCAGTGCTGGAGCAGCTGCGGGGGATGACCCTGGACCAGGCCGTGCCGTAGACAGGTGTGGACCCGCTCCTGGATCAATACTGGCATTGGCTCATCTGCAGTCCTCAACAGCCTTCCTCCGGCGCCTGCTCTCCATTTCTGCAGTTTGGTCTCTCAGGTGCGCGACTTGCTGCGCGGCATCGACTCGGGGCGCGACCCGCAGCGGGCGCGGGAGCAGCTGGAGGAGCTGTTCTCTCTGGAGGCTGGCAAGGGGGTGAGTGTGCCCCAGGTGTGCTTTAGAAGCCTGTTTACTTTTGTTGCGGGAGCAGCTGGAGGAGCTGTTGTCTCTTGAGGCTGGCAAGGGGGTGAGTGCAAGGTGTGCTTTAGGAGCCTGTTTACACGCCTGTTCAGTCTTTCAGCTTGGCGTAATGCTAGAAGGCTGCTTGGGGCAGGGTGGCGATCGCGTGATTTGGGGGGTGCAGGGGTGTGAAAGCGCTGTTTAGGCGGCTGGATGCTGGCGGTGGGCGGTGGGCGGCCGCGTGCAGTGTCCAAGCACAGGAGGGACGGCTGCTGATGCCGCACAACCGCCGCTGCTCACGGACTATGCTTGGCGCGCGCCCTCCTCCCTGCTTGCGTTGCAGGGCACGTTTGGCTACCTGCAAGTCGTCAACCCCGAGGTGTTTGCGGAGCTGATGCACGCCAAGCTGGACCCCAGCAGCCCAGGTATCACATAGTACCATCCCTCTTCCTTCTCCCGTTGCGATCTCATGTCTGCTCTTGTCAGACCGAATTGCACCCCTTTGTTGCACCCTTTTGCTGTCCCGATGGGAACCGCCTGTGCCTGCCTTGGCCTTGCACGCTAGCCCGCCGCCCTGCCGCCCTGCCACACTGCCGCCCTGCCACGCTGCCGCCCCACCCCCTGCTGCCCTGCCGCCCTTGCCACGCTGCCTGCAGTTGACCGGGACGACCCGGCCCACTGGCGATCGGTGCTGGCGGCCATGTCCCTCACCCAGGAGCAGGAGGCCCAGCTCATCCTGCTGCTGCAGTGGCACCTCAAGCAGGCAAGCGGACCCCAGGTCGGGGTGGGGACAGGATGGGGGTTTGGGGCTCCAGCTGATTCTGCTGCTTCAGTGGCACCTCAAGCAGGCAAGCGGACGCGAGCAAGGCCTGGCGGCGAGTGGGGGCAGAGGTTGGGCCTGCAGCCCAGCCGCCACAGCCAGCACGAGCAGCCTCAGGGTTGTTTGGCATGACTGCGCGGCCCATTCCCGCCCGCGTCTCCCGCTGCATAGAGATCAAAATTGTGCCACTCAAGAGGCATGCTTCCTGTTGCCACCTGTTGCAGGCGGAGCAGATTGTGCAGCGCAAGAGCCAGGTCATGCAGCAGCTGGCAGCAGAGGTGGGTGGGCGGGGTGAGGTGTGGCAGAACCTGACCCCGAGTGCTTAGTCCTGGTGATTGCACGGCTCCCAGCCGGGTGCAGCGTGGCAGGCGGAGGATGTGCAATGGAACGCTCCAATGCAAATGTTGCAACAGCTCCAACCGTAGACCGGCACCAACCCCTTCGGGTGAAGGTAACTTCGGCCTGCAATCCACCCTGGCCACCACTCGCCCCTCCCTCTGCAGCTGTCCAACGGCCTGCTCAGCCTGGAGCTCAGCAGCACGGGCAGCGGGGAGCTGAGCGCGGCGCTGTCCGGCGGTACCGCCATCTCAGACGCCGAGCCCGAGGCGGAGCAGCAGGCGGCGCTGCCGGTGAGCTGGCTGTTGCACCGATGGCTGCATGCTGGTGGTCCGCAGGGAAGCGTGCCTGGTTGACAGGGCGGGCACAGGCAGCCACAGCCCTGCTGCGCATGCCCGACGTGCGGGCGGCCCTGCGGGACAGCCACTCGGCCACCAGCAACCCCCGTCGATGGCAGCGCCCAACTCCCACCTAGCACTGACAGCCTGCTGTCCGGCTCTGCTCCGCCGCTGCAGGCCCAGGCTGAGCTGGACCGGCTCATCCAGCTGGAGTACTGGCTCAAGTACGACTTCACCGGCTGCGTGCGCAAGCTGCTGCCGGCGCGGCAGCAGGTGGGCAGTTTTTTGGGGGAGGGTGGGCCGATGGCAGGTCGCGCGCAGGCTGGGAGGTCACAGATGTGTGCCTTCTACAGGCAGGGCACCCATGCGCACGCACGAGTTACTGAGACATGGTGCATGTTGTGGCTCATGGTTGTCACTCCACCTTCCTTCCCACCCTGGCCCGCAGGCGCTGTGCATGGTGGCCTCCTATCCCTTCTATCCAGACCAGCGGCAGCTGGAGGGCGCCATCAAAGACAAGGCGGGGCAGCTGTGGGAGCAGCTGCAGCGCGCAGCCTGAATGACCACGCGTGCGCAGCAGCAGGCGGCGTTGCTGGCAGCGGGAGGCGCCGGGGCGGCACATGCAGTGGTGCTGGCACCAGCAGCCAGGGCTATCAAAGAGCTGGCTGGCGAGGGGCGTTGGGTGCATCTTCTCCGTGGGTTGCCTCGCCTTTGTGCATCTGTCATTCATCCTGCTGCAGTTGCCAGTTGCCGGATCAATGTAAGGACTCGCAGATTGTTTGAAAGGCGTATCGTTAGCGTCGCAGGCGAGAGGCAAGTGGGTGAAGCGGTGCATGGGCGGCGGTGGCGGCAGCGGCGGCGGCGGCAGCATGAGTGGTGAGTCTGTGTGTTGAAAAAAACGTTGTGTCGTTCACCCTCATTGTGCTGCGATCCTGTCGAGGGGCGCGGAAGCTGCTCGGGGTCATTATCGCCGCTCTGGCCTTCTGCGCGGTCATCAGCCTCTGACGTGTGAGCTGAGGTTGTACGGCAGCGCCAAATGAAATAATTAGCTCATTTCGTACTGCACTGTAGCTAACAGACCACGGTGACTGTGTGCGCAGGTGCTAGAAACGGGCTGGCTGCCTTCGAGTTTAGTTGCGGCGGAGCAGCGTGGCAACAGCGACCGTGCAGCTGTTGTCACTGACTGATTGATATGTGTTTTCCTGTGACATTGTTAGTACTCTAAAAAGATGCGGTCATGTGAAATATGTTAATCAGACTGTGAGCAGCTGGCATGCTGGTGCAGGCGCTCAATTGACTGAGCGCAATCAAGCATGGCTTGTTGCAAATGGTTGCCCGCAACGTCGCAGCTTCCTTCAGGGATGACGAGTGGAAATATGTCCCCAATCCGGTGAGGAAATGCCTTGAATCATGTCCGCGCGCGGTGCTGCACAGCAGGCTGTCGCATGGTGCGCCATTTACGGGGAGTTGACCAGGCACCTTTGCCCGCTGCTCTGCAGGTCATCGATCGCTTTATCGCTGCTGTGTGGTCCGCCGGCTGCAACACCCTGAATTTCCTGGCTGAAGACGCCAGGTGGGCGGCGGCCAGGGGTCTGATGGCGCGGTGAGCGGCACAGCCTCCACTTCCCCTGCTGCGGCTGCGGCTGCTGGCGCTGCTAGCAGCGCAGCGCGCTGAAGCAGCAGGGAAGCGGCGGGTGCCTGCGTGGCGCGCTCTGCAGCAGCACATGAGACCTGCAGCGGGTAGCGTGGAGGGCGGCTGTGCGGCGGGCAGCTGATGGCTAGTGTCCGCAGCACTGATGGCCAATCCGACATCCCCGAATGAAATGAGATATGACAAAAAACAGGGCCGCCCCTCAGCATGCCTTGTTTGTGCGCAGCCTGACTTGTCTGAAACTATGTGAACCACATGCCAGGCGCGCTGGAGCGAATGAAATGCTGAGGAGATACCAAAAGTAGAACAGGCGGAGAAAGAGGCATGGGAGCAATGGCGCCATCATGCCGCGGCAGCCGCGCCTTGCTTGCCGCCGGCAGCAGCAGCACCCGCTGCGCCTTGCCCTGCCGTTGCCGCCCCGCCGGCCGCCGCCTTGCCGGCAGCA
>RRZL01000022.1:1960373-2082398 GCA_006782975.1 Chlorella sp. Dachan | reverse complement strand
CGCTGCCGCAGGTTGGGCCCGCTGCCCATGCCGGCCGGCGCACTGCCGCTGGGCCGCCCATTGGCGGCCGCACTGCCGCTCCCGCTGCGTGCTTCTGCAGCACGCTTGATGCGCTGCTGCAGCGTGCGGGCCTGCAGGTGGGCAGTGGGTGGCGGCAGTGAAGCGGCAGCGGCGGCAGTCAGGCCCGCGGTCTAGCGCGCGATCACGCAGAGTGCCGGCGTCCCACCAAGCCGCCAGCAGCGACAGCAGGGTGCCAGGGCCGCCAGGGAGGGCGCACGGCTCACTGGGCCTTGCAAAACCCTCCATCGCCTCCCCTGGCCTCACCAAGTCCGTAGGAAACAGCCGCTGCGCCTTTTCAACGAAGCGCTGCGCCTTTACGAGGTCACCCGCACTCAGTGCGCGCTCTGCCACTTCCAAGCACTGCGCAGCAGCCTCCTTGTTGGCCTCCTTCATGATCGCAGCCCGGCGACCGCGCGGGGAGGGCGGCGGCTGCACTGCTGCTCAACTCTGTTCCCCGCTCGCTCTGCAGCGCCTGAGTGGCTGGTAGCAGTGATCTGGAGGTCAGGCGTAACAATGCGCTGGTGCTGGGGGCTTGCCTGCCATCAGCAGAGGCGCGGGCCAACCCGCTGCGCTGGCCCCCTCACCGCCTGCGGCCGGCATCCGTCGCCCTGCCCCCTGCCAGCACCCTTCCATCTTTACATCGGGGGCATGTGTGCAACCCCAACTGCAGCCTCTATAAGGCCTGCACCTATCAACTCTGCGCCACTGGGCGCTACATCGGCACGACTAGCTGCTTCACCAAGTGCCCGCCGCCAACCATCAGCCTTCAGGCCACTCCGCCACGGCGCCCCTTCTTGCCGGGCTCAGCAGGAAACAGAACCTGCGCGGGGATCCAAGGGCAGGCATACAAACAAGTTGTTTGTGGTACGTTGTATGGCCCGGGGAGGCAGCCAGCCCTCTGGCACGGTCTCCGCAGGGCTGCCCCCTTCACCCACAGGGCTGTGCCAGCAGAACCGCGCACCTCGTTGTAGCGGTGGCTGATCTCGTGGCCGGGGTTGTACACGCTGCATGGTCGGGAGGCAGGCGATGTATGCGTCATTTGAGAGCCATTGAGCAAAGCCACTTGGCATGCATCTGCAAGTGCAGCAGCAGCACTCGCGCACAAGGCGTGCATCGCACTCCAACCCCAATCGGTAGCGGCGGCGGCAGCGCAGCACACCCACCACCCACCTGCAGATGACCCACTGGTCGCTGAAGTCGCGGTCGTCCTCCTGCCAGGGCGCAGGGCGACATTGAGTTCACACGTCGTGCGTTGTGAGCACGTTCGCAGGGCGGCAGCTGCTGGCTTGGCAAGGCGGGCTGCTGGCGCTGCCTCATGCTGCCCTCGGCATTACCAGCGCATAGACCACCAGACCACCAGCACTGGGCAAGCTTGAGCAGTGTGAAATGACGTGCGCACCTCCAGATAGTCCATCAACGTCTTCATCTCCTTCTCAAAGCTGCGGTGCAGGCAGGGAGGAGCACGGGGCAGGGAGAAGCAGGGCCCCGGCTGAGGATTTTGATTGCCTGCCGCCCCGGGAGCCTGCACCAGAGCGGAGCGAAACGCACGCCCTTGCCGCCGCACGTGCTGTAAAGCAGAGCCAACGCAGTGCACCAAACTCACTTGTGGGGCGTGGGCCAGCCTTTCCAGCCGCGCACGTGGGCGGTCCACTCCGGGAACTGCGCAAGCAAGCGGGGCGGCCGCGCAGTAGTGGCAGCTGAGCATCAGCGTACGCACGTGACTTCAATAGCAGCACTGCGGCTGCGGCCGGGGACTTAGAACCAATGTGCACTCCGAGCAAGGCAGCTTTCCCCGCCCATCACACGCAGCGCTTGCCTCATCAATGTGCACGTGCTTGGAGCTGGGCGCAGGCGGCTTCTCCTTGCCGTCCTGGAAGCTGCAGGGGAGCCAGGGGGCAGGCGAGGACCGGCGTATGAGAGGCAGCGCAATGTGAGGGAAGGCCAAGCCATGCACAGCAATGCCATGCCGCTCCTGCCGCCAACGCCAGGCCGGCAGCCCAGCGGCACGCTGCAGCGGCGGAATCCTGGGAAGGACGGGGCTGTGCGGAGACGCAAGCAGCGGTGGAATTCCTTCCGCTCGGCGCCTGTGGCTGGCTGGCTGGCTTTACACCTGTCTGAATCGAACAACACTAACGGTACCTGTAGGGCAGGTACATCTTGACCGTCACGTCAACGTGCTCCTTGTGCTTCCTCTGCGGCGGGCCGGGGCAGCGACATGGCAGCAGTTGCGCGTGACGTGCGCTGGAAAAGTCAGCGGCGCCTGAGGCTGCAGCACATCTATGCCACACTCATACACCCCCACAGCAGTGCTCATACACCCCCACAGCAGTGCAGCGCGCTGTGTCTACAGCGGCCGCACATGTTGTGGGCCAGCGTCCCCTCCTCCCACCCCACCCCGCACCTTTCTGACTGTGGTCCAACCAGCACCATGGTAGCCCCCCTTGCGCTCACGCATCGTGAAGTTGTGGGCCAGCGGGACCTCCCCCACCCCGCACCCCGCACCTTGCTGACTGTGGTCCACCCAGCACCGTAGCCGGCCTTGCAGTTGTGGTCCAACCCCCATCCCCTCTCGCCCCACCCCCCCACCTTGCTGACGGTGGTCAACCCGGGGGCAATGCCCCCCTTGCGCTCGCGCATCGTGAAGTTGTGGGCCAGCGGCGCGCCCATCTCAATCTTCTTCTCATCCTTGTTGCCGCCCAGGAAGTAGTTGAAGACCTCGGCGCTGGCCTACGGGGGCGGCATAATATACCATATTATGCCATATTATGTCAAGGCACGTAAGCGGGGATGCGGTGGCAGGGCTGCTTCCCTGGAGCGGTGTGGCACGGCAGGTAGCGGAGGCCGCGGCGGCGCTGGCAGGGCTGCTTCCCTGGGACTGCGTTTTTTCCGTCGTGCAACACCAGCCGCGGCGCTAACACCCCACGGTCTTGCCTTCATCGCAGCCTCCTCAATGTCCCAGCCGGTGACGTCCTCGAAGCGCGCCCAGACCCACCAGGAGGCATTGTACCTGGGCGGGGCAGACGGGTGGGCGAGCTTAAAGCGAAAGGCGGTGCTTGGTGTGGTGCCCCCTGCTGCGCATCCACCTCGGTAACTACCTGCGCGTCTCGTAGCCGTCCTCCTTCCCCAGCTGCACCCAGTTTGCGGGTGGGAGAAGCGAGTGGAAGAAGGGGTGAGGGCACCGTCTGCGGCGGCACCTTCAAGCGGGCATCAGCAACGGTGGCGGCATCAGCGCCGGCAGCGGCAACGGCTGTGCAGGCTGCCTTGGACCGGCTACGCCGCTGCCCAGGCACTGACTGCTGCTGGCAAGCGCTTGGCCGAGGGGCAAGAGGCTGTGAAGAAGCAGGAGCTGGCTGCAGCGCGACCTGTTTGGCTGGCCTCCTAGAGCCCCACCTACTGCTCACCAGCTGGAAGCGTGGGCAGTCGCGCTGCCCACAGAACGCTGGCTTCTCCCACTCGTCGTTGGCGGCGGCGGCCGCCGCCGCAGCGCAGGAACACACCAGCAGCAAGAGCAGCGCCCGCATGTTTCACCTTGGAAGTAGACGCAGCACACGGTGGAGTGGACAGAGGGCGATGGAGGCTTGGGTTGGGCCCCGCATCGTCTGCCCGCTGGGCGCCCCGTTGGCGTTGTGGAGGCGTAGCAGCGGTGCAGCGGCGGCAGAAGCGGGGTGGTGCCCTTGCATTCGTTCTGCAGCCTCAGCGCATGCTTCGACGACCGTTTCGAAGCTAGGAGCCGCCGCAATGGCGCCCGTCGGCCACACGGCTCGCAGTCGGACGGCGCTGCGGCTCGCTGTCGTGCTACAGATCGCCTTCTGGCTCCTAATTGTGGCGCCAGCTGCGGCGCAACAGGTCCCGCCCGGTGCCCGCACCGGCGGCAGTGGCCGCCGCCGCTTGCAGGCGGCACCGAGCCTGCCCCTCGACCGCATTCGCTTGCCGCCCCTCTTCTCAATCGACCTGTTTGTTGATGCCAGCTTCCCGGCGCGTTTCATGGAGCTGGGGCAGGCTGACGCCAACACCACGGTTGTGTACGTGTCCAGCACCACCGACAGAGTGAGGCGGGGCGGCGGCAGGGTGTGAAACTGGAGAGTGGGGCTGCAAGGCACCTGCCTGCTGCTTGCGATCTATGCGAGGGGCTGGCCCCATGGCTCCATTCCACTTATCGTCATCAAAGGGTCTCTGTCGCTGTTCTTCCCTGCCCCTCAGGTCACGGCTCTGGTCAGCCGCATCGGCTCGCCTGTCCAGGCCTGCACCCTGCTCAGCGGGCTGGACAACCCAAACGGCATTGCATACGATCGTGCCACCAAATCGCTTTATGTTGCAGAGGTGAGACGGCTGGTCCAAATGGGTGTCCTGAAACCGGCATCCGGTGCTGCCTCGACTGCCGCCACGTGCACAGGGCACGGCTGGCCGCGCCACCCATGTGCCGCCATTTCATGCCCCGCCATCTCATGCGATGCCCTGTCACACCGTGCACTGCCGTGCAAGCTGACGCTGGCCATGCCGTGCGCGCCATGGCATGACATGCCCACGCGTGCGCTGCCGCTCTGTGCTCATGACACGACTTGGCATGTCGCTTGCCCGCCATGCGTTCCCATGCCACGGCCATGCTGGGTGCACGCCCTGCTGCTGCACACCACACTGAGCATGACAAGCTGTCGCCACCTGCTGCTGCGCCGCTTTACAACCACCATGCCATTTCCCTCGTGCCTGACCCAGCTGTGTTGCCCCCAGCCGTGGCCGCCCCTATGCCATGCCCCGGCATGCAGTGTGCCCCATGTTGCCGCCGTTGTGATCCATGCTTGCCACACGTGAGCGTTGTGAGCCGCCATGCCCCTGCCATGCCGTACCGTGCTGCCGCAGGTGCGCGCCATGACGCGGCACGACAATGTAGACGCCGCCGCACTGGCCGGCTGCGATGCCTCCCTGCTGCGCTCCACCCAGCTGGCGGGCGCGGACGTCATGCCTCCCCAGGTGACCTGTGACCCTAGCAGGAATGCAATTGTGCTGCCATGCCATGACCTGGCGCCTCGAACAGGTGCTGTGACCGAAATGCCAGGGTCACTTCCAGCAGGCAGCGCCACCTTTTTGCAACGCAATCCACATGCTGCACCAGGGGCACTTTCGGCAGCAGCGCCGCCTAATGCCGTACCCCCACATGCCTGCGCCAGGCCTCCCATGGCAACCGTGCGCTGGCCATCGGCCCACGAGACGGCAAGCTTTACTATACAGTGAGTCGGGCGATGGCAGTAGCAGCAGCAGTAGCAGCAGCAGCGCTAGCATTTTTGGGCGGAGGCAATGCATGGCTCAACAGCCATGCACTGCATGCAGTACAATCCTTGCTTATGTTGGAATACATCCTACTGCGTTTCGCAGCAGGGTGAGTCGGAGAAGCTGCCAGAGAGGCATGCCTCTCCTGCCCGTTGCAGGTAGCTGCGCCCTTCAACATCCCGCCCACGCCAGCGGGCTGCCAGCTGCCCTACTGCACCATTTGGCGCATGAACAAGGATGGCAGCGCAGCAGAGGTCTACGCCACAGGTGTGCATGGCAGCTGGTCAACGAACAGCATGCATGATGCAGGCATGGGCGACCCTCCCTCTGCATGTTCTCCCGTGCTGCCTTGCACAGCGTGCTGGTTTGGCATGGCACGCCTTGCGCCCCACACTGCGCTGTGCCGCCTGCACCCCGCCTGCGCTGCACAGGCATCCGCAACGCAGCGGGCTTCCAGTTCCACCCTGCCAGCGGCGACCTGCTGTTTAGCGGCATGGAGAGAGACTACATGGGCGACAACTCAGTGGGTGTGGTTGGTGCTTCGCATGCTGTGTGCAGCGTGCTGCTCGAGCCGCGACGTGCTGCATGTGCATGCGGTGCTGCGGCCACTGTGCGGCGGCCGCTGTGCGGCTGCGGCTGTTGGGGTCAGCTCACCTCATGTGGCACCAATGTGCTTTTCAAAGTGGGTTAACCACCCCGCTCCTCTCTGTGCCTGCTTCCCCTTCTGCAGCCAGATGACGTGCTTGCAGCGGTTACCGGGCCGGGCATGAACTTCACCTGGCCCTTCTGCCACTGGTGCGAACATGGCGAGGCAGTGTTGCGGCAGGGGCGAGGCACGGTTGCAGTCCTGTGCTCGCTTTTGCTCATGCATGCAACCAGGGGCCGGAACCGCTGGCCCGACCGCTGCTCTTCCTTTCCTGCCGCTCTTGTAGGCTGGGCCAGGGGCAGCCCGAGGTGCGGGATGCTGGACCTGGTCAGGCCATCCCTGACCCCCAGTTCACCCTGCCGAGTGCGATGGCAGACGGGCAGCCCCGCCCTAACGATGCAGTGCTGGCCCAGCAGTGCGCAGGTGTGCGGTGCAGGCGGCAGTGCAGGCAGCAGTGCAGGCGGCGCAGCAGCATCCCATTGCCGTAGGCCAGGAGCAGCATGCTGAGCGTGTGAATGCGTGAAGCCGCAGGCACAGTTGCAGCTGTGTGCCAAGCTCGCCCGGGCGGGCCCACCCTACCCAACCTGCCGCTGCAAAACCCTACCCAACCTGCCGCTGCAAAACCCTGCCCAACCTGCCGCTGCAAAACCCTACCCAACCTGCCAACCCCGCAGCCGTGGCGCCACAGCCGGTGCAGGCGCTGGGGCCACACGTCGCCCCGCTGGGCCTGCTGCACTGGGCGGCGCAGGGCAGCAGGTGGCCGGCCACGTTCCACGGCAGCGTGTTTGTTGGAGAGCACGGGTGAGCTGGCAAAGCAGAACTTAGCACGGCAGCTGTGCATGCATGATCCGGCAGCAGGGTGGTGCAGCGGTGCATGCGGCGTGTGCTGCAGCTCTCCATGTGACGTCTCCATGTGAGCGGGCTGCGTGCCTCGGCGGCGCACCTGCTGCTGACTTGACCATCGACTGCTGCCACTCGAAGGCAAGCACTTTGGCAGCTGCAACTTGCCATTCCATACCCACCCCGCAGCTGCAACTTGCCCGCCCATGCCTGCAGGTCCTGGAACCGTGAGCCGCCGCTGGGCTACCGAGTAGCTAACGTGCAGCTCAGCCCCGACGGCCGCACAGCAGTGGGCCACTCCATATTTGCAGAGGGCTGGCTGGATGAGGGCAGCGGCGAGGCGTGGGGCCGGCCAGTGGGCCTGCTGCGCCTGCCAGACAGCTCAATGCTGGTTGCAGATGACCACGCCAATGTGGTGTACCGCATTGCATTCAATGAGACCCGCACCAGCGCTGCACCTGCGCTGCTGCCGGGGCGAGCAGCGCGAGCCACCGTTGTTGCGCTGGTGGCTGTGTTTGCCCTTGCGTGTGTGTAGCGCACATGCAGCTTATGTAACATGCAGCTTATATAACTTGCACAGATCACATTAGGATGAAGCGAGAGGGGACCAACGGTTTAGGGCATGCGGGGGACCTCAGGTCAGCAGCTGAGGCAAAGCAGGCGAGAGTCAGGCGTATTGACTTGTCAAGGCGTTGTGCCATGCCAGCGGGCCATCTCAGGGCTGCAGCCGCCTCTGGCACGGTAGCTGCCGGGATCAGCAAGCGGTCGAGGGCCTCACACAGGCAGAAGCACGGCTGCTATGATGTGCGTGTTGAAAATGAGGCCCAGCACCGAGAAGAAGATCAAAATGCATGCAATCAGGCCTGCAGGGGCACGTGGGTGACAAGCATGTGAGCTACTACCAGCACGCACGGCTAGCGGCTGCGGCATCAGTGATGCTATGCAGGCAGATAGTGCCAAACGCCATTGCCAACAACCTCACCTCTCAGTCGATCTAGGGCTTCTTCAGGCCCCTGCTCGATCCAGATTGTGTAGATGTAGAAAAACGGGACTGTCAGGCAAGCTCCAAACACCGTGGCAAGCACATGGCAGAGCGGCCGCCAGTCACGTGGAGGCCAGCCGCCGATGAGTGTGGTCAGCGTCATGAGCCCATGGATGGTGCACTGAGTGAGCAGCCGGACTGCGTGCAGTGGTAGCAAGGTTTCCAAATACCAGTGAGCGGGTTAGTTGGCAGTGTAGCCAGGCAAGCAATCCTGAAGCTACCGCAGCAGGCATCGAGTGAACCACCGGAGCTGACATGCAGTACAGGCTGCACAGGTTGGAACACGGGGGCGGGCTCACCCTTGATATAGTCACGTGTCGCTGCGTCCGTCTCAGGGCGGTAGAGGGCCACCAGCATGGGAGCCAGTAAGATCAGGGCGAGCGCAATGAGGGCCAGCCAGCTGCGGAAGGTGAAAGGGACCGCCTGGCGAGGCCGGCGAGGCTCCTGCCTCGCTGCCCCGCCCAGCAGGGGTCCCGGCAACGGGTCGGCTGCCGCAGGGCCCACAGCTTGCGGCGGCTTGGCTGCCCTCGCTGCCTCCGGTGCCGCTTCCACAGCTGCTGCATCCCCAGCTTCCCCTGTGGCCTGCCCCACCGCCACAGGCGCAGCACACTCAGCTGCAAGTGGCTCCGCAGCCTCCGGGCCTGCTGCAGGAGCTGTCCGGGCCACTGCTGGCCGCCCTACTGCCTCAGGCTCGTCCCCCACTGCCGCAAGCGATGCAGGCCCTGCCTGCTCATCCGCTGGCGGCAGCATTGCTGCCGCAGCGGCTGCCACCCAGTTTGTGCCTGCGCTGCATTCGGCAGGTGGATGGAATCGAATGTGTCGGTTGGCCCACCCATTGTTGGTGCACACTGAGCACTGGAGTGCCGAGCATTCAAGCACCGCAAGCGGCCGACGTGAGCCGCTCACTCGAAGCAGCGGAGCGAGCGGCGGCGGCAGCGGAGCGTGCGGCGGCGGCAGGCGTGGCGTGTGAGACCGCACCACACGCACCTGCTGCACTGCTGCAACAAGGCAGACTGGGAGGCCCTGGAGCTGTGTGGACTGGGAGGTGGGCCTGCAGCAGCACGACGAAGGGAGAGCCTGGCGGAGGCTAGGCATTAGCGCTGTGGATCAGCATGAGGCTGCCATACGCCAGCAGGCCAGAAAGCAGGCTGGGGGCGCTGGCTGGGGACCACCCACCCTGCTGCAGCAGGGAAGGGCCTGCCTGCTTGTCACGAAGGGTGGTGGTAACGTTTGCCTAAACGAAAGGCAAGAGAGGGGCAGCAGCCGATGCACAGCCCCATGCCGCCGCCGCCGCCGCCGCTGCTGCCGCTGCGCCCTCGCCGCTGGCTTATAAAGGCACCGCGCCCTCACCGCTGGCATTCGGGCAGACCGGCAGGCGTGTGTAGCTGCAACCTCACCTGCTTGAACAATGGAAGGCGTGGAGGCACCTCCCTGCCATCCACATCCCCGACACCCCACGCTGCCGAACCCTTCACGACGGCAAGCTGCTGCGGGTGGGAGGCAGGTGGGAGGACGGCATGCTGGTGCCTGCTGGACTTCTCTGCTCTCAGAAGCGCAGCGTGGCCGCAACGTCAGCAAGCCTGATGGTGTGTTGGTTTCAATGCCTGAACAAAGGACCTTGCTTGATCCCACGGATGACAAGCGCGGCAGTTGCGGCATCTGTCGCCGCCGGGCCGCCCGCAGTCAGGTAACGATTTGAAAAGGCTGGCTACGCATCTAAGCCGGAGTTCAGGCAACCCCAATTGTCTACTTGCTACTCAGGCTGCTCAGCAGGCGCACACAAGCACGCTCTCAGGTGAGCAGGCGCCCGGTGGGCGAACGGAGGTGGTGAGGCTTCCTGAACCCGCCATATCAGGCGACGCTGTGCCCAGCAAAGAGGCCTGCACCTCAGCTGCAGCCGTCTGGGATCGGGTTCAGCGCCCGACACAGACAGGCCGCCACCTGCCGAGCGGGGTTCGGCGGCGGCAGCGGCCGTACCGACTGCTGCGCACCACAGCTGCGCCTCCTACTCAATCGACACCTCTTCCCGTTCTACCCGTATGCCCGCAGAGCTAGTTCACAACCCGACAACCAAGTGCACACCCCTCATAGCCATGTCAACAGCCAAGCTCAACGGCGGCGCAGCCGATGCCGCCATCGCCGCTGCCCAGCTGGAGCGCCGCCTGGCCAAGTCAACGGTTTTCGCGGACGCCAACCCGCACCTGCGCATCGTGCCCACCACCAGCAACCCGGGTGAGCTGCCACGGCAAGGCGGCGGCGCCGGGAGCGAACCGCCCCATGCCTGGTGCTTAGCAAGTGGTGCGTCCGCAGGGCAAACAGCAGCCCATCCCCTCTGACTGCTGGCGCGCTCGCTGACTTTGAGCAATGCTGCCTTCGTGCCCAGCGCAGCCCCATTCTGAGACCTCCCTTGCAGCCCCGCTGGGCTTCTTCGCATTCGCGTTCTGTGGCGCCCTGTACGTGGTGCGCGCCTGTGCACTGCGCGTGTGGGCTGTGTCTGCGTGCTGTGCATGCGCATGTCCGTGCCTGTGCACACGTGCCTGTGCGCTGCGATTTTGCATCAAGGATGGGCGCAGTTTGCCGGGGGCATGCGGGCACAATGGGCCAGGTCATTCCACTTGCAACCCTGCTCCAGCGCTGCAACCAGGCATCTGCATCTCGGCTGCGCTTGCTAACAGCCCTGCACGCAGGCATCCCGCATGCCTGAACCGCCAACACCTCCACTGCTTGACCTGCTGGCCCCCGCCCTCTCTACAGCCACACCGGTGGCTCATGCGTGCCAGCACGACATGTGCGCTGCTCCCGCAGTTCCCACCCAAGGGGCGCTTACATTTGCCTGTTCATTTGCCCTGCACAGTCGTACCTGACGGGCTGGATCCCCAAGGAGGGCGTGCCCACCATCTACGCTTTCTTCTTCACCTTTGCGGGCATCGTGAGTGTGCTGCCCTTTGCTTTAGTTATCGTATATGATTGGTCCGTCGAGGAAGCCTTCTTCACATTTGCGGGCATCGGGAGTGTGTGCGCATCTCGCTTCAGCGCGCCAACGAGGAGCATGCCATGTATAACAGAGCACGTGCTCCAGTGTTGGCGGCAAGGCACAGTGTGGACGGCAGGGCACACTTCCAGCCGCAACTATGCCTGCACGGCCTGGCCACCCTTCCAATTACCACCCTACTCACCCATGTGCATCAACCCTCTTCCCTTACCCTTTCACTTCCCCCTTCCCCCTTCCCCTTCCCCTCACCGCCAGGGCATGATCATCACAGGTCTGCTGGAGTACCAGCGCAAAAACGTGTTTGCCTGCAACGCCTTCCTGTGCTACAGTGAGTGTCCTGTGCGGCAGTGAGCGCTGGCGGTGGTGGCTGTCCATGTGCCCTGGTGTACTGCAAACACGTGGGGGTGCCTCCAGCGGCAACACCGCAGTTGACCTGTTCGTGCGATGGTCTGAGACCAGGCTGTAACAAGGGGCAATGCCTGCTTGGCTGTGGATGGCCTGAGTCCAAGTCACTAACTGTGGCCCACTCCAGACTGCCCGCTTACCCACTTCAGGCTTCTTCTTTCTCGGCACGGCGCTCAAGGGCACCCTCCAGGGCGCCGGGATATGGAAGCACGGTGAGTTGATTGTGGAGTGCGAGTCGGATCTGGTGCAACACCTTGTGAGGGGCGGCCCTGCTGCCGCCGCCGAGTCGTGGGATGGCGCAGCAGCTGCACCCCTTGGTTCTTGCTTCGCGACGGTGGCCTGCCTTCCCCACCCCGATTCGCTGCCTCCCACACCCTGCTGCAAAGCCAGATGCCAAGGCAGAGCAAGCATCCGTGAGTGGCTGGCTGAACGGGATAGATGAGCGCCGTGCATCATGCGGCGTGCTGGGCTGACCACAGCGTGCCGCAGCCTTGCAACCACCCTTGCATGTTGGCCAACCCGACCCGGACGACGTGCCCCGCAGCTGACCAGCTGCAAGCTTTTGAGGCGCAGCTGCATCCTTCCATGCCCCTGCCTTGCATGCAGTTCATTCTGTGGGGACTCGTCACGCTGGCATTCTGGTAGGTTGGAAGCGCCGTGGCAACGGAGGCACTCGGTTGACTCTCTCCGTGCCTGCGGCGCTGGCGCCTAATCAGTTCGCATAGCCTGTCCCACTGGGCGGTGGCACCGCCACCCGGCCAGCCAGGCTGCAGCGCTGCGGCGCTTCACCGACCTTTCCTCCCGGCTCCCCTGCCACCCTGGCTGGTTTGCGCCTGCAGGGTCCAGACCCTGGTGCTAAACCTGGCCCTGTGCTCACTGTTCCTCACGCTGGCGATCCTGCTCCTCTGCCTTGCGGCCATGCAGACCAACCCTAGCATGACCCACGTGAGTGATGGCAGCTGAACTGTGCGTTCCTCTACCGTTCAGACTGCAGTGTGGGCAGGAGAATGTGCTGCGGCGCTTCGTGGTCAGCAGGCACCAGCTGTTGCTGTGTTGCGCAGCACGCCTGCCGCACTGTGCCTGCTCCAACTGGGTTCGGCGCCCCGGGTAAGCAGTCGCTCAAGAGGCGTGCGCACCAGCCCTCCCTGAGCAGGGCACCGGCGCATTCGGCCTGTTCGTCTGCGCGCTGGCGTTTTACAACGGCGCCGCCGGCCTAACACAGGAGATTTGGGGCCGTGTGAGTGAGGGAGGCCGCCCGCCGGATGGGTGGGCGGTTTGCGTTCAAGCGGATTGCTGAATTCCACACACGAAATGCAAACAGTGCGGTGGGCCCAGTCCTTCGCCGGGCCCTGCAGCTGCTGTGAGTTGCCTCACCCCTGCCGCCCGCCATGCCCGCCGCCTTGCAGGAGTTGCTGCCGGTGGGTCACATCAAGTGGGCCGCCATCCGCCGCCACATGGCCAAACCCTCCAGGCAAGCTGCTGCACCGTTGCCCCATGGGCAACCTGGCCAGGTTATCCAGGCTAACCCTCTCCCAGCTCGAACAGCAGGTTGGCACCCTCTCCAACAGCAATGTACCGCACGCATGCACATGGGCAAGGTCGGTCAACCCGTTTGCACACGCTATCCACAATGTGCTGCAGCCGCTTCGGCCCAGCCGGCACCAAGCGCCCGCTGGGGGATTTTGACCTGGAGGCCCCCTCACCTTCAAGTGTGGATATGATCAAGCACTGAGCCAGACAAGGAGCACCGGACCGCCATGCCCCCCTGCTGCGCAGCCGCCGGAACGCTGGCTGCGGTGTGGCGATGCACAGCTGCGCTTGAATGCACAATGCTTGGCTTTTTGGAATTTTGAACAACAAATACCAGGGTTCACCCATCACTGCCTGCTGGCCGCCTGCTTGCCATCCATCATGCCCCATTCAAACCACAACTGGCGTGTTTTTTTTGTAGTTTCAACTGAATGCAAGTTTTGTCCCTGCTGTGAGTGGAACCCGACGCACCGCCACCTTTCACCCATCACTGCCTGCTAGCCACCTGCTTTCCCTGAAGCCGTTGCATGCCTGGGGGTACCACGCTGCTCCCCCGGCCAGCCTGGCTCAAACTGTCGCCCTGTCCATTATTAGCACAAACTTCCAGCCAGTGTGGATGCAGGCACTGTAATGCGTCGTGTACAGGGGCAATGTTGGCTGCCCGCTTGATGCGGTGCACGCGCGTCGACACATTGCAGGGTAGGGCGGCGACTCAAAAACATGTCTGGCATGCTGCAATCATCGTAGTTGGGCATGTGCATGTGCAGCATCGGAGCGCGCAGCAGCAGTAGCCAGTGGCTGGCTCAGCACACAGCTTTGAGGGGCAAACAATTGCAAAAAAGCCTGCGCAAAACATACAAAAGGATGTACAGAAGGTTCTGTTGGAAACAGCGGAGCAAAAAGAGGTGTGCCGGGAAGTGCGGACGAGCTTACTATATACAAATAAAAGGGGCAATGCAGTCAAAACGTGTGCAATAAGGCGTGTTAGTCAGAGGGCGCCAGCTGTGCAGCAAGCGACTTCGCCAGCGCTGCCGCTTCGGCCATCAGCTGCTGCCACTCTGCCTGCTGCTCAACCGACTGCAGCAGCTCAGCATAGCGTGCGGCGGTGTCTGCCTCGCAGCCCGGCTGGGCCAGCAGGGCGCAAAACTGCGCGTCTGTGAGAACTGCCACATCTCCCATGCTGATATAGGCTGGCTCGCCCGCCGCCCGCCGGTTGGCCTGCAGCCCCTGCTGCCGGCGCCAACGCAGCTGCTCGCCCCGCTTGTCAGCCACCAGCAGCGGCAGCTTGCCGGCCTGCCGAACGAACAGCAGGCGGCTGATCAGCTTCGGCGTGGCCACGCCGGCCACATAGACGGCAAATCGGCGCAGCACTTGGTCGGTGGTCGGCTGCCACGGCAGCAGGCGCTGCAGAGCAAGCAGGCGCGCCAGCCGCATCGGCTCCAGCCAGCCGTATGTGACTGCCCCTAGCTGCTGGGCTGCCACTGCCGTGGGGTCCGCCACGCCTAGCAGGCCCCATACAGCCAGCGACTGCTGCCACAGGTCTGTTCTGGTGGCAAGCATCTGGGCGGCAAGGCTGCGGGGCGCAGCAAGCAGGGCGTCCTGGCCGAATGTCTGGGTAGGAGGGTGTGTGAAGGGAGCAGGGTGGTTCTTAATACTCGGTGCATGCAAGCCTTGCCTCCTGTACAGCATGGCGGGCCATCTCCACGTTTTCCAGCCGCCATGCAAACATCCGCTCTGCACTGCTGCATCACCCGAAGGCTCCACCACCGGTCAACATACAGCGTAACACTCCAGGCTGCTCCTCAGCCAACACAAGCAACCAACCAACGCAGCGCTCCCATACAGCATGCCCACACAGCATGCCCCTCACCTGCCGCAGCTGATGCACGCGTCCGCCCATGACCGGCAGGCTGCATCGCACCGCCTGCGGCTTGTGCTCCAACACCGCCGCCAGCAGGCGCGCGCCATCGCCTGGCCACCGCCCCAGCTGCTGCTGCAGCAGCTGCTCCAGGGCCGCACAGTGCTGGGCTGGGAGCTTGAGCAGGCACCAGCCGTGCTGCTTGCGCAGGGCCGTCACAATCACTGCCTCAGGCGCCTTGGGGGCCCAGTGCCGGCGGAACTGGCGCCGCAGGCTGCGCAGCCGCTGCTGCACCGTGCCGGCACTCATCATCAACAGGCCCAGAGCCGTGGGCTGTTGACGCAGCAAGTCGCCCAGCAGCAGCTGGCCGCTGCGGCTGCCATCGCTGGCCCTCCTGCCGGCATGGAACAGAGCCGCCAGCACTGCAGCTACGTCTTCAAAGCTTGAGGTCGAGGCGGCGGCGGGGCAGCGCTCAAAGCACAGACCCGCCTCAGCTGGAGCGAGGCCCAAGCCAGCCAGCTCAGCAAATCGCTGCGCCGCCCGCTCGACTGGCCAGCTGAACAGGTAGGGGCAGCGGCGCAGCAGGGCCGCCAGCTGTGCCGCCGGCAGGCCCTGCTCCTGCATCCAGGCTGCCACTGCTGAGCTGTGGCTGATCAAGCCGCACTGCCGCGTGGGGCCGAGGGCTGCGGCTGCGTTGCACAGCTCGGCTGCATCCTCGTTCGACATGCTTGCCTGCTGGACCAGCGCCTGCAGCTGGGCCGCTAGACTGAGCTCCAGGGGGGACGTAGAGGCGCTTAGCCGCAGGCTAGGCAGCAGGGCCGCGCATGCAGCAGCGCTGGTGGCGGCGCCCCTGCTGCCGCCGCCGCTGGGTGCAGGGTCAAGCCCCAGGCTGCTGCCGCCGCTGTTGGTGGTGGAGTAGCCATGCTGCCAAGCTAGCTGGCCGACCTGCAGAGTGGCAGGGGCGACAGGGTGCAAGTGCATTGTAGAACCAGGCGCACGGCAGCGGCAAGGGCGAGCGGCGGCCCGTGCGGCGCCGCCTCGCCTCCCGCGATTAAAGCCTAGACGCCGGCGCTAGCTTGCGGCGCACCTCCTGCGGCTTACAGGCGCCCTGCAGCGCCGCGGTCAGGCCGGGCAGGCAGGCAGGCGTTTGACGCCTCAGCGCTGCTTGCAGCATCGTTTGTGGACCAGCCCTTGAGCTCCAGGCTGCTGCGATCACGCATTGAATGCTTTCATAGCTGTCTGGCAACGCGAAGCGAGCAGGGCGGTCACCCGGACAAGGGTTGGCCGCCGGGAGGCGGCACGCACGCTGCCCTGATGCCACGGCCCTCGACAGCACATGCCCCAGCCACTGCGTGAATCCTCGCAAGAAACCGCTCATCATGCCATCTTGAAGAGCTCAACACGCGCGTCCGCGCCCTGCAACATGCGCAGCGCAGCTAGACGCGGCCGCAGCGACGGCTTGGAGACGGCCGGCCGGTGGCGCATCCCTCCTGCGTGTGTATACCAGCCAGCTCCCTGGGCTGCCAAGACTCACAATGCTGTGTGCGTCGACCATGGCGTGACCAACGGCTGCCTCACCCTGGGCGGCACCACCTATGCCTGCAAGCTGGTGGGCAGCGGCATGACGCGAGCCTACCAGTGCCAGCGGGGCACCGTCTGCGACACCGACACTGTGGACTGCGTGCACAAGCCCAAGGATGAGCCCAAGGTTGAGGAAAATCCGTGCACCCGGAACGGCGTGAGCAACGGCTGCATCCTGGAGCGCGGCGCAGAGTACGTTTGCCGCACCGAGGGTGGCGCGACCGAGGCGCTGCCCTGCTCCTCGGGCCTTGTCTGCGACCCTTCCGCACTCAGCTGCATTCGCTACGTGTAAGCGTCCCTAGGAGGGCGACACTTCATGTGGCTGTATAATTAGCGCCTCTGTGGGCGTGCCGCGGCAAACCCCTTCGAACCAGTATCTGCCTCGACTTGTCGCATGCCGTCCCCCGCTCCCGCCACCAGCCCCAGCCCCATGCCCCATGCGTCTCACTGGGCCTTGCCCACCTGATTCTTCGCGACTCGTTGCACATCTTGTTTGTAACACTGCTCTCCCAAGTGAGCAAGGTGTGGCAGCTGGCGAGGGCGGGTTGTTGCACCCCCTCTCGCCGCCGCCATGGTGCCGGCGCCAGCGCAGCGCCCGCCTCAAGGCAGGGCCAAAGCCCCTGAACAAGCCATGGTTGTTTCCCCGCCTTATATAGCTGCTTGATCACGCTGCAGCGGGTGCTGAATTTCGCTGCGCTTGCCCGTCCAGTACACGGCCCACCCGCGCGGCGTGCACAGGCGAGCGGAGGTCTCGAGCGGCCCGCTCATTATAATGTGATGCAGAAGCGACTGCATGGCGGCTGCCAACGCCGCTGCCAAGTCCCGCCGCTGCTGCCGCCACGCCGCCGCCGCACCTGGCCCCACCCTGCCGCCGCTCGCTCCTTGCGCAGGCCTCGGCATGGCGGCAGCTGCCACAGCAGCAGCAGACGTTGCAGCAAGTTTCAGCTTGAGCGGCTTTGATGCAGCAAACCCGCAGGCTTTCTACCTGTGGGAGCAGGGAGAGGATATGGAGGCAATGGCGGATGCATGCCTGATTGTCGAGGGCACCCGGCTGCCGGTGCACACCCAAGTACTGAGCCTGGCCTGCGGAGTGCTGCGGCGCATGTTTGCCGACCTGCGCTCGGCAGCGGCGGGCGGTGCAGGGGAGGGCAGCGCACCCTCGCACAAGCGCAAGGCAGACGACATGGAGCAGGTGGGGGGTAGCACAGCGAATGCAACACAGCTGTGTTCAGTGCCGTTGGTGCACCTGTGTGCCGGTAGCCTTGCATCAACGGGCTTGCTGGCGGTTACCCACATGTTATTCACGCTCCCACGCTCCTGTTGCGTCTGTGCAGGAGCTGACGATCGAGGCGCCGTTTGCCGGGTTCTCAGTGCCAGACGTGGCGCTGTTCCTGCGCCTGCTGTACGACTCGCGCTGGCAAAGCGCAGCGGGGGCCACGTTTGAGCAGCTGGGCGACAGCCTGCCAGCGCTGCTGCGGCTGGCGCACCAGCTGGAGGCACGCCAGCTGCTGAGCGCGCTGTGCTCCTACATGGCAGGTGCGGCTGTGGCTTTCTGGTGCGCCTTTTGATGATATGGCTGCCGCAGTGACTGAGCAGCAACCAGGCTAGCAAATTGGGCAAGTATGCCACGGCGTGGCAACGTGCATACGCCCACCCTGAGGGCGCCCTACCCAAGGAGAGCAACACCATGTGGACCGACAAGCGAGTCCCTTTCTCAGTTGTGCGACTGGCCATCAAGGCCAGACTTGGCTTGATCTGGAATGCCAAGCTTGCAAAAGTGTACGGCATGGCCTACATGGTGGGTGGCCGCCGCGTGCGAAAGGGGCGCGGGTGCGGGCTGTTGAACGGCCGGTGCCCCCTTTGTGGCGAGCCTGACTCCTGCGGCCACCTGACCGGAGGGTGCATGCACCGCATCATGCGGGCCTTGTACATCCGGCGGCATGACAAAGCCGTACGCCTGGTCCACAAGTGGATCAGGCGACACGCGCGGCACGGCGGCGCATACACCTTAATGGATGCATGCAAGGCTGCTGACCTGGAGGCCCTAGAGGCGGATGGCAAGCGAATACCTGAATGGGTGCTGCCTGCGGTGCCAGCCGGGGACAGGTGCAGGCTGCGTCCAGATCTGCTGCGCATCCTGGAGCTGCCCACCCACCCAACCGAAGCACAGCTGCGGCATGCAACCGAGCACAAGGGCGCGTACACTGTGCAAGTTGTGGAAGTTGGCTACTGCCCTGACACAAGATGGGAGGACAAGGCCAGGGCCAAGCGGGCGCAACATGCGGAGCTGCAAGAGCTGCTGCGCCTTGAAGGCTGGCGGGTTGATGAGAAGGAGCATATTATCTTGCTCGGCACAGCAGGAACTGTTTACAGACAATCGCTTGAAGCCTTGCAGAATCTGGGGCTGCCCGTGGGCAAGGCAAGGGAGCTGTTGCAGCAGCTGCATGTGGAGGCAATACTGGCTCTGCAGGACGTAGTGACAACGCGACGGCGATTGGAGTGTAGAGAGCACAGAACCGGGGTAGGGTAGTGGCATGGCCAGTGGGCCCCCTCACCCCCTCCTACGGTAGCCGGCAGGTGCCCTCCTGGGCTTAATATCCTGCTGGCTCCCTCAACCCACGCCCGCGGGCGTAGTCTTTCTTTCTTTCTTTCTTTCTAGCAGCAACCAGGCGGCAGGCAGCACATGGATCGCTGGTTTTGGCCGCTGGCAATGATGCAATTGGACATGGCCATGCACAGATGTCGGTGGCACCCGCCCACCTACCCCTGCAGGCTGCACCAAGTGCGCCCAGCTGATCAACATGCTCCTGGAGGCCGAGGCCTGCCAGCTGGATGAGCTGCGCAACAGCTGCCTGCTGCGCTTGGCACACCATACCGCTGACTGGGGCCCAGACCTGGCCTCTGCACTCGCCCAAGCTTCCCTGTTGGAGCGCTGCGGCGCCCGCACACTGGCGCAGCTGCTAGGCATTGTGGCTGCCGCTGGTGCGCGGCCTCGGAAAGCCCGGGAGCAGCTCGCCGGAATGCTGCTGTCTGCTGCTGACCTTGAGCCCGCCTTGCAAGCGGCTGCCAACCCTGGGCAGTTTGAGTGGACTGTGGAGGCATTCTCAGAAAAGCCGTCTGCGCTGGGCAGCTATCTGGAGTCGCCCCTGTTCAAGGCAGCAGGCACGCTCGAGGGTTGTTGTGCGCTGTGCAGGACCTGTCTGCTCTTACGGTTGCGGCGCAGGTCATTAACACGCTGTGTGCTGCATGATGCAGGGCAGGCTTGGAAACTACGCCTCTACCCTGGCGCATCGAGCAAGGAGGACCCAAGGCGCTTTCTGGCCGGTAAGCCTCGCAATGCAGCGCCTGCCGATTGTCTTCCTGCATGTAGCCCTGCAGTGCGGCAGGTGCTAAGTGCGCCGATTGTGCGGGACACCCTTGAAGTTTGTGCCACGCCTGACCCAGGATTCCGTCTGCGCGCCCACGCAGTGTACCTGGCATGCAGCACACCTCCAAGACAGTGTGCGTCCGCCACACCGTCGAGGTGCTGGATGCGGATGGCATTGTGCACAAGTCACGGACCACCAACGCGTATGATTACTCTTGCGGCGACCGGCGCGGCTGGGACAACTTTTTGCGCAGGCGGGACGTAACGCAGCACAACCTGCTTGCAGGCGACCGGCTGCGCCTGCGCGTCACCGTCACGCTGGTGTCATGAGGCACTGCTGCCCAGCGCCAATGCTGGTGCACGAAGGCAATGTTCCCTTTTCTGCCCATCACAAAGCTGTACTTGCGTCGCGCTCTGCATTACTGCTTCGCTTGCCGGTTTCCTGAGTCACCGCGCAAGCCTCCCCACCTCCTACCTGCTGTCTGTATTTCAAGCTCGCCGCTGGCTTGTTGCTGCCGCTCTACCCAACTTGCTGTCTCTCTGGATACACGCTCTGATGCTCTGCTTGGTCCTTCAATGTGAGAGAACCTGTTGCCTGTATGAAAGTTGCGGCCCGCAGTGGCAGTGCCTTCCGCCGCGCCTGCTGCACCCCTGCTGCTGCGCCACCTTGGGCATGTCAGGCAAGCTTCCGCACGGCGAGCACCACCCACTGACCCATCTATCGCTCTATGCTCTGAAGCAGCCAGCAGTGCAGCCAGCCGCGTAGCGAGTGCGAGCGAGCTCAAATCGTCGTCGGCAGGCAAGCGCTGGCCGCCGGCCTTCTGTCAGTGAGTCGCAGTAAGGAATCGAATAAGTTGAAGCGGGGGCGCGCCGGCCGAGACCTTTGCCTCACTGCCGCCCCCGCCGCCCGCCGCTGTCGCCGCCGCTCCTGCTTGCTGCACTAACCATGCTGCGGCCGACATTGCACAATTCTGGCAGGCCTCATCATGACGGCCACTGGCCCGCGGTTTGACCCAACCAGCATCAATGCAGCAGCTCCCCAGGCCTTCTACCTGTGGGAGCGGCGGGAGGAGATGGAGGCAATGGCAGATGCGTGCCTGATTGTGGAGGGCACCCGGCTGCCGGTGCACACCCAAGTGCTGAGCCTCGCCAGTGGCGTGCTGTGCCGGCTGTTTGCCGACCTGCGGGGTGGCAGCGCTGGCTCACGCAAGCGCAAAGCTGATGGTGGCGAGCAGGTGAGGTAGCAGGCGGGTGGAATGCAACGCCTGTGTTATTGAGCGCTGCACCTCACCCTACCTGCCTCAACCTACCTGCCATGCTTTGTTTGCCTAGTCCCGTGCATGTGTCACCCTTGTGTACGCTCGACCCCTTGTGTAAACTCGACGCAGGAGCTGACGATTGAGGCGCCATTTGCCGGGTTCTCAGTGCCAGACGTGGCGCTCTTCCTGCGCCTGCTGTACGACCACCATTGGCAGCTGGCTGTGGCAGCCACTTTCCGCGGCCTGCACAGCAGCCTGGCAGCGCTGCTGCGGCTGGCGCACCAGCTGGAGGCCCAGCACCTGCTGAGCGCGCTTTGCTCGTACATGGCAGGTGGGATGACATGCCTAGTGGCTGTCTGGGCCTGCTTGCCAACTTGATCCGTTCAGTCTGCACGGTTGAGCTGCCTACAAGCATGCGTGGCGAGGCTGTTACCATTGCAGCACTGCACATCACTGCTCATGCAGCAGTCTGATGTCCGCATTGTTGCTTGCAGGCTGCAGCACAACCGACCTGTCCCTGCTGGTGGACTGGCACGAAGCAGCAGACGCCTGCCAGCTGGATCAGTTGCGCACCGGCTGCCTGGTGCGCCTGGCACATGCGGTGGCAGCGTGCGCCGGCAATCTGGCGCCAGCCCTAGCCCTGGCGGCCCCGCTCGAGCGCTGCAGCCCGCGCACACTGGCCCGATTGCTTGCCATTGTGGCATCTAGCAGTGCACGGCAGCGCCCAGTCGGACAGCAGTTGGCCATCCCCGCTGCGCCTGCTGTCGAGGCTGCGATTGCTGAGGCAGAACGCCCGCCGTTTGAGTGGACGCTGGCGGCGTTTTCTGGCCAACCCGCCGCCGCTGGGGAGCATGTGCTGCCGCCGACCTTTAAGGCAGCAGGTGGGTGCTGCCGTTCCTTTGGAGAACGTGCCGTGCAGCCCTGGGCATAGCGGCTGTGCTGTAGGCGCCTGATTGCTGCTGGGCCGTTTTTCTATGACACATCCCTGCACCACCACGCATGGGCAGCACAGGTAGGGGAATGTTCTGGGCCGCTCAGCCTGCGTCAGCCTTTCCTTTGCCACTGCAGGGTACACGTGGCAGCTGCAAGTGTACCCTGGCGGCGCCACCACGGCAGACGCTGGCTACGTGAGCGGTGAGCGGCGGCGGGCCAATCATTGCTGCTGGCTGGCTGGCCAGACGCCCAGATTCAACGCCCCTGCTTGCCGCTGTTGCTCACCAGTAGCGCATAAGCTTGTATGCAAACGCACGCCTCGCTCCCTCCCCACTGCAGTGCGGCTGTACTGCCTGAACCAAGACCCAGCGCCGCGCGCCCGCTTCACAATAGCGGTGCTGGGCGAGGATGGCTCCGTGCAGCTCGAGCATGATTCGGGCGTCAGGCTGTTCGACAGCTGGGCCTGCCTGGGGTGGTTTGCCAGCAGGGAGCAGCTGAGCCAGCGCGGCCTGCTGGCCGGCAATAGCCTGCGCCTGCGTGTCACAATCACGCTGGTCTGACGCTGGCCGCTGCGGGGCCGTACCCTGGCTGTAAGAGGCGTAATTGCCACCTGTGCTTTGTGAGTGCACTGTTCACAGCTGCGGGTTGTACATGCTTTGTTTCCAGCTGCGCAGCATCCACAAACCGCTGCGAATGAAGCGCCCGTTGCCTCTGCTCTTCTCTGTGCTGTTGCGATGCGCTGCCATGTTACCTGGACTGGGGCAATGCCTGGGCAGTTTTGAAGTGATCATCATGGCGCTGGGCTGCTTATTATCACGAATGCTGCCCAGCCATGGCTGAACCGCCGAGACACTGAATGCGCAGGCACACTCGTGGCCTCTGCTGCCGCTGCTGCCGCTGGCTGCGCCTACCCTGCATGGGCCCTCGCCGCGCCCTCCCAGGTGCCGTAAGCTTTGTGATGCTGTGGTGCAAGCATCTGCACCTCTCCAGGATCTTCTGTGCCACTCCTAGCGTCCAGGAGACCACCTTCGAAGGCCCCAAAGCCGGCCCGACTGCTGAGTGCCTGTCGCCACGCCCTGCCCCCTGGGCAGAGGATCTGCTGCTGCCAGTGCTGACGGCAGGAGGAGAGGTTCAGCTGGTGGGAAGCCCGCCCGACGGCGGCTGCGGCGGCGGCGGTCGAGGCGGTCGTGCCAGTTTGGACCAGCTTGAACCAGCTTGAACCAGCAAGCGCAGCCTCCGGCCTCCAATGAATCCTGATGAGCAGCCACATGCTGAAGAGGATGAGGTGGGATCAATTTGTGCCCCGGGCTGCGGCAGCATGTGCACAACGCACTGTGCCCGGCCAGCTTCTTATCCCCTTGGCTGCCGCTTTCAGGAGCTCTGCCGCCGCTGCCGTCCCTGCAGCACGCTGTGCCATGCCCACCAGCCTGAGGCTCATGCAAAAGGCGTCACTCAACTGCATCCCTGCAGGGCCTGCGGTGTGACAACTGTGGCATTGGCGGGCCGCACTACCTGCCGCACCTGTGGCGCCGCCACCCACACGCCGGCGAGCGCCTGTGTGGTGCCTGCTACGGCTATAGTGCGGCCCACGGCGGCGCGCCTCGGCCTGAAGTGCTGGTCTGGCGGCAGCGCAACAGGTGGTCTGGCTGGGGGTCGGACACACCGGCCCGCTGTGCGACAGCAGGGTCCCATATGTTGGCTGAGCTGGCCTCGTGCGGAGCGTGAACCAGCATGAGCAGCGCCAAGCCTCCCGGCATGCCTCTCATCCAATGCTCAAATGCAGGTGGCTGGAGATAGCGCAGCCTGATGGTGCCCGGCTGCAGTGCTGCTGCCACTGCGGACGGCCCCCCAAAGGCAGGATGGGTTGATGTGCCCTCTAACAGGATGTGGTGGTGTGCCGTGGAATAGGATGGGGTGAGGTGCCGTGTATCAAATTAACAGCTCAGCTGAGCCTGCTCAGCTGCTGGGCATCACACCCACGAGCTGTACAGCTGTACCCGCATAAACCATCTGTTCTCAGCGTGTCGCCTGCTCCCTCGGGAGGCACAGGTGGCGGCCGAGTGGAGGGCGTGGTGGCGCATCGTAGTGCCTTACCGGGGCGACTAGGCAGGCTGAGTAGCACAGTGGAGTGGTGCATGTTTGCTCGACACAGTGAAACCTTGTAAGGCATGCGGCCGCCCCTGAGGAAGCGAATGCATGGGTGCCCAGCTGCAGGAGCTGGCAGACAGCGGCAGCAGCAGCTGCTGCGGGGGTGGCGGTAGGAAGCCAAAGGGCCTGCTGTCCATATTCAGCCCGGCCCTGGGCACCGCGCAACAGCTGCTGCACAGCAGCCGCATGCTGCTTCAGCTGGCTCAGGGCCGGCTGTGGCAGCCGTGGCATTACAGTGTGGCAGCACGCCAGGCGGTTTGCACTCTGTAGTGATGTGCATGAGTACCAAGGGATGGCATGTGGGGATTTGTGGGAGCGGGGAGGAATGGTGGAATATTCAGGGTGGGATATCCAGGGTAGGTAGAGTCACGGTCGGGATGGCAGCAGCTCGGCAACAGCGGCAACTCATAGATGGCAGACGGCGCGGCGTTGCTAGTAGTGAAAGTAGTGTGAAGTGTTTGTGTGGGGTGTGTCAGCAGAGGCGCGGGGGGCAGCCGCAGCAGGCCGCCTTCTGGCGAGGCCCGATCGGCACATGGGAAAGTGGCGACCGAAGCACGCTGCGCTCAGCTGCAGTAGTCGAAGACGTACCACCCTTCCTCCCCCAGCACGCCGTTATTGTTGCAGAACCTGGCGCTTTTGGTGTCGGACGAGTCGGAGGATCGTTTAACCTGCGCCAGAGGACGCAGTGCAGCAGGGCACGGCTGTGTGAGGTGCAGGCACACGGCTTGCATGTGCATGGAACAGCTTTCAAGCCCCAGCAACCACATGTCGGGCCCTGTGCGGCCGCCGCCGTCGGGGCAGGTGCGAACTGGTTAGTCAGTCAGTCAGTGCAGCTGCACGCGCCTTGATGTACTCTGGCTCCCACTTGGGGTTGTCCCCGGCGGGATTGAAGTAAACCTTGCACTCGGTGTCGGACCGGAGCAACACCTTGACCTCCACACCCTCCTGCATTGTGAGTGTGAATAAGGGGGTTGTGAGTGTGACGAGGGTGGGTGGGGTGGGTGGGGGTGGGGGTGGGGGGATTACCGGACCCATGGAAAGTGCACCCCTGACCATCACTGGTGGTGGTCAGGGGTGTGTTGACCACTCACGGTTTCATAGGTGTCCAGCGAGCACAGCTCCCGGTCGTCTTCGCCTTCGATGTCCAGGTTGCCAGTTCGAAACGAGGCGCCTCTGCAAAGCGAAATGACAGACACACCCAGTGCTCAGCGTGGGCTACCAGCCTCAGCGACACGCACGTACATGAGTGCGCACTGATCATGAGCATCGGGCGCCGCGCAACAGCAGCACAAGCCATCATGACAACTACAGCGCGCAGGCCGCACTTGTAGTCACTGATCTTCACGTCAACGCTGCCGTCTGTGGCCGCCCCATCGTTGCAGCTGGTCTGGACCTCGAAGGTGTAGCGGTACGCATCGCCACCCTGCATGCTGTCCACAACATTGGACACAACCTCCTGGGCGGCCTGCAGCAGTGTGAGGGCAAAGGGGTGGTGCCTCTGCCTCATTAGCGGTGCCCAGCTCCTTCCGGTGCTCTATGCGAACACTGCAAGCAGGCCCAGCCGCTGTGTCCGGCAAAGCAGCAGTGCTGAGCAGCACCGCCGTGTAATGCGCGGCCCTGCCAGCGGCCGGCCAGGCTAAGTGTGCGGTTGCATGCAATCAGCAATCATCGCGTGGCCTCACGTCAATAACCGTCGGGGCGACCCAGCTGATCACAGCACTCGCGATCTTTCCCCAGACCCCCTTTGTTGTGACATTCGCGGCACCGGGCGGCGGCGCAAGGTTGGTCTCCATCCCGCTGCAGGCCACCACCGGGCGAGGAGGTGCGGTGAGACCAGGCCACACTGTGGCGGCGGCATGCATCAATCGCGGCATGCACCAATCGCATGCAGGCGGCTCCTCAGACACTCACTGGAGCTCGCGGCGCGAAGAGCGGGCAGGGTCGGGTGCGCGACGCAGGGTCACAGCCGCTGCAACCTGCGGGCATGGATGTCGGGAATTGCGCTCAGTGGGTGACCTGCAAATCCAATTGGACCTTGCGCGCACAGCGCAGCGCTGCAGCAATACTTTGTTCGGCCGCCGGCGACCGAGGGTGCTTTGCGAGGCTTCCCGCCTCCAGAACACCGCCAAAACGGGGAGTAAAATGCGAACATCGACCCTGCAAGCCGAGCGGTTCAGCGAGCGACTTGGGTTGGCGACCTCACCTGCTGCCCGCACAGGAGGGCCGCCACCAGCACTGCCAGGAGCCTCATCATCTTGAATGACGATTTATAAGCACCAGGAGCCGGAGAACGGCGATAGAATAGAGGCTGTGCTGTGCGCGCTGGGACTTGGCGGTAGCCAATTCTGCCTTGCCTTGCATTGAGGTCACTCCTCACGCAGGGCGTGTCTGCTGATGGGCTGGAGCAGCTTGCCGGGGTACATTGCCCGGCGTTGGTACATGGAGGGCCTGCCGTTTTGGTTGGGGCCACCGCGGCACAGCAGCACACCTGAGCAGCACCACCGCCTCGTGCGCCGGCGGCGCGCACCTCGATGGCCGCGGCAAGGATCAAGCAGGCAGCCGGCGAATCGGTGGCGTCCCGGTGCTGTCGAGGCATCCTCCTCCATGGCATTTTCCTGCACGGGCCGAGGGCACGGGCCGCGGAGAAGCATAGGCAGCAAACGCGGCAGCGGCAGGCGGCGGCGGGAGGCAGACTGTGTCTCGCAGACACTTTGTCTGGCAGACGGCTGCCAAACGGAGGGCGTCGTGGCGCATCCGAGTCCCTCATCAGGACGAATAGGCAGGAACGAGCGGGGAGGTGTGATTCATCTGTGCGTGATGGCCGCCGTGCAGCCGTGGAAGGCAGGCGGCCGCTTCCTTTCAGGAAGCCGAATGCATGCCCAGCCCAGCCAATTTAAGCAAGCACATGCAAGTTCATGGCAGTGATGCGCCAGCCATTGCAGTCTTTACAAACCAGGTTCAGGTCAACAATGTGTGGAGGACAGAACGCATCGGGCCCGGCACCGGCGGCCAGCCTGGCGGCGGCGGCAGCGGCGGCGGCGGCACAACAAGGTGAGCACCCGCATGCTGCACGGCATCATACCGGCTTCCACCACGCTGCGCGACCTCTACCGCGGCGTTCTTTTTTGGCGTTGGGCAAGCAGCCGGCCCGATCCACCTCTGCGCTCGCGCCAGCGGACTTCTCTCTGCGCCCCCACGTGTGTGGCCAGCACCCGGCGCGGCAGGAGTCGCGCCGCGGCCCAGCGGCGGCACCAGCGCCTGCCGCCAGGCGGGACCAGGGGGAGGGCGCCGCCGCCGTACACGCCCCTTGGCGCCATGCCAGCCAGCGACCAGCAGCACGCCGTGCAGCCGCCACAGGGGCAGCAGGGTGACCAGGTACGATTGGGCGATAAATGCATGCCACATATGTAGGCACATGCAACTGCGTTATTTCAGTGCCAGCCGCCGCTGCCTCACGCGGACCAGCCAGCGAACATGCCCCTTGCCCGCTCCCACCCACCCCACGCCCCAGCCCCCACAGTGCTGCGTCAACTGCGGCGTTGCGGGGCTGCCCGCCAGCTGCTACCGCCACCATCCGCTACACGGCGCCTACTGCTGCGCCTGTTACACGTACAGCAGCACCCATGGCGGCAAAGCGCGGCCGGAGCAGCTGTGGCAGCGCCAGCGGCACCGCATGCTGGAAGCGCTAGACCCCAATGCGCTGCGCTGCACCCACTGCGGCCGCTTGCCCAAAGGTGTGCAGAGGGGTTGTGGGGAGGGACACAGCCTGAGGTTTGCAAGCCCGCTTGCGGCTGCTGTGCCAGCCAACTGGTTGCCAGCCCCGCCTGCTGTTACCGCCCCAACGTGCATGGCATTTCTCCAACCTGCATTTCCATGCACAACTCTCCCACTGCAGAGGGCGAGCTGTTCCACAAGTGCCGGCACCCCCGCAACGGGCGCCCGCTGTGCGGCACATGCCACCACTACGCCTGGCGGAAAGACGGCCAGATGCGACCGTGGGAGCTGGTTGCTCGCGACCCACACATGCGGGATGCCTCTGGCCGGCCAGCGCAGCAGGCATTTCACAGCGGTCGGACGGGCACTGCGCCAGTCCCACCTGTGGCGGCATCTGCCGCGGCAACTGGGAGGCAGCAGCAGGAGGCGGCAGCAGCAGCTGGGGGCGGCGGGCACCGTGCGCGGCGGGGGCGGCCGGTGCGTGAAATGAGCGAGGCAGAGCAGGCGGCGTGGCATGCCGCCTGGCAGCTCCCATCTGGCTACCTGCCGGCGGGTGCTGTTCGGCCTGAGAGGCGGGCAGCTGGCCGGCAACAGGCTGCTGCAGGCAGGGAGGCAGACCAGCAACAGGAGCGGGAGCGGGCGCGTCGGCAGCAGTGGCAGCAGCTGGTGGGATGGGATGGCGAGGGCGAGGCTGGCCAGCAGCCGGAGCAGCAGCAGCAGCAGGAGGGCACCCTGCGTGTGAGGCCCGAAGGTGAGCAGAGGCCAGGGGGATGGGCTGCTGTATGTGCTGCAGCAGCAGCAGCAGCTGCTCTCCATGCAGCAGCTCACGCTGGAACGAGCAGAGGAGAGCAGAGCGCAGCACGCCGTGGGTGTGATGAGCACCTGCATCGCACAACTGCGTGCCGTGCTGACCACCTGCTGTGCACGCCTTGGTGACCATCTGCAGACTGGGAGACACCGCTGGGAGGCGCCCGCTGGGAGGCGCCAGCCCTGCCGGTGGCCAGCCAGCGCCGGCAGCCAGCTGGTGTGGAGGCTGAGGCAGAGCGCCAGCAGCAGCAGCAGCAGCAGCAGCAGGCCGAGTCACAGCAGCAGCAGCAGCAGCAGCAGCAGCAGCAGCAGCAGCAACCGGTGGCGCGGCCGCGGCCAATGCAGCGTGTGCATCGGCAGAGAGAACCACCGCCCGCACAGCGCCGCCCAGCAGTTCGTGCGCCAGTGGCCCTGGCATCGCTGGGCCTTGAGGAGGCGGATTTGTTTGGGGCAGCCACAGCCGCGAGGGCGCAGCCGCCGCCACAGCAGGCGCAGCGCGTCACTGTGCGGCGAGCAGAGCCAGTCAAGCCTCCCAGCCGCGGTGAGATGCAGGCTCTGCTGCAGAAGGAGCGTGAGGCGGAGCGGCGGCGGAGGGAGCAGCAGCTGCGGGCAGAAGCGGAGCGCGCATGGCAGCAGCAGCGGCTGGCTGGGGCCTACCCCTACCCCTCCACGCTGCCTGCGCAGCGAGCAGAGGGCGCAGCGCACGGCAGGCACAGCGTGCAGGCTCGCCCCACTGACAGCGGCGGCAGCTGCGACACATGGCGGGCGGCTGTGCGGGACAACGGCCTGCAGGGGGGAGAGGAGGATTGGGGGGAGGCGGCGGACGAGTGGTGGGATGAGGAGGAGCAGGATGCGCAGCAGGAGGAGGAGGCGCAGGAGTGGCAGGAGGCGGGACAGCCAGCGGGGCAGGCGCCGCAGCCCCAGGGCCAGCAGCGGCAGCGGCAGCGCCGGCGGGGGCGGCGGGGGCGCAAGCGGCGGCGGCAGGAGGCAGAGGAGGAGGAGCAGGGAGAGGACGGCGTCTTTGAGTGCAGCGGTTATATGCAGTCATATGAAGAGGATTTGGACAGAATCGTGCGTGCAGTCCCCCACCAGTGGGTGAACTCATCGCTGGAGTCCGATTTGTGGAAGGGCAAGACGCCAGAGCTGCAGCCGCTGACCACCCACGTCCGCAGGCAGCTGGGTGAGCGGTGTGGTGCAGATCTGCCTGCTGTTGCGTGCCCTTTGCCTGAGCCAGGCGGCGGGTGTCTGTGTCCTGCTGTTTGCGACGGTTGGCTGCACACCTGTCCTTCCAGCCGATTGTGTTCTTGGCGGGCAAGTCGAGGTTGGGGACATGTCCACCCCTTCTATGAAAGGCCTGTGGCCGCCACAGCTAGCTGGATGGGTCGCCCTCGCTCGCACGCGATGGCTGCGCTACTCACGTTGCTCTGACGGTCCTACCCTGCTGTCTCGCCGTCCTGCAGCCGAGGGTGGGCACCGCTACGTGGGCCGCACACTGTGCATCAGCGGCATACCTGCGACGGGGCTGTCGGAGTTGTCGTACCAGGCACAACAGCGGCTGCTGGAGGCCGAGCTCACCGCTGCCCTCAAGTGGGTGCCCAAAAGATTGCCCGTCTGTGGTGTGTGCTTGGCCAGCATTGGCGTGTGAGGCGCAGCAGCGGCTGCTGGAAGCTGAGCTCACGGCCGCCCTCAACGGCGGGCCGTGCTGATGCAGCACTTCAGCGTGGTGGTGACTGTACAAAAGGGCTTGTACAAGTGTTCAGCGTGGCGGTGTGCGAGTCCGCCCGATGTGCATGCCGCGCCATCCGCGCTCGCCCCAGAGAAGCAGGCCGGCAGTGCTGTGCCTGCTGCCATGCATCCCGTTGAGCTGCGCTCCCTCAGCACCTGCCGTGGGACCTGGCTCGGGAATACGGCATCACCCTCCTGCTCACCGCCCTCCTACGGTGGCCGGCCGGTGCCCTCTGGGCTTAATACCCAGCTGGCCCCCTTTATCCACGCCCAAGGCGTATTGTTTCTTTCTTTCACCGCCCTCCTCCCCTCCCGCCCTCCCCTCCCACATCCCTCACAGTGCCCGCCCCGAATCCATCGAAGCTGTCCACCTGTTCAGGGAGGAGGGCAGCCCCACCTGGGAGGCGGATGTGCGGTTTCTGCGCGCGCAGGACGCGGCGCGCGTGCTGCGCTTCAACCTGGGAATGCAGGTGTGCAGCTGCGCATGGCTGCAGTTGATGCGGTGCAGGCGCCGCAGATAGTCAGACGGCAATGGGCGTGTTCATTGCATGTTGTGCCTGCTGATTACTTCTAGCTGTTGAACAGCTGTGCCTCTACTAGAGGGGCATGGCACTGCCTGCTTGCTGCGGTAAGACGAGGCTGCACACCACTCGGCGAATCGCGCCCGACGGCCTCTGTGCTTCCTGCCACCTGCCGCAGTTGCAAGGCAGCGCCTTGACGCTGCAGCCGGATTTGGATGAGGTGAAGCACGAGCGGGACCTGCTGTGGCGTGCCAAGCAAATGGAGCTGGTACTGGAGCAAGTGGTTTTGCTACGGCGCCAGTGAGCGGCAGCAGCTCCCGGCGGTGCGCAACCCCTTACTCAGTGAGGCGGCTCTGCACGCGGGCAGATCAGCGCCGCTTTGCGGATTGAGATGCCTGGACACTGTCTGCGTTGCGTTTCATCTGTACTGCGAGTTCAGTCTGTTAACATCTTGGAGTTCATGAAAGCAGGCATTGTGCTGCTGCGGGCAATCGGGGGGATGCTGTTTGCTGGGCCAGGTCTCCGCCCCTCGAAAAGAGCGGGGACCGCCGTCATGGGCCACACACGAGAACGCGGGGGCATTTGCAGCTTCCTTGACAACGCACCTGCTGTCGTTCTACTATGCACCGCGCTACCTGCACCAGCTTTGCCTTTTCTGTGCCTGTGCAGCAGGCAGGCCAGCGGTGTGGAGCACATGTGCAGCAGCATGCTGCAGCATTCGCACAGCAGCCGCCCACCGCCCAGATGCACCACTCCAATCGACGCTCCGAGACCCCTGGCGGCCCCAGGCTGCCCGCCCCCGGCCGCCAGCCCGCCATCTGGCTGGCGCTCCGCCGCCGCCCTGCTGTGGTGCCGCTGCGAGCGCTGCGCCAACACGCCTCACCGCAGGCGCGTGCGGTCCGGCCCGGACGCCGCATCGCCTACAAGGCTCCTCCATCCTGCACCAAAGACACAATTCACCACCTGTCTCCAGCGGCACGGCCTCCTGCACCCACCCCACCCCGCCCCTCTCGCCAGACTGCCCCGCCATGCCTTCATCCTCCAGCATGTGTCTCTACAGCCGCCCTGGCGAGTTTGTCGTGGGTCAGCTGGTGTGCGCGTCGCCGCCGCCACGCTTCTGTCCGCCCCTCTCCGCCCCTGACGCGCCGCCCTCCCCGCCTGCCCCTGCAGCGGACCCCAAGGTGCATCTTCAGACGCCCGAGAAGGCCGCCCCGGCGCTGCAGGCGCAGGCCGACAAGGTGAGGACCGCGCCGCCCCACCGCCGGTGCCTGCTGCTGCCCCAGTGCCTTCCCCTCCCTGGTCCATCCAGCTCACCCACACCCCTCCTGTCCGTCCTCCCCTCCCTGACAGGCCAAGCTTGCTCGCGCCCTGTCCCATAGCGANGGCGGCTGCCGAAGAGCGGCCGGCCGTTTTGCAGAGCCAGCTGGCGGCTGCTGAGGCACAGGCAGCCGGTCTACGGAGCCAGCACGAGGAGCTGCAGCGGCAGGCAGCGGAAGCTGAGGCGACCATGCGAGAGCAGCTGGCTGCAGCGGCCGCCGATCGGGACGCCAGCCGGCGGCAGCTGGCCCGCCTGCAGGGCGATGTGTGCGATGCCGAGCTGCTGCTGGCCTCGTTCCTGGGAAGCAACAGCAGCAGCGCGGGCAGCGTATTTGGCACGCCAGCGGCCAGCCCACAGCGCGGTGCAACTGAGGGTGACGCGCCCCGCGCTCTGAGCCGTACAATCCCCCGCACCACCGCACCGCCGAGCAGCAGACGGCCTCTGCTGCTGCCCCCCGCCCCGGGCGCCCCTGCCCCTTCCCGGCGCTCGTTGCCGGCCCCCTGCCTACCCCCCTGCTCGTCCCGCTGCCACTCTACCGCTTGGCCCTGCTGTACCCCAGCCAGACGCTGTGCTGTTTTTGATATGTGCTCTGCTGCTGCGCCAGCCCGTCAACCCCCCGCTGCGCCAAGCCGGGCCGCCGCTGCACCCAAGCGGCTTGTCGTGCTTGTTTGCCCTCCGTCTTGATCTGCAACCCCCAGTCCACATCTCTCCTGTGCTGCTCACTGTCGTGACCACACATGGCATTTTGTTTGACTTGACTGATTTACTGAGCACACTACCGTGCAGTTGCTTTCTGCGCCCTTTAAACATTGGTGCTGATATGACACAGCCAGGCGGGTGACAGAGGCAGAGACGTAGTGTGTGGGTGGTGTGGCTACGCAGGCACAGCCTTAGGAGGCATGGACAAAGCTGCCTGCGTCAGTTCATGAGCGGCAGGGCGCAAGAGAGTCGGTGGGCGCGGCATGCCCGCATCAGCTGCTTGCAGGCAATGGCTCCACATCAGCTGCTGGCTGGCAGCTGCTCCACATCAAACATCAGTTTGCGCATGTAGTTCTCAGCGAGTTGCTCGCCAAAGGCTGCCGCCAGCACCCGCCGCGTCTTGTCGTTCTCCAGCTGCAAAATATTGAAAGCGGGAGGGGCACGTTGGGCGGCAGATGAGGCAGCGGGCGCCCGCCAACGGCGCCACCGCCGCCGCCGCCGCCGCCGCCGCAGCAGCAGCAGCACAACCAGAGGCAGCTGCAACAGCGCAGTCCGGTGCTTCAGATCAATTAAATCCAGGCCCACCTGCTTGTCACAGTAGCGCTGGTGCGCCGCATGGATGGCCTCTATCCGCCGCTGCGACCCCGGACCGCTGGTCACCGGGTGCGCTATTTTGGCGATCTGAAGGGGAACCAAGGGAGTTCGATGGGGGACCCAGGGAGTTTGATGCGGGAGCAGGAAGGATGGAGACACGCCGCGCTCAGGAGGTGCGACGGCCAGGCAGGCCGATGGTCCCCAGTGCGCACTGTTGGCGCAGGCAGCAGCAACCGCTGCTTACACACATTGGGAGGCAGCAGCGCGTCTGCACATGCTCCTGGGTGAGCGCTCGAGCTCGCTAGAGGAACCGCCCCCAGCCCTCAAAACCAGTGGCACCATCAACACATAGATGGCCCAGCAGCAACCTTTCTCGCACATGCATCTGCGTGAACACCAGCTGTCCATGAGCAAGCCATCCTGGCCTTCACAACCAGCACCAGGCACATGGCTTGTCCAGCAAGCTTACCTGCACGTGCAGCTGCGTCAGCGCCAGGGTGTAGTTGAGGAACCGCGCCAAGTCCTCAAAACCAGTTGCAGCAACACGCACGTGACGTTTCAGCAGCAAGCACACCTGCACGTGCAGCTGCGTCAGCGCCAGGGTGTAGTTGAGGAACCGCGCCAAGTCCTCAAAACCAGTTGCAGCAACACGCACGTGACGTTTCAGCAGCAAGCACACCTGCACGTGCAGCTGCGTGAGCGCCAGCGTATACTTGAGGAACCGTGCCAAGTCCTCCCCGCCCTGAGGCCGCATGATGACGCAGCAGGGGCTGAAAATGGCCTGTCCCCAGGGCGGGATGGAGCGGTTGTTCTCCAGCTCGTACTTGGCTTGCAGCTGCCTGCAGGAGTGGGTTTGGCAGAGCGCGAGGCGCAGTGTGACACGCAGCCGGCAGGCAGCGTCTGTCGGCGGCATCCAGTGTGGAAGGAGCGCGGGCAGCGGCAGGGTTAGCAGCCATCAGCCCAACCCTCTCCGCCATCACAGCAACACATGCTGCCGCACCTGACGGGGGCCTCATAGAAGGGCGGCAGCTGCAGGCTGTGGGTGACTGGGCAGGGGTCCACAATGGCCAGGCTGACCTGCAGGTTTGATGTGCAGATCAGAAAGGCAGAGTCTCAGGGCTGGGGTAACTGGTCTCAAGGGGACAGGTACGCAATGGCTAGCCTGCAAAGTTGATGTGCAGAAAGGGTGATAGGGTCTCAGGGCAGCTCACCGTGCCGTTGTTGCCCACCAGATCCATCGATAGGTGGATGGCTTGACAAGCAGCACACAGCCAGAAGGAAACAGTCCCTAACCAGCTCACCGTGCCGTTGTTGGCCACCAGATCCATCGACAGGATCGGCAAGTCGTAAGAGAGCCGCGGGTACATCACACAGTGGAACACCTGCAAGCGGCATAGACACGCGGCTGGTCGAAGGCGTGGCACATGCAGGGTGCGCCCAGCGCCCAGCTCCCGCCGCACAGGCTTGTGGCCACCAGCTTGCCACAATGTGTCACGCTCGCGGCCTGCTGCGGCAGCATGCGGCGGTGCAGCAATGTCCTGCAGCCCCTCTCACCTGAAGCCCGTCTTGCCGCACCGCCACCTCGATGTGCAGCTTTCGGAAGGCACGCGACCAATAGGCCCGGTTCTCAACCTGCGGCCGAACCGGAGCATGCACAGCACTGTCAAAACGAAGCAGGCACACGATGCAAAGCGCTCTGCCAAGTGTGTGAAGCGGCTGCGCTGCCACGGCTCCTAGCGCTTCCCAGCAGTCGCAGCACATGTTTGCAATCCACCTTCCCACTGGGCTGCCCCCCACCTGCAGGCGCGGGTAGTGCGAGCTGTTGCGCGGCGGGCCGACAACTGCCAATACTTTCATGCACAGAGCTGCATTGCCCCACCGTCCCACCGACCCACCTGCAGGCGCGGGTATAACGAGCTGTCGCGCGGCGGGTCGGGCACTGCGAACACCATCTCCTGCTTGCCGTCCGGATTCAGGGAGTCCAGGTACTTGAAGCGCTGCGGCGAAGTGGAGCAAGCCAATTATTTGTTTAAGGTTCAGATGGAGCAATCGGCGCTGGCAACGCTGGCTCTTCAGGAAGCAGGTACTTGAAGCTTCGGGGCGATAAGCCAGCCGGCTGCAGAGACGTACTTCTCGTCCAGTCAAACTGCCCACAAGCTGCAAGGAAGCCGCCGTGCTTCACCTGCTCCAGGTCCAGCAGCCCAAACTTGTCCTCAGGAAAGGTGCTGGTCCATAGCGCTTCCACCTGCGCAGCCAGCGTCTCGATTGCCGGGCACACCTGCACAGCGGCAGCAGCGGGTCAACGAGCGTGGCCAGCTGTGGCTGCCGGAACCAGGCGCAGGCCTCCACCTGCGATGTGAGCACCTTAATTGCTGGGCACACCTGCGCAACGTAATGCGGCTGCGTGCTTGACCAGCGACCGTCACAAGCAAGAGCCTGTGCCCGGCCTCGACAGACGCATCAGCAGTTAACTCGGCCCAGCGCTGGCCAAGGCCCCCTGGTGCACAGATTATCGTGCAGGGCCCCACAGCTGCGTGTCACCAAGGACAATACCTTCAACAAGCCATTTCCATCCTCACTCCCCCTGGCTCCCACCTTGTCATGCAGGCGCCAGCCGGCCATGCCCACAAGGGAGGCAGCCTCAGCACGGCTCATGCGCGCCTCTGCGGGGTAAGAAGGTAAGAAGGACGAGTACAGACCTTGTGATGCAAGCTGTGAGCAAATAGGACTGTGAAGATCTGCAGGTGTGTAGTTATAGTAGTGGTTGGACTGCTACGCTGGCATCGGCAGCCGTGAATGACCCGGCACACGCGCTAACCTGGTGCATGCGCCCCCCTGCGACAACCGCAGCCAGCAGGCAGCTGCGGCAGCCCATCCTATACTCTGCTTGGCATCACCTGGCATGTCGGTTGGCCGCTGCGTCCGCCCACCCGACCCCAAGCCATGCAGAAAGTCTTTGAGGGCCGCCTGCGCTTCCGCCATCTCCTGGGGCGTCGGCTGCGGCAGCTCGCCTGCCCTGCTGCCGTTGCCGTTGCTGCTGCTGGCCGCTGCGAGAACTGCGGCTTGCCGTCTGCTGCCGGGCTGCTGCTGCCATGGCCGTGCTGCAGCTGCTGCGGGAAGGCGCCGGGCCCGTGCTGGCGGCGGCGGCGCTTGGCGGTGCGCCGCTGCTGTGCCGCAGGAGCCCATGGCAACGCCGTTCATGGCGTCCGCGTGCGATTCAATGCAATATTGTGTAGCAAAGAAGAGCACAAGGCGGCCAGAGAAGCGGGCAGCAAGTGGCTGGACGTGCAGGAGGCTTGTGAGGCTGCGGGGCCGCTGGCGATGGTATGTGCAGACGCGTGCGATAGCTGTAAGCATGGTTGCAAGCCGTATGGCCAGCTCCCAAGGGCGGCCAGCGAGGCACCGCGCATGGAGGAGCAGTAGCGCCGTTTCAGGTCTGCTCAAGTGCATATCGGGCAATCCAGCATATCCTTGTGCTGAGCAGAGACGCGCCCAAGTTCCCCAGCCCCGCCGCCGAAACAGCAACTTCGCTAGGGCGCTCGGCAGCGGTTTTGGACATATTAAATTGACTACCGCAGTTTGTCAGATGGCGTGGGACGCCACGGGGCTCGACCCGCGCCTCCTGCGCGCCCTGAGCAAGCGCGGCTTCGAGCAGCCGACTCCTGTGCAGGTGCGGCCGGGCCAGGTGCAGTGACGGGTGCAATGAGAGATAATTGGCAGTGCATGCGGCTGCCCCAGCTCTTGCTGCCGCCGCCGCCGCCGTCCTCCTCCTCCGCCGCCGCTCGCTGCACTTCGCTGGAGCGTGTGTTTGCCTGCACCTGCCGCAGGCGGAGGCCATCCCGCGTGCGCTGGAAGGCCGCGACATCGTGGCGCGGGCGCGCACCGGCAGCGGCAAGACGCTCGCATACCTGCTGCCCGCCCTGCACCGCGTGCTCAGCGCCGGCAAGGGGCGCGCGGGCTGGCAGGCCCTCGTGCTGGTTCCCACCCGGGAGCTCTGTGAGCAGGTGCGATTTGGTATGACTGGATCACGAGCCAGGCTACGCTGGTGCATGTCGAAGCGGGTGACCAACCCGCCTGCGAGGACTGGGCAGTGCCCTGAGCCGTTTGTTGCAACCCTCCGCGTCGGCTGCCCCTTACAGGTGCGGGAGGCGGCAGCGGCAGTGGCCACAGCCTGCGGTGGCGAGCTGTCCACCACTGCGATCGGGCGCTGCGGGAGGGCGTGCTCACGCCCCGCATGCTTGAAGAGCGGCTGCAGGTGGGGCTAGGAAACAGCCTGACTGCCTAGGAAACAGCCTGACTGCTTCTTTACTATGGCTGTTAGGCTGTGTGTTGTTACGAGCTGCCACCGGCTGTGGCTGCTGCCAGGAGTGCAGGTGTGCCTAGTGCACTCTTCTCCTCCCGTCCGTTCGCCTTCTGCAGGTGCTGATTCTAGACGAGGCGGACCTGCTGCTCAGCTACGGGTATGAGGAGGATGTGGCGGCGCTGGCACCACAGGTAGGCAACATGTTGCCCATTCTGCTGTTTACTGGTGGTGGTTGTTTGCCGGCCAACGGCGACAAGGAGCCTGTGGGGTGGCGCCGGCACCACAGGTGAAGTGTGTTGCCCACCCCCCTGCTCGGGTGGCCGTGGGAGTTTTGTTGCTGAGGTTGGGCAATTAAGAGGTTGCTGCCACGAGGTGTGGACGTGCCCTGACCCAGCGAGCTGCGTCTGCCGTCCTCCAGTGCACATCGTTGCTCCCACGCTCCAGCCGCTGCATGCCGCTGCACGCTGCTTCCACCCACCTTTCATTCACACGCCGCGCCGTGCACCCCATCCACTCCACACACCATGCGCTGTACCCCACCACAACCGCAGATCCCGCGGTCCTGCCAGTGCATGCTGATGAGTGCCACCAGCTCGGAGGATGTGGACCGGCTGACCAAGCTGGTGCTGCACAACCCGCTCACGCTCAACCTGCTGGGGGCGGCCACCTCTGGGGAGCAGGTGCGCAGGGATGAGCGATTTTGAGGGTTTCAGTTGCCTCGCCTTGCATGCAACACACATGTGCTGGGTGGGGATGGTGGTGTGCTGCTTTGGTTTGGGGCTGCCCCAGCTGAGCAGCCAGTGAAGTAGCCGGCTTTGAGCTGCGGCTCCAACCAGCGTCTCTCCAACAACCCTTGCCTGCAGGCCGGCGCGGCGGCGGCAGCATCGGCAGGCGGCGCGGCAGCTGAGATTGAGCACTTCCGGATCGACATGCCGCCCGGCTGCGCCAGCGGCGGCCCAGCGGCAGAGACGGCGGAGAAGCTGCTGCACCTGCTGGCGCTGCTGAAGCTGAACCTGGTGCAGAGGAAGGTCAGTTGGGGGTTGGCCGCGGTTTGGTGGCTGAGCCATGATGGCAGAGAAGGCTGAAAAGCTGCTGCAATGTCGCGCGCCGAGAACAGTTCAGCAGAGTGGGCGATCTGTGGATGGGTCGGCAGGGACCGTTTGCTGCAGCCACCCGGGCCGCTGAGGCTGGCTTGATGCAGCACAATGCACAGCAATTTTTGGCTCAGCTGGCCGCAGTATCAAGCCGGGCCTGAGCAGCCCATGCATCCCATCTGTCCTTGCAGGTGCTGGTGTTTGTGAACGATGCGGAGGCGGGCATGCGAGCGCGGCTGTTCCTGGAAGCTTTTGGCGTGCGGGCGGCGCTGCTGAATGCGGAGCTTCCTCTGAACTCGCGGCACCACATCCTGCAGGCAAGCTGCTGGCCATTGGCATGGGTTGTTGGCGGGCTTATGTTGTTGTGCGCTACATGGGTTGTAGCCGGGTTTGGCTTGTTGTGCGCTACATGGGTTGTTGGCGGGCTTGTGTTGTTGTGCGCTACATGGGTTGTAGCCGGGTGTGGCTTGTTGTGCGCTGCCCGGCTGCTGAGCGTTGGGCGGCCGCTCAGCTCGCGGCACCGCACCCTGCAGGCGGGCTGCTGCTGAGCTGTGGTGTGCGCCGCCGATCATCGCTGCGGCTGGCTGGGCGGCAGGGCTGCCTCCCTGCCCATGGTGTGGCCCAGCGGAGCTGCTGGACGTGGCTTGATTGCGTTGCATCCTCATTTGAATGCGCAACTGCTGACATGCCTGCCCGGTGCAGGAGCTTAACAGGAGCTTAACAAGGGCCTGTTTGACTACCTGATCGCCAATGCTGCCGCCTGCCCTGACGCTTGTACCAGCTTCAAAGTACGATCCTGCCCCTCTCGATTCGTGCAGGAGTTCAATAAAGGCCTGTTTGACTACCTGATCGCCACGGACGATGTGCACGGCGCGGCGGCAGACGATGCAGGCGGCAGCAGTGGCGGCAGCAAGCAGCAGCGGCGCAAGGGCGGCGGCGGCAAGGACAAGGGGGGCAAGCGGAAGAAGGACGAGGAGTTTGGTGTGACTCGCGGCATCGACTTCAAGGTGGGGATGCAAGGAAGGGGTTTGCAGGGGCAGGCCGGTTAGAAGGAGGAGCCAGCTACCCATTGTGCTGCTAGCTGCGCTGGCCAGCTGTGCTTGCCGCCACTCTGTCGTACGCGTTTGGCTGCCTCCTGCCTCTGCAAGGTGTTGGGTGTCGCCCTTGGACAATGGTATCCACCTTGCCATCATCCTCGTGCTTGCCTCTCCTCTGCAGGGCGTGCGCACGGTCATCAACTTCGACATGCCATCCAGCACACAAGGGTGAGCTGAGTGCACAGGTGCTGCCTCCGTCTATTCCTGCTGCAGCTTTGGCTGGGGGGTGGCGGCAGCAGAGGCCGAAACTGGGCTTGACGCAGCCGCAGGCGGCCGAACGGGGCCCGCACTCACTCTACCGTCTGCAATGCGTCCGCCTCATCCCCACAATCCCCCTCCCCCTGTCCGCAGCTACGTGCATCGCGTGGGGCGCACGGGTCGCGCCGGCCAGTCTGGTACCGCCATCTCTCTGCTGGCGCCCTCAGATGGGGCATTCGCAGCTGAGCTGGAGGCCATGCTGCAGTCCAGCAGCAGTGGCGGTGAGGACGGCGCGGATGGCGAGCGGCAGCAGGCAGCAGCGGTGGCGGCGGCAGCAGATGGGTCGGATAGCGACAGCGACGACGAGGGCGGCAGCCGGCACGGCAAGGGCGGCGCGGCGGCGGGGCTGCAGCCGCACCCCCGGCTGACTAAGAAGGGAGTGGAGGGGCTGCGATACCGTGCCGAGGATGTGGCGCGAAGTATCACCAAGAACGTGATCAAGGAGGTGTGTTGCTTCTCTGGCACTCTCTTGTCTTTCTCTGACAGGGCAGCTTTTCCGGCGCGTGAGCTCAACTTTTGGCGCTGGGCACCCGGCTGGATGGTTCAGGCAGCTGGTGTTTGGTAGTGCAAGAAGCGGCCATCGCGCCGGCGTCACGATTACCTTTGACCTTCTGCTATGTGTGCGCAGGCGCGCGCCAAGGAGCTCAAGAACGAGCTGCTCAACTCCCAGCGGCTGGCGGCGTTCTTCGAGGAGCACCCGCAGGGTGGGTGTGGGTGCGGGGTGTGTTGGAACGGTGCAGCCTGCCGTTATGCCACCAGGGTGGGTGTGGGTGTGGGTGTGGGTGTGGGTGTGGGTGTGGGTGTGGGTGTGGGGCGTGTTGAACGGGCAGCTTGCCATTTTGCCACCAGTGTGAGTGTGGGTGTGGGCCGTGTCGATGCGGTGCAGCCTGGTGCCACCCCGCACTGGCGGCAACGGATCCACAGCCAGCCCGCAGCCCTTGGCATCGTCCACAAGGCTGGCTACCGCACATCTGTGCCCAGTCGCTCACACGGGGCGCACATGTGTGCCCAATCGCTCACATGGCAACCGCGCACGTGTGCGCCGAAATCCTCACATGGGACCAACCAACCCCACCGCTCCCTACCCCTGCAGACCTCAACCTGCTGAAGCACGACAACCGGCTGGCGGCCCTTCTTCTCTTGCTAGCCTGCCACTCATTCTGCTCGTCACACCCACTGCTCATGTGCAGACCTCAACTTGCTGAAGCACGACAAGCCGCTGGCGGCCACGGGCGCGGCGGCGGCGGCGGCCCACCTCAAGCACATTCCCGCGTACCTTCGGGACCCTACACTGCAGGGCCGCAGCTTTGTGGGCAACGCAGGTGCGGCTGGGCGATGGAGCTGTGCTGTCCATGCAGTGGCTGCGACTGTTGCTGCGGCTGCCGCCACTGCCTGGCGCTGGTGGTGTAATTTTGCCGGCGCAGCCGATCGGCCTGCTCGCAGCCGTCTGAAAGTGTGTTCGCCCTGCTGCAAGGGCTGGGGCGCTGCCTGCATGTCCCTGCCTGCTTGTCCCTGGTCGAACGCCATTCTCAGGCTGTCCTAACCCCTGCCCCTCGTGCACTCGGATGTCCTGTCCCTGCCCTTCCTGCAGGCCGCGGCGTGCTGCCTGCCCGCAAGCGGCGGAAAACAGAGGGGCTGGACCCAGTCAAGGGCTTTGTGCGCGCGCCGCGCAAGGGCGGGGAGGCCAAGTGAGCCGTGCTTTTTTGTGTGCTGCGCAGCTGATTGGGTGTGCTGGTTGGGTGTGGTTGACTGGCCCAGTCAAGGCTTTGTGCGCGCGCCGCGCCCAGGGGCGGCGAGGCCAGGTGAGTTTGGAAGATGCTGCTGCAGCACTCGGGCGGCTGGTCTGCAATGCCACATGGGTCTGTGGATGCAGCCTTGGGCAGCAGCTCAACCCCATCTGATCCTGACTGGCCAAACCCCATCTGCTGACTGGCCAAACCCCCTGACTGGCGGGTTGCCTGTGCTGTTCTGTTTGCAGCGAGGAGGAGACTGAACTGGAGAAGGCGGCGGCTCAGTGGGGCAAGAAGCACCGGAAGAAGGCGGGCAAGGCGGCTCGGGCAGCTGAGTTCCAGCCCAAGCAAAACGTGCGCAAGAACCGGGGGCGCAAGCGGTGATGCGGCCTGTCTGCCCGAATGCTAGACAGACACCAGAACAGCGCTGCACCAGTCGCAGGCGGGCAGCATGAGCAGCGCCGGCGCCAGCGGATGCTGGCACCACTGCAGGGGCAGCGGGTCAGCATGCTCGCACATTCTGCTTGTTAACATCTGCGGTTTCCTGGCACTGCTCTGGTTGCTAAAACATCCATGGTGCGCTCCCAACATGCTGCCCTGCTGTGCGCCGCTTGCAAACAGCAGTCATGATGCCCAGCAGCTGAGCCAGCGTGCGCTTGTCGCAGCGCTCAAGCAGAGACACGTGGTCCAGAGAGGAGGCAAGGTTGCCGCCCCAGCCGGCCAGGCTTTGTGCCAGCTGCACCAGGCAGCCTGTGCGCAGCACATCCAGCTGGCAGGCGTCCGCTGCATGCAGCCAGTCCAGCAACACGTTTTAGCCTGTGGAGCATGCGGCATGGGTACATGCATGCACCCCGTTTGCCGGCACAAGATCAGGCAGCTCCAAACAATCCACCTGCTAACTCGACGGCGGGCTCTGTTGGTGCAAGACTCATTGCTATGATGCCACCCCATGCCATTTGATTCATGTGCGTGCATTTTGCCGGACCCAAAGATCGACTACCGGTGCAGCCACAACACGTGCTCTTCAGGGCTGATCTCTTCTCCCATCCCTGCCGCACCCTGCCATGCGCGAGCTGCCATACTGCACCGCCACCGAGTCAACGCGTTTCATTCACTCGATGCAGGTGCACACGGTGACCCAGAGGTATAGTGCATGCGGGGCAGGCGGTGGAGCGTGGGACAGGCGGGGTGGAAGGGGGAAAGCCATCGAGGCATGTGCATGGCTCTCAAAGCTGACACACAAGGAAGGGGGAAAGCCATCGAGGCATGTGCATGGCTCTCAAAGCTGACACACAAGGAAGGGGGAAAGCCAGCGAGGCATGTGCAGTTGCTCTCAAAGCAGACGCGTAAGTAGGGCGTAGACACCTTTGAGCGTGCCAGCAGGCTCGGCTGGCACTAGGGCGTGGTGGGCTGCTGGCCCCCGCTGCCCGCCGCGTCGCGTCGCGCCGCGAGGGCCAGGTGGCGCTCTGCGGCGGCGCCCAGGCGCTTGAGGTGCGCCTCCAGCGCAAACTGTTTGTTGTACAGCAGGACGGCGACCACTCCAGCCGTGGCTGCCTTGGCCAGCTGTGTTGCTGCTGTGACGACGGGCAGCAGCTGCGCCGCGCCTGCCCAGCTGAACATCCACGAGCAGATCAGCAGGCCGACCCACAGCATGGACGCCATGTAGAGCACGATGGCCGAATAGCTGCAGAGCCCCTGGTAGTGCTGGAACAGGCGGCGCTGCTCCGCCATGATCTGCAGCAGCTGCGGCAGGCAGGCAGTGGGGCAGTGAGCGGGCCGCCACCAGTTTGCCGTGCTGCTGCAATCTCCAAGTAACTCGGTCCACATTCCCTGCTCCTCTGCGTCATTTCATCCACTCAATTCACATTCATGGCGGTCCACCCGCCCCGCATCCCATGGCGGTCCCACCCGCCCCGCATCCCAGTCCCAGTCCAACAGGGCTGGCATGTGCGGTGACTGTAACAAAGATGAAAAGGTGCAGGGCAGCAGCGCTCAACTGCTTGCCGCTGCTGAGTTCCCTCTTCACCGCCTCCTGGTCGCCGCTGACCAGCATCGGCCAGGCGGGGGCCCACGCCAGCCATACAAACAGCGCCAGCACCGCCAGCGCGGGCAGCAGCAGCGCCGTGCGGGCAGCTGGGGGCCAGGCCGCCAGCAACAGGCACCACCAGGGCCAGCTGGCTACCACCAGGGCGGCCAGGAAGCTGGGCGAGCTGGGCGCACCCTGTGCCGCCGGCTGGGCCTCTGCTGCCTGGCTGGCGCGCTCAACCTGGCTGCTGCCGCCGCCGCTGCTGCCGCTGGTGGAAGAAGCATCAGGGTTCGGTGCACCGGCGTGTGCGCGCTGTGCCATGGGGCACTGCTTCACGAGTCCACGCAGCGGGGCTGCCACGCTGCAGGAGAGGGCGGGGGCCGGTGCGCGGCACAGCCGGGCAGGCTGGCCTGTGGTGACGGTGCGGAGGCCGTGTGCGGCCACCATGGCGTGTATGGCTGCGGGCAGGGGCAGCGCCAGGAGCTGGGGGTTTCAGCGCTGGTGGGGAAGCTGCCAAGGGGGCATGAGCGAGCGGCGGCCGGCGGCGGCTGGGGTGGGATGGCTGCTGGGGGCCTGCTTGCACGCCCCTGCGGTCATGCTGCGCCTTGGACGCACCTGCTGGGCACAGCCGAGGCTGTGTGGACACTCGCCTTGGGCGGCCAAGAGGCGAGGGCGGGCCAGGGGGTGCAGCAGCTGGCGCTCAAATGCTGGCTGGCGGACAGTGGGCCGTCACAAGAGTGCTTGCTGCAGGCACCAGGGCTTTTTGGGGTCGCCTGCACCAGCTGAGCATCGGCGTCAGCTGCTGCGAGCGCTGGCGCCGCCCCTGGTGGCCAGCGTTCTGTCTGTCACGCCACGCGTTCCTGTCTGCTTCACTGTGGCCACCGCCCTTGTTCAGCTTTTGCAGGCGCCCAGAGAGCACACAAACATCATGGCAGCGACTGTGGCTGCCCTCGGCTTCCTCCGCGGCCCCCTGGCGGCGCCCGGGCGGCGAGCCGGCTTCACAGGCATGTTACAGGCCAGCTCGTCTGCCCTTGGCCACCAGCAAGCGGCTCCCCGCTCACCCCCTCCCCACAGCTCCCTCCCTCCTCCCGTGCGCAGCCTGCCACCCGCTGCGCAAGTCCAACCTGCACCGCCAGGCTGCACCGCTGCCCCCGCCGCCCCGCCAGACACCCCCGCCGGCGGCGGCGCCGCGGCGCTGGGCCCCGCCCCCCCTCCCGTCGTGGGCCACCCCGGACCCATCCACCCCTCAGGGCAGGCTCTTCTTTGGCGGCATTATGCTGCTCGGCGCCCTGATCATCCACCTGTGCGGTTCCCCCGATGCCGTCTACCTGCTGGCGATCGCCCTGATCGTCATGTTTTTCCGCTTGTGAGCGGAGGGCAGCCCTGCCGGGCACCTGTGTGCACAACTGCACGTTTGCTGCGCAAATGCACATGTGCTTCTGCCTTTTGCCTGCCAACCACTTGCCTTTGCCCGCCAACCAAACCAGCTAATCATTCCTCCACCACCTGACCTGCAGCTGAGCTGGGCGCGTGGTCGCGGCTTGAGTGCAGTTGCGCATCACACCTGCCGGCGGCTCAGCGGTGGGAGTGCAGAGGGCGGGGCTGTTGTGCCCCGCTGTGCCTCAAGAGGTTGCTGAAACCCTGGCCAAAAATCAGGTTCGCGTGCCTGCTTGCTGACGCAGTCCTGCTGCCGCCCACCTCGCCTGGCCTGCAGCACAACCCGGAGTGCTCCACGCGCGGCCGCCAGCGGCGGCAGTCACCGGCGCAACAGGCCACCAGCAGCGCTCACGCAGGCTGAAGACGCAGGCCGCTGGCAGCAGCTCCTGAGGGAGCCGCGCCCTTGCCCCCCACGGTGTGGCGGCAGCATTGGAACAGCTGCCGCACACGATGCTTGATTGACCCATGGACGCCGGCGCCGCCCGCGCTGCGCCGACCTGTTTGGCCCCATGCCTCCCACCCCTGCATGCCTGCCTTCCTCCAGCCGCCCGCCGCGCGCTCGGTCTCTCCTTTCCTGCTCTGTACATTAGCCCCCTCCCCTCTGCTACTTGTTTGTTTCTTTTTCCTAGCGCCGTTTTGTATCTCTCCTTCCCCACCCGTTTTGTCCAGTGCCCCAATCTGCTGTCCTCTTTCCCGGCCGTGTGGCCACTTGAGCACCTGTCGTCGTGCTTACAGAGGGCTGTTCACTCCCCCAACACCCCTAATGAGTGTGCCGTCGACTCAACACAGGTGTAAAGCCGCTCGCTCCAATGTGCTGCCCAGGCGCCGCCTCTTGCCGTCGCAGATGCACGCCTCGCGCACCGTTGCAGCACTGCCAAGGCTCCCAGCTGAGGGGTTGTTGAAGAGGGGTTGGTGGAGAGGGGTGACCGCCCATGCAGGCGCTGCCGCTGCTGCTGGCGGCGCTGCCTCTGCTGCTGCCGCTGCCACCTGTGATGCTGCTGTGCATGGTGCCGGCACGTAGGTACTTCCCTCGGGTTGTTTACACACATTCACACATTTCATTATAGGAATGCACATATCAACACAAGGGCTGCCTCATCACCACGCATGTGGCTGCTGCCACCCCGGCTGCCAGCCAGGGCCGGGATCTGGCTCCCACTGCTGCTGCCACCCTGCTCCCCATTGTCATGGCCGCATGCCATGGCGGCTCCCACAGGGGCGGCAGACCGCCCTGCGCCTCGGGCCGTGCCTGCCATACAGGCGCCGGGTTGCCCGCAGGCTGCCACTCCTGCTGCCACATGGGCGGGGGGCCGTCCTGCCACTCATCCAGGCTCGGGGGCAGCCTGCTACTCCTGCTGCCACACTGGTGCCGCATCGACCTGCTGCGGCTGCCACATAGGCTCAGGGGCAGCCTGCCACTGCTGCGCATGCCACTGCTGCTGCCACACGGGCGCCGGGTGGCCCTGCCACTGCTGCCACACAGGCTCCGGTTCGCCCTGCCACTGCTACCACACAGGTTCCTGCTGCGGCTGCCACTCAGCCGCTGGTTCTGCGTGCCACTCACGCTGCCACGCAGGTGGCTGCTGCTGCCACAGGGGCCCTAGGTTGCCCTGCTCAGGCGCCTGCCAGATTGGCGCCTCACCCTGCCACTGTGGCTGCCACAAGTGTGGAGGGTCGCCTTGCCGCCACCCAGCCTGCCAATCCGGGGCAGCAGCCGGTGGGCCTGCCGCATGCCAATCTTCCCACTCAGCTGCCTCCCAGTCCTGCTCAGCCTCCCACTCCCCCTCTGCCCCCTCTTCCTCCTCCTCCTGCTGCCACCGCTGCTGCCACTGCTGGTGCAGCGCAGCCAGCGCAGCCGCCTGCTCTTCCCGCTGCCGCTGCCGCCGCTGCTGCTGCTGCTGCTGCTGCTGCTGCTGCTGCTGCTGCTGCTGCTGCTGCTGCTGCTGCTGCTGCTGCTGCTGCTGCTGCTGCTGCTGCTGCTGCTTCTCACAATGGCCACCGCGGCGGCGCCTGGGCGGCAGCGGCGGCGCATCCCAGGGCTCGGCATGTCGGGGGTCCTGCCACTATGCAACCAAGACGAGATACCGAGACAAGCGACTCAACCACGATGGGGACCAAGGGTTGTGCAGTGATTGGGGGGCTCACACTCAAGGACAAAACATGTCCACACAATAGCATCAGAATTAGCGCAGCTTTGACTGCGTTGTATGCAAGTACAGGCCATCTATGTTTCACCTGCCGCATTGGACGGCTGGTGTGGGTGGCCATGCTCAGCCGCCTGCTGTTGCGGCAGCTGGTGAGCCTCCTGTGGCTCAGCTAGGCCAGCCTGCTCACCCTCCTCTGCCCCGTCCCACTGAGCCAGCTGCAGCCAGGCCGCATCTGCCGCCTCGCCATCCTGCTGCCCACCGGCCTCAGGCTGCTCAGCGCCCTGCTGTGCCTGCTGCCCAGCTGGCGGCTAGAAGTGGTGCCCCGGCAGCTCCCAGGCGGCATGCCATGCCTCTCGCTGCTCCCGGCTCATCTGCCGCAGGCCGGGGCCCCGCGATGCTGCATGGGCAGCGGCCCCACACCCTGCTGCCGCTGCCACCTCGGCCACTCCTGCAGCGGTTGCGTCCGCTGCTGCTGGGTGGTGGTGGTGGCGGCTGGAGGCAGCTGGGTGGTGCTGCCGCTCGCCTAGCAGCAGCTCGAAAGGCCGCATGCTGCCGTTGTGGCGCCTGCAGCGATCGAACGGCAGACAGAGACAGCCACAGCGGAATCAGCTTATCAACTGAGCAGCAATGCACAAGCTGTGCATGGTGCTACGATACATCGTGCAGTTCAGGATGCACTGCATTGTATGGCCATGGCATTCCATAGCCACAGGGGGATGTGCCCACCCAGCTGTGTGCGAGCCTATCTGTAAGCTGGGTGGGCAGCCAAAAACCTGCAGAGAGCTCACCAGGCATAGTGGCTGCACGTGGCACACAGGCGCTCCTGCGTCAGCGGGTGGAGGTGGCAGTGGTGTGCCTGGCCCTCTGCACAGCAGTGTATGGCGGAAGCAGCAGTGCAGTGTGGGCTGGATCTGGGTTCGACTGCAAGAGGCAATGCACAGTGCGGCTTGACACACACCGCTTAGGCAACATTGCGGCCGTGTGATGACAGCACACTTGACGAGCACAACACTCGCACCACTGGGCATCCGGCCGCAGTGGCAGCAGCAGCGCAGGCGGGCGTCGTCTGGGTGCTGAACCTCCAGCCACCTATGAGAGGCGAGCCAACGGAGCGGCAGTGCGACGGGTTGGAATGCCCCACTGTGAGCTGGCTGGTTTTGGCCGAAGGCATCGAAACCGCCACCTCAGCGACCTCGATCCAACCCAAGCTTGGTTGCACGTTAGTGCATGGCAGCGGGTCAGTGAGCACACCCAGCCGCCGGCCAGCCCACCTATTGCGCTGCCGCCAGACCAGCGCTTCAGGGCGCGCCGCGCCGCCATGGGTGCTGCTGTAGCTGTAGCAGGCATCGCACAGGCGCTCGCCGGTGCGGGGGTGGCGGCGCCACAGGTGTGCACACCTGCCACGTGGCGGGTAGTGCGGCCCGCCCACGCCGCAGTTTTTGCAGCGCAGGCCCTGCAGGGTGGAAGGGCAGCGTGGGTACGAGCGAATGCGGCTCAGTCAGTAGGCACCGGGCAGCCAGCAACCTGCGACAAAGGGAGCTGGCCGGGCACCGCTGTGCAGGTGCCGCCTGCCACGCCTGCTGGCCTACCTCCTGGCCTGCCGCTGCTGCGCCTTCTCCTGCAACAAGATGCTCCGGTTCCGGCTCCATCCGCACAAACTGTTGGCCTAGAGCGGGCTGTGAGCACCGATTTGGTGAGATGCTGTGCCGACACCGCCCGCTACCCGCCGCTGCTGCCGCTGCTGTCTGGACACTAGTAGATCAAGGCATTCCTTACCACAATTCCTATCCCCTTTCCCAGGAACTACCCCTTTCCTGAGCAGGCCCGGGCAGCTATCATGGTAGCCTGCTAGACTACCCGGCTTTACATTATGGTACTCCTGTTTTTTACGTGCTTCCTGTGATTCTACCATGCCAATCGGGGTAGTCGGCCTTGTACCCATGTACTTCACTACTTTTAGACACCCAGGCAACTTGGGCGACCCATTGCCTCATTTGGCAGCTGAGTATGAGCCTACACAACACACTGAGTCAACCAACGCATCGTGTGGGCAGGCGCCAGCTTGGCGGCACGCCATGCACATACGCCGGCGCCGCACGGCGCCGTGCACCATGCGGCGGCAGCCCCCACCCGCCGTCCACCTGCTCCTGCATCGATACCCTCCCATCTTCACCATCAAAACCACCACTGAGTGGAAGGGCGTGGGATGGTGTGGCGTGCAGCTAGGGGGGCGGCAGGGGTCAGCGGTGGGCAGCGGCGGCAGCGGCGGCAGCGGCGGCGGCGGCATTGGGCTAGTGCTCTGGCGCGCGGCGCCTGCCCTGCCGCGCGTGCACCAATGCGTGTTATTGCCACAACAGCCGTTTAGGTGGCGGGGCGGGCGGCTACAAAACCTCCTCTGTTGGCGGGCTACCTGGGCGCCTTCGTTTTCGGGCCCCGCGGGATGGGCAGCTCTGCATGAGATATAGTTCGAAGTAGGAATGCTAGTTGCACGGCTCGCTGTGCGCCCGCGCCTCCCCTGGCCATGCGCAGCACCGCCGCGCCGAGCCTGCTGAGCATGTCATACATGCCCCTCCTTCCAAACCACAGCTGCCCCTGCCGCCACCGGTGATCACAGCCGTTCGATGTGTGCAGTGAAATCTACGAGCGACATGACGCCAGACTGCGCGAGCGCTCCCCGAGCTGTCGGCGCTTTGCTGGGCCCCCGACCCGCACGAGCGGGGCCTTGCAACGATCGGGTGCGTCTCGGCGGGTGGGCGAGCGCAGCTGCAGGCCCCGCTGCGGTGGACAGCCGGCTGTTGCGTAGGGGGCTCCTGCAGCTGCTCGCTCTGCCGCGCCCTCCGCAGCTGCGCTCGGCGATCGCAAGCTTTTTTGGCTCAGGAGTGCGCGTGAGGCGGCCGGCCGGGCACGCAGGGTGTTGGCCGCCGCCGCCACCCCGGCCGCCAACTGTCGCCGACGCCGACACACTTCACTTGTGCTGACCCGTTTGCCCTTTGCCCGTTGTTTCCACAGGCAGATAGGACTGTTTGTTTTCTAAATGGCACTTCAACTAGTCAGGTGGGTTCAAGCAGGGCACCAGTGGAATGCTTGGCCTTAGTGCATCGCCGACGGTTTTGTGCGCAACCCACCCGTGTGTCGGCGCTGTTAGCAACTGCCAACACTCCCATGTGCTCCCTCCCTCCCTCCCTCCCAACCCACTGCAGTTGCGCACACGCATTCATCTGACATTAAACCAGTGCTATTCAGCACTCTCTATTATCCGGAAGCAGTTATTGGGGGCAATGGGGTAAGGATCAAGGTAGGCTGCACTTACCTCCGGAGGGCTCGGCAGCCAGCAGCCCAACTCCCTGCCCTGTGCACTGAGTGCAGGCTCCTGCCAAGAAGGTTGGAGGGTGTCGGGCCAGGCCGAGTCGGCTGCGAGGCTTGGGTGTCAAAGTGCAGGCTGTTCTCGACACTGCGAGAGTCCACCAGCGCTTCCCTCGGTTCCCAGCGCTTCCCTCGGTTCGCTTTCTGCAGGTGCTGATTCTAGACGAGGCAGACCTGCTGCTGAGCTACGGCTATGAAGAGGATGTGGCGGCGTTGGCACCACAGGTAGGCAATGTGTGGCCCGTTCTAATGCTTACTGGGGTGGTTGTTTGCCGAGATACTGCGACAAGGAGCCTGTGGGGCGGCGCTGGCACCACAGGTGAAGCGTGTTGCCCCACTCCCTGCTCGGGTGGCTGTGAGTGTGTGCGGAGGTTGGGCAATCGACAGGTTGCTGTCACACACGGTTCGGAGCTGCACTAATCACCAGCTGCATCTGCCGACCTGCGTCTGCCGTCCTCCAGTGCAGACCAGCGCTCCCGCGCTCCTGCCGGTGCACGCCGCTGCACGCTGCTTCCACTCGTCTATCCTCTTTCCTTCACACGCCGTACCGTGCACACCATCCTACCAACCGCAGATCCCGCGCACCTGCCAGTGCATGCTGATGAGTGCCACCAGCTCGGAGGATGTGGACCGGCTGACCAAGCTGGTGCTGCACAACCCGCTCACGCTCAACCTGCTGGGGGCGGCCACCTCTGGGGAGCAGGTGCGCAGGGATGAGCGATTTTGAGGGTTTCAGTTGCCTCGCCTTGCACGGCAACACACATGTGCTGGGTGGGGATGGCATCACATGCTTTGGTTTGGGGCGGCCCCAGCTGAGCAGCTAGCCAAACAGACAGCTTTGAACTGCAGCTCCAAACTGCGCCTCTTCACAAACCCTTGCCTGCAGGCCGGCGGCGGCGGCTGCGGCAGGCGGAGCGGCAGCAGAGATCGAGCACTTCCGGATCGACATGCCGCCCGGCTGTGCCAGCGGCGGCCCAGCGGCAGAGACGGCGGAGAAGCTGCTGCACCTGCTGGCGCTGCTGAAGCTGAACCTGGTGCAGAGGAAGGTCAGTTGGGGGTTGTCCGCGGTTTGGTGGCTGTGCCATGATGGCAGAGAAGGCTGAAAAGCTGCTGCAATGTCGCGCGCCGAGAACATTTCAGCAGAGTGGGCGATCTGTGGATGGGTCGGCAGGGACCGTTTGCTGCAGCCACCCGGGCCGCTGAGGCTCGCTTGATGCAGCACAACGCACAGCAATTTTTGGCTCAGCTGGCCGCAGCATCAAGCCGGGACTCAGCAGCCCATGCATCCCATCTGTCCTTGCAGGTGCTGGTGTTTGTGAACGATGCGGAGGCGGGCATGCGAGCGCGGCTGTTCCTGGAAGCTTTTGGCGTGCGGGCGGCGCTGCTGAATGCGGAGCTTCCTCTGAACTCGCGGCACCACATCCTGCAGGCAAGCTGCTGGCCATTGGCATGGGCTGTTGGCGGGTGTGGCTTGTTGTTGTGCGCTGCCCGGCTGCTGAGCGTTGGGCGGCCGCTCAGCTCGCGGCACCGCACCCTGCAGGCGGGCTGCTGCTGAGCTGTGATGTGCGCCGCCGATCATCGCTGCGGCTGGCTGGGCGGCGGGCTGCCTCCCTGCCCATGGTGTGGCCCAGCGGAGCTGCTGGACGTGGCTTGATTGCGTTGCATCCTCATTTGAATGCGCAACTGCTGACATGCCTGCCCGGTGCAGGAGCTTAACAGGAGCTTAACAAGGGCCTGTTTGACTACCTGATCGCCAATGCTGCCGCCTGCCCTGACGCTTGTACCAGCTTCAAAGTACGATCCTGCCCCTCTCGATTCGTGCAGGAGTTCAACAAGGGCCTGTTTGACTACCTGATCGCCACGGACGATGTGCACGGCGCGGCGGCAGACGATGCAGGCGGCGGCGGCGGCGGCGGCAAGCAGCAGCGGCGCAAGGGCGGCGGCGGCAAGGACAAGGGGGGCAAGCGGAAGAAGGACGAGGAGTTTGGTGTGACTCGCGGCATTGACTTCAAGGTGGGGATGGAAGGAAGGAGTTTGCAGGGGCAGGCTGGTTAGAAGGAGGAGCCGGCTACCCATTGTGCTGCTAGCTGCGCTGGCCAGCTGTGCTTGCCGCCACTCTGTCGTATGCGTTTGGCAGCCTCCTGCCTCTGCAAGGAGTTGGGTATCGTCCTTGGACGATGGTATCCACCTTGCCGTCATCCTCGTGCTTGCCTCTCCTCTGCAGGGCGTGCGGACCGTCATCAACTTTGACATGCCGTCGAGCACACAAGGGTGAGCTGGGTGCACATTTGCCGCCTCCGTCTACTCCTGCTGCAACTTTGGCTGGGGGTCCGCGGCAGCAGAGGCCGCTGCTGGGCTTGACGCAGCCGCAGGCGGCCGACAGGGGCCCGCACTCACTGCACCGTCTCAATGCATCCGCCTCATCCCCACCACCACCGTTCCCCTGTCCGCAGCTACGTGCATCGCGTGGGGCGCACGGGTCGCGCCGGCCAGTCGGGCACAGCCATCTCTCTGCTGGCGCCCTCAGATGGGGCATTCGCAGCTGAGCTGGAGGCCATGCAAAACCAGACCTCAACTTGCTGAAGCACGACAAGCCGCTGGCGGCCACGGGCGCGGCGGCGGCGGCCCATCTCAAGCACATTCCCGCCTACCTTCGGGACCCCACGCTGCAAGGCCGCAGCTTTGTGGGCAATGCAGGTGCGTCTGGGCGATGGAGCTGTGGGTATCCATGCAGTGGCTGCGACTGCTGCTGCTGCCGCCGCCGCTGCCTGGCGCTGGTGGTGTGAACTTGCCGGGCCAGCCGGTCGTCCTGCTCGCAGCCGTCTGGAGCGCTTGCCTGCCTTGCTGCAAGAGCTGGGGCGGCGCCTGCTTCCCCCCGGTCAAACACCCTTCTCGGGCTGTCCCAACCCCTGCCCCTCGTGCACTCGGGTATCCGTAGCAGACCTGCCGAGCGTTTTGGAGCTGTCCGCATCGCCACTGAGCTCAGCCGCAGCTGCGCTGCTGAAACATTTAGCCGCCCTTCGTTGCAAGCGGCGCTCTCTGGCAGCTTGCCACATTTCCTTCATTGACGTTCGGAAAGGACATGGTTAAAACAATGCACTCCCTTGCAATTCGGCTGGTCAGCAGCCCTGCCCGATGCCACACCATTCAATCACCTGACGTTTCCGTTTGAACAAGTTCCAGTCTGCAATGTAGTAGCACACCACCGATTCAAAGGCGATGAGCAGCAGGTAGCCGCCTGTTAACAAAATTGTTTGTTGAGCCGGGGTGAAATAGTCCGTCCGGGCAACGGCGCGGTCGCTAACAACAAATTGAATGGCTGCAACAGGCGGAAGGCAGGTTCAGTAGAGAACTTTGCATGACTTGGCAAGCCATACTGTCTCGTGGGCTTTGAACTCACCTACGAGAGTCAACAGTAAAGCAACCACCAACTCGCAGCGTGGAGCCAGTTCTTCTATTGGGATCCAAAATATTATGAGGCCCACCAATGCCACAGCATACACTGGAAAGATCGAGTTGAGGAAGTTGCTCCAGGAGAATCGCCCGACAGTAAAGGTCAGCACTGCCATCTGTGCCGTATCATCCAACATCCCGGATGTGGACGCGTTGACTGCTGTGAACGGGGCCACGTCGTCGGCACGCGGCGCTATTGTGATATGGGCCTGCACAACACAGAACCATGGATTGACTGGAAACGCACTGATAATTATAAAACGCAGGTCACGAATTTGTCTTAGTTCAGGCGTGCTCACCTGGTTCCACGCAGTGCGGTTGACTCTGTACAAGTGAAATCCAGGTCTATAAAGGTCGTCCCAAAGGAACCAGCCGTTTGTCAAATCGCGTCTTTTGCGAGCAAGGTGAACACCCTACATCATTGCGTGTGATTGAGTATCTCAGCGCTGCAGTAATAGGACAAATTGTAATCAGGTTCATTTTGCACCAAACACGCATCATCCCACCTCAAGCAAAACAGCCGAGGGGACTAGCTCCAGACCAGGGTGGCCAGGCACCAGCTGTGATACATCGGTCAAAGTCAGCTGGATCTCAAGCGTGATTGTATCCCAGGGGAAGTTGCGCATGCTGAATGGCTGCAAGAAGAAGGGAGAAACATGTCAACGCCTGCACCAAGAGGCAGCACATTTGAAGCCACCAGAAGACAGCCTGCACACATCCTGACCCACTTGGTAGTAGAAGCCATGGACTGTCGTCTCCCACACCACAGCACCACTGGATGTGGTGTCAATGGAGTAGCCGATTTCTCGATCCTCAGGGAACGCATCGGCATTACTGAAATATAAACTGGGCAGGAAGATGCCGTCGCAGCAGCGCACATCTGCCACCCGGTTGCTGCAGGGTTTCCTGCAGCCTGTTGTGAGGGATTGAGGGCGATGGAGGCGGTATCCATGGCATGTCTGCGCGAGCTTCAGCTTGCCCTCCCGGTCGCCATGCGCAGCTGTCAATCACATTACCTGCCGCATCAGCTGCTGCGGTCCGCTCACGGATCGCGCTCTCAGCGGCTGGGTCGAGCCAGGAAAGCCAGTAGGTCGCCACATTCTCATGCCTGAACTTGGTGTCGTCCACTGCAGAAAAAAGCAAGTGCCGTCCCCACTCCTACAAGTACGTGCCTACCGGCGGCCAGGGCACGTGCTGCCGGCCACTGGCAGGCTGGCCTGCAGGCAGGCTAGCGGCGGCTGCCACTCACCGTCAAGCAGGCGCTCCAAACGAAAGGATAAGAAAACCTTTGTGGTGTTGATGGATGGCACGCGCTGACCTTTCAGCGGACTGCATCCAGAATGGGCGCGGCAGCCTCCTTGTGGCGCAGCGAAGCAAGGCAGAAGCGGCGGCGGCAGGGCCCGCCCCCCCCGGGGGGACCACAGCAAGGACGGCACCTTCCCAGCTGCAGGCTTGCGCGGGGCCCGCCGCACCCCCCGACCCGCTTGCCTCTCCATCTGAGCTGCCACAAGCAGCGGCCAGCAGGCGCACAGCGCGAGCAGAGCGCAGGGTGCAAGTCGGCGCGCCGCCATCGTGCCCAGGAGCAAGCTTCACGCGCTTTATTGCTGACCTTAGGATGTTCAGGGAGTGTTCGGGTGTAGCGACCAGTTTTCGAGCTCGGGATTTCGCCCGATCATCGAGCTGTGTTCGCGGGTTCCGTCTTATTCACAAGATTCATCTGTGACTCGCTCCATTCACGACCCAGGCCAAAGCCACAACTGGTCTCCGTGTTGCCGCGGCACCCTACCAACCTCTCCCGCGACGAACCCGGCTCGAAAATTTCGGAAATGCCCCCTCCTCGACGCATGCGGTGCGCAAAGGTTGCCTCAGAAACAGCGCGGGGGGTGGGATGCTGCTGCCGCGGTGCCCGCCACCGGCTCCCGGCGGCTTTGTGCGCGTGCCACGCAAGGTCGGCGAGGCCAAGTGAGCCGTTGCTGTTGCTTGTGCTGCGCAGCTGATGGGGTGTGCTGTTTGGGTGCGGTTGATCGGCCCAGTGCACGGCTTTGTGCGCCCGCCGCGCCCAGGGGCGGGTTGGCCAAGTGAGCCCTGGTGGTTGCTGCCGCATGCGGTCTGGTGGCTGGTCTGCAATGCTACATGGGTCTGCGGATGCAGCCCCGGGGCAGCAGCTCAACCCCATTAGATCCCGACTGGCCAACCCCCCTGACTGGCGGCCTGCCTGTGCTGTTCTGTTTGCAGCGAGGAGGAGACGGAGCTTGAGAAAGCGGCGGCTCAGTGGGGCAAGAAGCACCGGAAGAAGGCGGGCAAGGCGGCACGGGCGGCTGAGTTCCAGCCCAAGCAAAACGTGCGCAAGAACCGGGGGCGCAAGCGGTGATGCGGCCTGTCTGCCCGAATGCTAGACGGCTCGGCTCGGCTCGGTTTTACACCCGTTTGTCGCACAATGCGATAACAGGCCCCCGGGTGGCCCACACGGCCGGGGGGAAGAATGAGGCAGACACCAGAACAGCGCTGCACCAGTCGCAGGCGGGCAGCATGAGCAGCGCCGACGCAAGCAGATGCTGGCACCATTGCAGGGGCAGCAGGTCAGCATGCTCGCACATTCTGCTTGTTGACATCTGCGGCTTCCTGGCACTGCTCTGGTTGATAAAACATCCATGGTGCGCTCCCGACATGCTGCCCTGCTGTGACCGGTCGGCTGCGAGGCTTAGCAGAGTAGTCTTTCTCGACACTGCGACAGTCCAGGAGCGATTGAAGAAACAGTGGCGAAAGTGAAACAGACGGGGCACCGACGGCAGATAGCCTCTTGAAGTGTGTGCGCGGGCTGGCGGCGCAGCGGCGGCAGGTGAGCCAGAAGCAGGTGAGCCAGAAGCACACCATGCTCCCAGCCTAGTGTGTATTCAAATATTTGCTGTCGTGTTGATTGGTAACACACATGCTGAGCAAGACTGCAGCCAGACTGGCATGCCGCGTGCCGTCGCTATGCCCCTGTCTAACGGCGCCAGCCGGGCGGCATGGGCGATGGGCGGCCAGGTTGCGGGCCCTCGGAGCACAGTCTATGCAGCTCCCAGCATAATTCTACGCCACTCTAGCCTCGTCGCTATCCCGCCGGCCTTTTTGGTCGCCGGCCCAATTGGCTGGCGCGCCCTCCAGGCTCATTCCCCGGCGCCTTGCCCCGTAAAGAAGATCCAGGGCTCTGGGGCTTCGCCAAAATGAGTGCAAGCGACAGCTGCGCCTTCTGCCTGGCCGCCCTCGGCGCCGCCGCCGGCACGCTGGTGCTGCCGTGCGGGCACGCCTTCCACTCCACATGCGCCCTGCAGTTCCTGCTCAGTGAGTCATTTTGGCTGGTTGGGATGGCTACGGGAAACATGGACGCACATCTGTGCCTACAACCACATCTTCGCTGCTGTAAGGCTGCCCGCCGCTCTTCACCCCACGACACGCCGCAGAGCGCAAGCAGTGCATCGTGTGCCGCGCTCCCGTGGACGAATCGCGGGTGCTGGACGCCAGCCACCTGCCGCCCGAGACCGCGGGCCGCCAGTTCGTGCCGCCGCCCTCGCCCCTGGCAGCCGGCATGCAGGCTGGCGGCGGCGACAAGCAGAGCAGCAGCGCCGCCCCTCAGATTGAGATGCGCGCGTTTGCAGGCATCTCGGCCGCTGCCGCAGCAGCCGGCGCGGCGCAGCCGTACGCTGCGCCGCCTACGCCTGGCACCGAGTATCTTCCAGACTACCTGAACCCCTCCCCCCGAGCAGCCAGCCTGGGCCAGGCAGGCCCAGCCCCCTTTGTGGGCGTGCTGGTTGAGGGCGCTCCCCGGCCGCAGCTGGCGTCCCAGCCGCCGCAGCCGCTGCACACCATCACGGTGGTTCGGTCGCGGCACTGGCCGCGGCGGCTGGTGCTGATTGGCCTCTTTTGCCTGCTGCTGGCTGTCGTCATTGCTGTGCCAATCATCATCGCACGCCATGGTGAGCACTTGCCAATTGCACGCTGTCGTTCGGTGGGGACGCTTGGCAGTGGCACGTGCGCCGCATGCAGCCGTGCTCAATTGGCCGGCCATCCCAAACATTCGTGGGATGCAGAGCCAGCCACGAAACTCCACGCCATCTGTACGTTTAATGCATTGCTAGCATGTGATTGTATTAACCTCCACACCTTTTGCACCGTGCAGGCACCAGCACCAGCAGCAGCAGCAGCGGTGAGCCTACGAAACTGGAGTGCTTCGCCTGCTTTTCCAGCGAGTCGGGCTGCCCAAGAGCGTGTAAGAAGTATCGCAAGGAGTGGGGCATCTTCAATGGCCCTGACGAGGACGACGACAACTGATATGCATACTGGCCGCGCAGCCGCCGGAAGGCGGAGGGCGCTCGGTGCATTTGCATGCTTGGTCGATATTTACTGCGTCTGATTTGGGGACTACTGTCTAAATTACTAAAAAACAGCTGTTACCATAAAATGTGGCACTGGTGTAGAACAGGCTTTGCCGAGGCGGATGGATCAAAACGTGCAGGAGCAGCGCACAGCTCACAGGCAGTGAGGCATGCTCAGCAGGGCACCAGCGGCAGCTGCGCCAGCGCGGCCCCCACCGCGTGCAGGCTGCCGCACACCAGCACGACTCCGCGCTCCGCACGCTGCGCCTTGAGCTCCATGCGCGCCTTCTCCACAGCTGCTGTTAGCGAGGCCTGGATGAGCTCTCGCGTGCGCACGCCGCCCTTGGCTCGCCCGCCGCCCAAAATGGCTGCCGCCTGCCACGCTCCCGTCAGCTGGCCGGGCCCAGCGCAGCGCGCAGCGCCGCCGGCGATGGGCACCGACGTGAAAATGGCCACGTGGGGGTGGATGGTGCGCAGGGCCTGGCAGATCTCCCTGCAAGCGGCAGCCGGCCAGCCAGTGGTCGCATCAACAGGAAGGCACTCGGGCCCGCTTCAGCAGGCAGCCAAGCTCCGCCACACCATGGCGCATCTGTGCTCCACTGCTCCACACTGCATCAAGTTGCTGCAACAAGGCCACCGTGTCGCTGAGCAACGTGCAGGCCCCAACTCCCCACCTGTGCTGCTTGTCCTCTGCCATAGCAACCACCAGCGCCACTGGAGCCGTAGGGAAGGCCTGGCGCAGCGTACGTGCCAGTGCCGTCGCCGACTCTGGTGTGTGCGCCCCATCCAGCACCACCCAAGGGCCCGGCTCGCCGCCGGCCTCCCCTGCCGCCCCGCCGCTGCTGCCGCCTTGCGCTGCACGTGCCGCCGCCGCCGCTGCCGCATCTGCGTCTTCCTGGAACTGGCACAGCTGGAAGCGGCCGGGCAGGGTGGCAGCCTCCAGCCCCGCGGCCACTGCCAGCAGGCCGATGCGATCCAAGCCGTGCTGCCGCAGGCAGGCGGCTGCCGCCACGGCTGCTGCTGCATTGTCCAGCTGGTGCTCTCCTAGCAGGCGCAGCCTCACATCTGAGGGAGGAGCTGGGGGGGCATGGAAACCCATCATTGCCATCAATCAATGCTGGAGTGGGATGGCGCATTGGCGGCGAATGTGCAAACAACTAAGCAGCAGCACCGCAGCCCTGCATGCACCAGCCCTGTATGCAGCAGCTCTGCTCCTGCAGATCCCGGCAGAGCAGAACCAAGCACAGCCCGCATCCTCATCAGGCTCACCCAGCTCGGAAGGGTTGCCAGGAGCAACCAGCGCCGCCGCTGTACGGCCGCTGAGCGCCATACGCGCCTGCTGCCACAGCGGCGCAGGCACCGCACTTCTGCCAGGGCTGCTGCCATCAACACTGCTGCCGGTTGTGTCTGCTGCTGCGCTGAACTGGACCTCTGCAGGTGCCTGCACAACTGGGCAGCTCAGTTCCTTTGCTGCAGCCAGGCGGAGGAGGGAGAAAGCTTGTATCTGCCCTTGCCGCTTGAAATTCAGCAAGGGCACCTCGGAATCAATGCAGCACTGCGAGCCGCTCAGTGCCTGGCTGTGCAAAGCTGCAGCATCCAGAGCTGCATACGCCATACTAAGCAGCACATGCACGCTGCATGCACCACCCCAGCTCACCTCTCGCCAGCAGCACCGCCTGCGCCGCCGCCTCAGGCTGCCTGCCCAGCACCGCTGGGCGACCTGCTTGCATGATGCCTGCTTTGGCCGCTGCTATCCGCTCTATTGTGCCGCCAAGCGCCGCCGCGTGGTCGTGCCCCACAGCAGTGACCACAGCAGCTGCCAAGCTGGAGGGCTGCAGCACGTTTGTGGCATCCCGCACGCCGCCCAGCCCAACCTCTATCACCGCTGCATCCACCTGCAATGGGCACCAGGGTGTGGGGGAAGTCAGGCGCCGCAGCACCAACAGGCTGCTGCAGCCGCAACTGGCAGCAGGGCAGGGGCTCTGCCGCCGGCAGGGGCGGTTTGCCAGCAACGCAGAACCTGGCACAGTGCATGCGACGTCCCATGCAGCGGCATCGACGGCAACTACACTGGGATCAACAGCCACCCGCCTGCTGCTCCTGAAAGTGCTTGAAGGCCAGCGCAGTGACAATCTCAAAGTGGCTGAGTGCCTGCCCTGCCGCTGCCTCACGCTCCGCTGCTGCCTCGATGGCAGGGCCGTGCTGCGCCACCAGCGCATCAAAGGCGGCATCTGAGATGGGTGCGCCGCCGATTGAGATGCGCTCGTGCAGGCTGGTGATGTGCGGGCTGTGGGAGGGGCAGACGTGGAAAGGCGGGGGCTCTGCTGCAAGAAACAAGTGGCACATGCAGGGTGGACGGCGAAGCGCTTCTAGCATGCTGCCACGCAAGAACCGATGCCAGCTCTCAGGCAACAACACACGACGCAGCTGCCCGCACCTGGTGTATGCCCCTGCCTTGTAGCCCGCTGCCCGCAGGATGGCAGCCAGCATGGCGACTGTGGAGCCCTTGCCCTTGGTGCCTGCCACATGCACCGCTGCGGGCCAGCCGGCCTGGGGGTCCCCAAGGTCAGCCAGCAGCCGTCGCATGCGGCCCTGTGGGGAACGGGGAGCAGTGGCAGGGTGCAGGTGATGCCAGGTTTGAGCAGGCACAATGCCTCCCCGAAATGGACGGCAGGGTTGTGCGTGCAACGGCTGCTGCTCCGCGCAACTGACAAGCGCACCGCAACCGACAAGCGCACCAGGTCAAAGCCGGCGTCCGAGTCGGTGCCAGCTGCCGCCGGCACGCCGCGCCGCTCATAGTTTACAAAGCGCTCCAGCCAGGGGAGGGCTGCTGAGGAGTAGGGCTGGGCGCCGCCCGGCAGGCTGGCGGCAGCGGCAGCGGCGGCGGCGGGGCGTGCTGCTGCCCACTGCTGCACCGCCCGCAGCATGCGGCTCGGTTGACGAGTTGCGCAGGAGCTGACAAGTTGGCAAATGTAAACCAAGCAGCGACTGGAAGGCTGGAGAGGTGGGAGAGAGGGAGTGCAGGCGGGCGTGTGGACGGGCAGTCCCGATTGCGCATGCAAAGTATTGTATGCGCTGTTCACGGTGCGCTGGTGCCGCCCATTGCCGATCAGGCGCTTCACCACGCCTGCATTTCTGCCAGCGCAGAGTTGGGTACACGAGAGGCGTTAGCCTTCATGTGGAGGGTCAGTAGCTATTAAGGATCGCTTGCAGGGCGTCCGCGGAAGTCGGGAGGACAGGTGCGTCCACCTTGAGGCGAGCTCCATCTGGGCGCCGCCGCTGGCCTCCAAAAGGCAGGCGTGAAGCTTCACCGCCACACCATGCACCGCCGCCCCGGCATCCAGCCCCACTACCGCCGACCGCCGCTCGAAACTTGCTGCCGCCACCGCCGCCCGCCTCCTGCAGACCCTCGCCCCGGCGAATGGACTTTTACCTCGACTTTCACAAGCACTGGTTCATCGTCGGCCCACTCGTGCTGTACGGCCGCTCGCTTCTGCTTGACACACCAGCCATCGCGTGCCGTCTGCTGTCCCAATGGCGCCAATGCGCTATGGCAAGGCCGCAGCACCCAGCCGGAAGGGACCTGTAGCACTCGCCACAGTGGCGGGTGTGGCGGCGGGCCTGCTGGTGGCCAGCTGGGTGTTTGCCGGCAGCCGCCAGGGCGCAGCGCTGGATGGAGTGAACGGCGGCAGCGGCAGCGGCAGCGGCAGCGGCAGCGGCACCGCCGTGCCAATCACCACAGCCAGCACCGGCGCGGTGGCCTCGCTGCAAGCAGAGGTCAAGAAACTGCTGGCGGAGCGAGACGCGGCTCGGCAGGAGGCGGCCGCGCTGCGGGCGCAGGTGNCGGGTGCAGCGGGCGCAGCAGGCACCTGCCCGGATAGGCACACGCCCTGGGGCCCCTCTGCCGAGCGGGACAAGCAGTACCCCGAGCTGGCGGAGTTTCTGAAAAAGGTGGGGGGTTGTACGCGGATGGTGGGTGCTGGCAGGCTGCACCGTGGTGCGTCGTGCGTGTACCAGAAGTGGTGCTGCCTGGGCCTGCTGCTGGCAATGCGCTGCCACGAGGCGGGCGCATGCCCAGCGACAATTGCGCACGCGTTTCTCGTGAGCTGCTTTAACTGCTACCCTTGAGCAGGTGGCCATCAACAATGAGGTGCTGGTGGCGGTGTCCAACAAAAACTACGCCTGGCCGGGCGGCATGCTCAGCGTGTGGGCGGAGAATGCGAAGCGCGCGGGTGGGTGCTGCGGACTTGAACTGGGCGCTGAGGATTGTGTCGGGTCTGGTAGTGGGCCCTGCGGACTGTGTTGGGTGCCGGTCGCGCCACCTTGGTGGGTGGGACGCACGCCGGCTGCCCAGCCGTGTGGATGCTGCTTGCGCGCTGCTTCTCAGCACCGTGGACGCTCCTGCACTGCAAGGACGCTCTGCACTGTGCAGCTGCCACTGCTGGGGCGGGCCGCTGTGCACACGTCCAACAGGCACCCAAAAGGCATGCAGGCGTGCAGGCGTGAAGCGGGGGCCAGGCCCTCGGCCATCTCGCCCCACCTGCTTCCGTAATCCACGCCCCAGGGCGTCATTTTTCTTTCTTTCTTTCATGCAGGTGTGAAGAACATGATGGTTGTGGCGCTGGATGAGGACACCAAGACGAATGCCGAGGGCTTTGGCCTGCCGGCGTTCCGCATGGACATCCAGGCGAGCTGCTGCTGTGCTGTATACACACAGGACCCTTGCGGTGCTGCTGTGCTCTAGGACCTTTGGCTGAGCGCGGCCGCAGCGCCTGGACTGCAGCTGGGACGCGGCCTGCCCGCCTGAGTAGGATGCCTGGGCGGGCACGTGCGTGTGGGCTCGTCTGGAATCCACATGCTGCCGCTGTCGATGTGCTGTGCATCTACCAGTGCCGGCCACCACCTCAAAACTGCTGCCGCCATGCCCCACCTGTGCAACATGCTTCCGGCTGCACAATCACGAGCTGCCTGTAGCTGCCGTTGCTGCTGCCCACACGCGCCCTCACGCACCAAACCGCTGCCCACAAGCCGCACTGTGATCTTGCTCTGCCGCTGCTGGCCGGCAGACCTCGGCATGCCTTTGTGATCCGTGCCGGGTGTGACTTTTTGTGACCACGTTTCTCTTGGTGCTTTGTGACTCGCGGCTTGTCAACTGCCTGCAATCTCCACAAGCAGATCCCGGACAGCCAGAAGGATGCGGGCAGCAACCACGCGGTGTCGGCGCTCAAGTTCCGCATCCTTCAGGTGGGCCCCGCAGAGCTGAGCTCTGTGTGCATGCCATGTGCAGATGTATCCTGCAGGCGGGCTCCGCAGAGCTGAATGCTGCTGAATACTATGCACTTTAAGCAGGTGGGCCGCTGCACTGAATTCTATGTGCTTAGCATGCCATGCGCAGACGGATGTGTGGTGCCCACCCGCCCATCCTGTCCGTTGCTCGCAACTGCTTTGTGAATGTGTGGTGCCCACCCGCCCATCCTGTCCGTTGCTTGCAACTGCTTTGTGAATGTGTGGTGCCCACCCGCCCATCCTGGTCTTTGCTCCCGACTGCTTCGTGGATGTGTGGTGCCCACCCGCCCATCCTCGTCCTGCGCTCCCGACTGCTTTGCAGAACTTTATCAAGCTGGGCTACTCGGTCTTTCTATCCGGTGAGGCCGCCCGCTGCTGTGCCTGCTGTGCCTGAGCAGTGGGGGTGGGGGGTATGGCCACCGGGCGCTACGGGGCATGTTCACCTGCCATGCTGGGTATCCACTGCCCACCTGGCAGCTGAGACCGAGTCAGGCAGCCAGCCGTTTGCGGCGCCCCTCAGACAGCCACTTGCGGCTCCCCTGTCTGCAGACGTGGACATCATCTTTCTGCAAAACCCGTTTGAGCACCTGCACCGCGACAGCGACGTGGAGGGCATGACAGACGGCTGGGATTACGGCACCGCATGTGAGTGTGTCTGTGTTTCTTCTGGGTCGGTGTGTCAGTGCCCATGCATGCTGTCGCAGGGGCGTGGAGGGCGTGACCCAACGGCTGGGACAATTGGGCACCGCATGCGAGCTCTTGGCTCTGCTTACGCACCTGGGGCGATGGCGAATGCAGGCCAGTGTGTCCCCACGTCAAGTCACATAGCTGATTGAGTTAGCCTGCTCATCCAAAACTGCAGACGGCTACAACGATGTGGCGGACGATGCATCCATGGGTTGGGCGCGCTACGCACACTCCATGCGCGTATTTGTGCTCAACAGCGGCCTGTTCTACATCCGGTGGGTATTTTGCGGGCTGGATGTGTCGTGGTGGCTGTGCTTCATGGGACCGCAAGTGCAACGAGTGGATGAGGGTGCAACCTGGGAGACCGCAGCATGGAGATTGTTGCCCATGCCGTGCACCCGTCGCTCCACCTACTGCCCATGCAAGCCCACCCGCCGTGCAGCTTGACTGGGTTGCAACAATTGTTAGCCCACGCGGAGGCAGTGCTTGGTTTGTCAATCTACTCGACATCTATGTTTTCCTCTGTGCTGCGCAGGCCCACCCAGGCGACCAGCGAGCTGCTTGACAAGATCATCTACCCGTTTTCTTATGTTTAATCTATATTTCTCTCTGCTGCGCAGGCCCACCCAGGCGACCACCGAGCTGCTGGACAAGATCATCTACCGCGTGGAGACGGAGAACGGGTGGGACCAGGCGCTCTTTAACGAGTGCATCTTCTTCCCCTCGCGGCCTGGCTACAAGGTGAGTGGGCTGCTGCTGCTGCTTGTAGGGGGATCAGCGGGTTGGTGCAACTTTGCCGCGGGCGTGCGGTTGAGCAGGCGCTATTTCATAGTGGCATTGCGCTGGGCGTGTTGTGCTCACTCTGACGGCGGCATACGTGTCGGTGTTCCGAGGCGCTGCATCCACACCCGCTTGCACGGCTTGAGAAGTGCCCACGGCTTGACATGTGCAGGACCCATCCGTAACGCGACGGGTGCTGGACTACATGTTGTTTATGAACTCAAAGGCGAGATGTTGATTGGGTATTGAGCATGTTGTGCTGCTTGAGGATTATGGCAGCTATCAGTCCTGCTCGCGTGCTGCATATTGCAGGTGCGAGCCAGCAGGTAACAGCCTGATGGCGCCGCACCCCCACTCCAACCCTGATGTGCTGTGCTCTGGCCAACCCATGCAGGTGCTGTTCAAGCACCTGCGCCATGACAAGGGGCGGTTTGAGCAGCACATGCCGGTGTCCGTGCACGTCAAGTGAGTGGGGGCTTTGGTTTACAAGCAGAAAGGTGTGGATCGGTTGCGGCAGCAGCGGCAGCCCTGCCCCGTGGCGGTGTCCGTGCACGTTGTCAAGTGAGTAGAGCGGCATTGCAGCAGAATGGCTGGCATGGGTGTTCGAGGGCAGTGGTTTTGCGGCTGCAGCTGTGCAAGTCGCTAGGCTGGCAGCGCGGCAGCGGCAAATGCTTTGCTGCTCTATCGCCTGACTCAAGGTGTGTGCCTCTTGCTTCCTTTGCCGCCCCTCTGCAGCTACCACCCAGACAAGTTTGAGAGGTGGGCCTGTTGTGAGAAGCAGTTGCTGCAGCCACCGGTGATGCGGTTGTGCTGCTGCAGTTTCATGGCGCGCCTGGCGCCAATGTTAGGCCCGCATGTTCAACTCCCCTGGTCGTTTATTTTGCTCGGTGCAGGATGAAGGCGGTGGTGCGGCGATACGTGGACAAAGACATGACAGCGCTCGATCGATTTCCTGACGGAAGCGAATAGCAGCAGCTCAACACCACCCGCCCCTCGTGAGACCAAGCAGCGCTGCAACACGCGTGAGGACTGTATCCCCCTTGTCTGACTGCCTTACATTACTTAACTAATTTACACGCCTATCTGTGACATGCCTATGTGTTTGAGCGCCTGTGAAAGAACTTTCAGTTACCTGTTCCAGTGCACACACCTGCTGGGCCCTACTGCTACAGCTGCCCAGCCGCCAGCGCAGCCCGCACCGCCGCCTGCAGGTTGGCCAGCTGTGCTGTTGCCCCAGGCGCCCCCGCCAGTGCAGCCAGCGTTGCAGCCTTCACAGCAGCCAGCGCCTCACGCTGCTCTGTCGTTAGCGCCACACTGGCGCTGCCCCCTGCCGCTGCCGCGCCTGCTGCTGCCTCCAGCCGCTGCCGCTTGGCTGGCGGCGGCAGCCCCTGCTGCTGGCTGGGGTGGAGCTCAGCCAGGGGCTGCCTACCGGGGCTGCCTGCCGCAGTGCCGGCCAGCAGTGCAGGCCGCTCCGCTGGCCGGCCAGCCTGCTCCGCACGCTCTGCCACCTCAGCGGCACGGGCCACCACACTGGGCGGCAGCTGGCAGGCGGCCGCCACAGCCACGCCACAGGAGCCCAGGGGGGCGGGTCCTGCAGGCAGGGATGGGCAATTAGACCGTGGGGAGTGGAATTCTTGGTCCACGGCGGCAGGCATGGCATGTGGCACAACGCAGTGCTTTCGGCAGACTTGCAGGCGCCTGCTGGGCCTGAGTGCCCGCATCCCCGCCCACCCCTCACTTGCGGCCCACCTGGTGCAAGGCGGTAGGAGGGCAGCAGCCCTCGCCGCGGGTCCACAGCAGCCTCCATGTGCGCTAGCTGCACCAGAGCTGCAAGCGACGGCTCCTGGGTGAGGCCGTGGTAGTGAGTGGCAAACAGTGACCTGTGGGGATGGGGTGGAGGAGTGGACATGAGAGGCTGGGGGCCGGCGGCGGTGGATTCGGGCTGGCAGCAATTGCTCCCACTCAGCATTAGCACCGCTGCAGGCTGCTTGCCCCCAGCGCTGCTAGCAGCTGCCTTCCACACGGCGCAGCGGCTGCAGTCCAGCAAGTCTCTGCCAAACAGCCTTACCGGCAGCGCTTGGTCTGTGCAAGGTGCAGCGCCACGCCATAGGCAATGGCGTGGCCGTCGTGCGTGGCAGTGCCCCGCCCCAGCTCATCCAGCACCTACGAAAAGCATGGCAAATTGAGGTATAAGCTAGCATGACACAAGCAAGCAGCCGTGCCGGTGCCACTCTGGGCTTGCCAGCGACGCAAAACAGGTGCAGCCGAACGGTATCTCGAACAGCCTCCGAACTCACACGCAACGCCAGCGAGGCTGAGGTAGAGTGGTGCAGCAGCAAAGAGGTCTCCAGCATCTCCGCTAATGCGGTGCTGCAAACGCACTCCCTCGCCACAAAACGGGGACAGACCGTCACTCCAACAACAAGTGACGCACCACCAGGGAGGCCGAGGTGGAGTGGTGCAGCAGCGAGGAGGTCTCCAGCATCTCCACCGCAAACGTGCTCTCGCCGCGGCAGATGCGGTCCTGGGCGCCTGAGAAGCACGGTGCAACGTGAAGCAAGGCGCAAAGTTTAAGCAATTCTGAGCCAAGCGTCCACTGAGAAGCCGTCCACAATGCCCCACCATGAACCAGCAGTGCAATCTAATGAAGCGCGGCTAATTTGGCCAAGGCTGCCACTCAACAGGGCGGCTTACCAATGCGGGTGAACACTCGGTCGACCGGGGCCAGCTCAGCGGCAGCAGCGGGCACGTAGCAACCAATCTGCAAGCGGGAGTGTAGCAGAGCAGCGCACGGTGGACCGTCCCCTCAACTTCCCAAGGGGCTGCAGCCGGCTGAAACAACTTGGCAGTTGCTTGGAACGCTGCCCCCGCCATGTGCGCAGGGGTGGAAGGAGGGAGGGGACCCACCTGCGCCATCACCGCCGCGATGCATGTCGCACGCAGCAGCGTGGACTTGCCGCCTGCAGCAGTTTAGCAATAGCAATGCAGTGTGAATTTGTTTAGCAGGGACTGACTTCAAGGAGTGCCCTTAGCCAGCCTGACACCAGCCAGCATCAGAGCACACACCAGCTGCCCTGCTGGAGGTACCTCCCACCTGTGTTGGGGCCCGTCAGCAGCAGCATCCCAGCAGCCTGGGCGCCAGGCCCTCCCAGGGTCAGGTCGTTGGCCTGTGGAACAGAAGCAGCCAGCAGCAGTGCGGCGACCTTCGTGACTCAGGGACACCTTTCTCGAGCAGCAGGCGAGATCGACAATCCGCAGAGACGTGCTCAAGTCCCAGTCACATCCCACTCGCCTGGATGCCTCCGCTGCCCACGTCTACCGCCCGGCTGGCCAGCAGCGACGGATGCCACAGCCCCTGCAACCGCAGCGGCGGCGGAGTACCACCGCTGCTGCCGCCGCCAGCTCCAGCTGCTGAGGCCGCAAAGGTGGGCCGGCAGAAGGCGCAGCCTGGCGGGGCTGCGTCTGGGTTGGTGGCGGCTGCAAAACCAGCCAGCACGTCCAGCGTTGAAAGCGCATTGAACAGCTCCCGGAAGCTGTCGAACGAGTCCAGGAACAGCTGGGCGCTCTGCAGCAGTGGTGCACCAGTGCCAAGCGAGATGGGGGTCTCAGTGCCTGCCCGTCTTCTGGGAAGAGCCAGGAGTGGTGCTGGCACACCCCACGCGCAATCTGATGGCCCTCCTCCCAAGCGCATCCGATGGCCCTCCTCCATCAGACTACCAGCCACGAGTGGCGACAGCTGGGCACAGCGCACTCTCGCCCCGCTGAACGAACGAGCAAATCTCAGAGGCTCACCTCTGCAAGGAAGCGCAGCACGCACAGCTTGGCGGCATCGCGGGCGGCCTCGATTGCCTGCGGGGACGAGGTTGGGAACACTGTCTCAGAGTGAGACACACAGAGCACGTGGCCAGCAGCCGAACCTGTTGTGAACCTTTGGTTGCCGCATTGCACTACGAACCGCTAAACAACATGCGCCGCACCTGCAGCGTGGCGGCCAGGCCGGGTAGGCGGTACTTGGCAATTGTGGCTGCCTCCTTGACCAGCACCGCTGCGCTGCCTGAAGACGCGGCGAGCGACTCCAGGTCGCGCCGCACAGCGGCTGGCACCTGCAGAGGGCAAACGCAAGTGTCATGGTGGGTCGGCAGAAGTGGGGACGGCGCACGGCCTGCAGAAGGCAAATGCAGTTGCCATGGTGGGTCGGCAGAAGTGAGGGGAGGGCAGATTCTGCTGGCCGGGAGCCCAGGCGTACATCAAGACTGAATGTAGAGAGAATTCAGTTTGATATGCCCACCTCCAGCAGCTGCTCTCCACGGTACTCAGCCAGCTTGACGCGCCGCAGCACCGTGGCGCCGTGGCCCGCCGCCGCCAGCTGCTGCCGGATGCTGTCCAGCGTTTGGCCGGCAGCGGCCTGAATGGAAGACTTGAGACGGCGACAGTGTTCATGAGGGCCGGATGATGCACGCTTCCCAGTGAGGAGCTCGGAGGTGCAAGCGAGCACTCGGTGCCTGGGTGAGGTGCAACGCGAGAGCAAGCGGCAGCCGTGAGCCTGCTGCCAGCAGTGCTTGCCTGCAGCTGCTCCAGTGAGGCCCGGGATGCGTCGTACTCTGCGCAGAGGCCCTGCAGCCATCAAAATCCAGGACGAAGGCTGCCATCAAACGGAATGCAATGCATGAGAGGAGCAGACGCATAAGATAGCAACAGCAATAGCCGAACGGCACACAGGCTGGACAATGCGTGCGGGGCAAACAAGTAGGGCGGCAGCCGCACCGGCTCGAGCGCAATATCGGCGCTGCGGTCGTCAAAGTGCTCCGCATCAAACACCTGCTCAAGTAATATTTTATCGCATCCATTCAGCTCAGGGCAGCCATGTGGCAGGGTGCATGCTGCTATTCCACTTGCATGCCAGCCAGCCCACCAGCGGCTGGTCTGCAACTCCCCGCCTACCTGCAGCAGCAGGCGCAGCGTGCCCGCCACGACTTCGCCCCGCAGCACCGCCCGCTGCAGCGGCGGCGGCAGCACCGCATCGGCGCTGCCCCGCTGGGCCAGCACAGCGCAGTGCAGGTTGTGNATGCGGGATGCGCGAATCAAGTGGCGCAGCCAAGCATGGAAAGCGGCAGGTCCAGCATGCACAGCATGGGCAGCTGCCAGCGCCTAGGCACAACACCGTACCTGCAGCATCATGCCAGTGCCCTCAAACAGCTGCACCACCGGCAGGAAGGCCACCTGCAGGTAGCGGGAGCAGAGGGAGACGGACCTTCAGGACACCGAACTGCCCAGTGGGCCAGCCCGCCAATGCAGACTGCCGCAAGGCCGCACACGGCATTTTACCGTGAGTGGAGCTGAGCAAGGGAGCCAAAGAAATAAAGACACAACGTCCCAACAGGCACACACCAGCGTACCTGTGAAACATCAAACAAAGAGGCCAGGTGCGCAACCTGGTCGGCCGCCCCCTGTTGCTGCTGCTCCGCTGGCGCCGCTTGCTGAGGAGCAGGTGCACCCCATCGCCCCGCCTGGGCAGCCTGAGGCGTCGCCCACCTGCTACCGCTTCCCCAGCCCTGCTGCTGTTGCTGCTGCTGTGCCGGCACCTGCGCTGCCTTCTCCTCCGCCTCCTTTGCCGTCGCCACCTTGTCCACCACCCCAGCCAGCACAGTGGCGGCCTTGGCCAGCAGCCGCTCGCAGTCTGCAAAAAAAGTGGGTTAGTGCCGCGAACCAGCTGGGTGGGCAGGTCAGCATCGACCGCTTGCCAAGTCAGTGACAGAGGCACGGTGCCGGTGGCGCACACTGCATCTGCAAGTCCACGCTCTTCCCACCTGGGGCCTGGTGCCTGCCCGCCTGGAAGCTGCTTTGAGTGACTGCATAGTTTATAACTGATACAGCCAAACCGGCAACCACCCACCTGGCGCCTGGTGCAGGCCCGCCTGGAAGCTGTGCGCAGCTTGCGGGTGCGCCATGAACAGCTCGGTGGTTGCCAGGCGCTCCTCCATGTCGCCCACCCTGCAATTGTCCAGAGGCAAGCGGTGACAAGAAACTTAGGGGCTGCACCAGCTGGCCCAGCAGGGGCCAATCCAGCAACGTCCAAGTGCTGTCGACGCAGTCAACATTAAGACAAACAATGCAGCTGCATGTGCGTGCATGTCAACAGCACGCACCTGAACAGCGGATTGGCGATGAACTGGCGGACCTTGCGCCGCCCCGCCGGCGTGGCGGCCCGGTCCAGGAAGTGCAGCAGGGAGCCCTCCACCTGCGCATGACAGGGTGCGGTGCAGTGCGCCCATGACCCAGCCACAGTGAGTGACAACAGGCACATATGTAACCACCTCGGATCCTCAGACAGCATCGCTGTGCAAAGCCTGCTGCGCCGTCAGGTCACACACAGCGCGCACCCGCCCCTCGCTGCTGCTCAGCAGCTCCAGGGAGTGCAGGGCGCACGCGTCCAGCAGCATGTGGCCTGCTCATTGTGTGAGGGAAACCTTGTGTGAGAGCGGCACTCCCTGCGCCGGCCCGCCGCGATAACAACACCAGCATCAGCATCTGAAGCTGGGCGTGCCGCTGGTTGATGCAGTGGATCGACTGCACCCCACCTGATGTGCGGGCGCCGCCCACCGGCCCGTCCAGAGGCCGTAGCGTGACGGCAGGCAGCACCGCCTGGGCTGTCTGGGTGAGCATCAGGTGCTGGATGGCCAGCTGCACAGCAGGCAGAAGTGGGACAGAGTTGGAATGACCCAAGCCATGAGCTGCAATCCCCAGCAAGCATCATCACTGCACGAGCGGCCTGACACCATCCACCCAAATGCAAGACTCGACCAAAGCAAGCCCACAACACCTGCAGTGCAGCGGCGGCGTGCGACGTGAGGTGTTGTCGTGCGGCAGCAAAGGCGGCGGGCTTGCCGCGCTGAGCGAAAAACATGTCAGCTGCAGGCCAGTGCAGGAAGGGTGGAGGGTAGCTAGTGAAAGAAACATCGGTACATGTTGGACCAATCCGACGCGACCCTTGCCAGGCGCACAGCTCCTGCAGCAAGGTGCAGTGCAGTACAGCAGCCGCGTAGATGAGTCATACGGGCAACCGCTGCGCCTGCCTGGCAAGCCCCACCTGTGTGCTCCAGCAGCACCTCTGCTGCCCCAGGGTCGTCCGAGTCGGGGTCAGCAGGCAGCAGGTGGGGGATGTGAGTCAGCGCCACGGCACGGCCGCCGCCGCCTCCCACCTGGCACACAGGGAGTGGTGAGACGGTCAGGGCAGCATTGAAAATGATACTGGGATGTGTGACTTGCAAAGCGGAAAAAACAACAGCCATATCCGTTCAAATTAATTGCACGTTTTCGTCTCACCGGGTCCAGCTGGCGCAGCAGGCGCTTTGTGTCGGGCAACAGCTGACCACGGGCGAAGCCCACCTGCAGGTGGGGAACATGCACAGCAGGCATCCTTCGATGTGCTTTTAGGCGGCACTTCACACCTTGCCAAGTAGTCACAGAGCAGCTGATCAACAAGGTCGCCGTTTCAGCGATGCATCAATCAATATAGACCAAGTAATGCCCACCTCAGCCGGGTCGGCAGTGAGCAGCAGCGCCGTTAGCATCGACCGCTGGGTATCTGCCTCCTGCGGCAGCAGCAGATGGGCAGATGCACACATGCGTGAGGGTTGATTGGCACAGTTGACGCATGCATGCTGGTGGCTGAACACAGTGAAAACTGTGCCAGCTCGGCCTGTCGCAGCGTGCCACTCATACTACGCAGGTCCACATCGCAGCAGTGCCCGCACCTGCCAGCTGGCAAATGTGACCGTGGCGGTTTGCACGTCCACGATTGCAGCGCCGTAGCGCAGCGAGCGGCCTTCGAACAGCGTGACCAGCGGCTGGGCGCCGCAGGCGTCCTGCAAGGTGTGATTATCTTGGGGGACATTCATGGGGCATGTGCATTTCAAGGCGCAGAAGAATGTCGAGTCAAAGGTGACAGGAGCAAGGGGCATGCGCAGAGCAGTGTGTCTCACATGGTGACATCAAACCATGCACACGTGGCACCATGTGACTGCCCATGGCCAGGCAGTGCAGCTCACCAGCATCACCCCTTCCAGCAGCGTGCCCGGCGAGTAGACGCAGCGCAGCGTGCGCTTCACCTGCGGATGTGACAAAGGCAGGGCGCCTTGGCATGCTGTGCGCTTTCGTGTCATGCAGCTGCAGTGCAAGGTGATCAGCAGCGCGCAGCCGCAAGCGGGCATGGGCAGGCGCAATTGTAAGTTCACCAGGGCGCTTCCCGCCTCGCGCTGGCCCCGCTTGTCCTCATCCACCCTGCATGAATGATGCGAGACATGCATTTTGTCGCGGGCAGCAAAACTGGGCTGCGGCACGCGTGTCGCAGTCATGTACAGGCAGGGGCAGCACGTCTCGCTCATGCAGACGCAGGGACAAGCATGGTGCATGAATGCAGACAGCACGTTGTGAAGCCAGCTCACCGCGCCACACTGTATCCCACCTTCAACGCCGCAACTGCCGGACCAACGACGATAACTCTGCCACCAACCACCGGTTTAAGCAGCCACTCACCGCGCCACAGTGTAGCCCAGTGCCAGCACCTTGGCGGCCCACTCGTTGAAGGCCGACACATTGCACCCCACGCACCACATGTTGGCCGCCGAGCCTGCAGACAAGCGGGAGCATCCGTAGGTTGGTCAGGCGCGGGAGGCAGGTGAGTATTAAACCCGGGACATTGCTCCTGGGACCATGTGAGCCTGAAGCGGAACACCTAATTAGTAATAACAGCAGCTGGCGCGGGCCCGGCCCATCCCACCCACAGTGAGCCGCACCCCGTGTGCCGCCCGTGGCCTGCAGCCCCACGCGCATGCCGATGTCCGCATCGCGGTCCTTCAAGTGGTAGAAGTTGCCTGCGGGGGGTGGGCGGCAGTGGAAATGGTGTGAACTGGCTCCTGGTGGGCCGCTCGCCACTCACTTGGTAGGGGTGGCAGCATGCGCCTCCGCAACAGCGATGCCTGCGATTCAGCTGAGCATGCCAAACCCATCTGCTGTTCGGCTCACCCTCCTGGAAAAACATCACCGTGTGCGCCAGCCCCTGGCTCTTGATGCGCCAGTACCTGCAGGGGGAGGGACGCACATTAAACTGTGGAGTGCGACGGACGCTTGCTGCCACGCACCGCGGGTGCCTCCGGGACTGAAGCAGCCACATGGCAAACACATGGCATGTGCATCCCGAAATCAAGCTCACTGTGCATCCGCGCCCTTGAGGTCGTGCTGCCAGGCCGCCGGCGAGATGAGCAGGGTGGTGGGGTCATGGTCGGGGTGGGCCGGCGGCCGGCCCTGCACAGGAGGGTCGTTAATAATGCACCGACGGTGAACCCAACGAGTCGGCTTGGCTGAGAGTTGCGCAGGCGCCGGTGCGGCACGATGCCGCGGACAGGCAGCATCTCTAGGGGATATCAAGCTGCAAATCATCAGGGGCACACTACGCGCTGCACGAAAAGGTATCTGCTGACCGCACCTGCGCATCGCGCGGGTCCTTCAGCCACTCCCACCGCCTGCACAGGAAACGCACTTGGCATTCGAATAATGCAACAGATGTGTGCCTCCCGATCTCTGACGTGGGCAGCAGCCGATCGGAACAGCAGCCCGCGCTGTGCACTCAGCTCAGCCCGTACCTGCCAGCGCTGACGGCGTTGGCAAACGGGTCTGCTTCAGCGCAGAGCAGCCGCTGCAGCTTGGCGCGTCGCGCGTCCTGCCCGTTGCTCGCTTGGCCGCGCTGTCCGGCAGAAATGCCAGGCGCACCAGCAGAGGAAGGCCACCAAGCTCCTGCATGGAAACAGGCGGCAGAAGACATGTGCACGCTGAGGTGGCATGAAGGCAACAATTACTTGCGGCAAGTAAACCCCAGGTCCAGGCCTTCTTTATGCTCACCGCATGCGGTTGATGCAGGCGCTTCTTTGTACGCTGGTCGGCCAGGTGGAATGGGCGGGCGCCGCAGGAAGGAAGCACTTGGCTGCGAAAGTGCTCCTGCTGCTGCCTGCTGCCCTGCAGGCGCTGCTGGCTGGAAGCTGCGTGCCGGAGTGGCAAAACGCTGCTGCTGCTGCTGCTGCTGGGGTGCAGGGCCCTGAGCAGAGCGCCCGGACAATCCAGATGCCATGGGGAGCGGGGGCAGCAGTGGCTGCGGGTTGGCCGCCCAGCTTGCTGGCCTGCACTGTTCTGAGGTGCCCTGGAAGGCGGACGCTGCAGCTGCTGCGCCTGGTCCCACGCCTGCCACTACGGCTGGCCAAAGCAGTGCTGCCCTGCACGCTCGACGGGAGGCTCCGGCGCTCCTGCTGCCGCCTGCTGTGCCTGCAGGGCTTCCGCCTTGGCCTTGGCATGCCGGCTGACGGCCTGCTGCAGCGTGACCTGGGTGGTGGGCTTCTGAGGCTGAGGCGTGGGTTCAAAGGAGTAGGTGATGTTGGATGCCTTGCCTGCTTTGCTGCCTGCACTGCCGCCAAACCGGCCGCGCCCCCTGCTGCCACCTGCCCCGCCACGGCCGCCGCCTGCACGCTGTGCCCCAGAGGCACCCGCCGCGCTGCCAAAGCCTGTCGGCTGCAAGTTGGGTGCTGCTGCCTGCTGAGCGGGCCACTGCCCTCCTGCTGGCTGCCCTGCAAAGCTGGGTGCTGCGCCTACACTGCCCTGCGGCTGCCACTGCTGCGCCGCTTGAGCCTGCTGCTGCTGATGCTGCGGGGGAGGTGCGGCAAGCTGCTGCTGAAAGGCGGGCACAGCGGCCTGGGGCGCCTGCGGTGTGGTGGCGCGCGGGTGCTTGCGCACCGCAAATGCAGCGCTTGCTTCCCAGCCGCCCTGCTGCGGGTTGCCGGGCTGGGTGGGTGCTGGCCCAGCCGCTCCCCTGCCATCACCACCGCCTGCCAGCCCAGGCGGCGGTGTGAAGGCAAAGCCACGGCGCGGCTGCTGCACCTGCTGCTGCGGTTGGTGCTGTTGCTGCTGCCGCTGCGAGGTGATGGTGTAGAGCGAAGCAGCCGAGCCCGGCCTGCTGGGCGGTGCTGTGCCGCCAGCAACAGAGGGCAGGCATGGCGGGAATGCTGCCGCTCCGCTCAGTGGGCCGCCGCCGCCTTGGGTAGCTGCGGCGCTGTAGTTGCCGAGCGGTGCTTGCGGCTGCGTGTACGCCGCCGAAGGAGCATGGTGTGGGGCTGCTGGCTGCTGCTGCTGCCACGCGCTGCCCGGGCCCTGGCTGCTGGTGGCCTGCGGCCAGCGCTGCTGTGGCGGGCCTGGCGGGTGCTGCTGCTGTGGCTGCTGCTGCCACGAGCTGGCTGGCTGGACCTGCTGCAGGGACATCTGTTGCTGAGAGGCGTAGCTGCCTGCCGCAGACTGGGGCCTCTGGAAGAGCCCTCGCAGCGCAGACAGCGGCCCGCTGCTTGCCGAGTCGGCCGCTGCCGCCGCTGCGGGGTGGCTGCTGGGTGCTGGCGCCGCTGCCTGCGAGCCGGCCTGCGATGCTGAACGGCGCTCCTCCTGGCGCCGCAGTGCTGCCAGGCGGTTGCGCTCTGCCCGCTCACGCTGCTCGCTGGTGATCGTGCTGCTGGCGGGCCGGGGCGCGGTCAGCTGCAGCTGTGGTTGCGGCGGGAGCGGGTGGGCGGCGGTGGGCTTGTCGCCACTCCAAGAGCCCGGCGGGCCCCAGCCGCCCTGCATTGGGTGAGATGCAGGGTGACGAGGTGAGTGCGGCAGGACGGGAGGGCGCCAAGGCGAGGCGGCGAGGGCGGGGTGCTTCGCGGCGAGGCTCGCCTGCATCGGGATCGCTGCACTGGCTGACAGACGACTGACGGCGGTCGTGATCGGAAGCAAACAAAGTATAGAAAGACGAGCCCAGCGACTGCATTTTTGGGGGGTGGGCGCCATGGTGGTCGCAGGGCGGCGCTGCGCTTCTACATTCACTTTGCATACAATTACAGACTGATCGGGCATCCCGGGAGGCGCGCCCGCCAGCCCGATGGCAACCCTTCAAGTCTACCGAGCTGCCAGCCGCACTGCTGCAGCCCCAGCTGCCTGCAGCCTACAATGCTGCCGCCCAGCAGCTCAGATTTGTTCTCAGCGACGCTGCCGCCGGCAGGCACCAGTAGCGGCGGCGGCAGGCGGGAGCGGCGGCGGCGGCGGCGACCCCAGCACCTCTGCGGCAGCATCCGCTAGCACAGGCCGGCGAGAGGTGCTGCTGCGCAGCGTGCACTGGATGCTGCTGGCAGAGATGGCGGGTGGCAGCGAGGACGGGCGCACCATCCTCAACTCGGTGCTGGGTGAGCACCTGCGGGTTTGCCCCTGGACTCATGCCGTCATGCCTGTCTGCACTACCTGCGTACCCACACTGTGGCGCTGCCGTTGACGGCATGCCTGCAAGTCGACTGCGTCTGCGCTCGCGCTCCGAGTTGCTGCCACCTGCTGCCCTTGCGCAGGTGCGTACGGCCTGCCGCAGCTGAAGCCCACCAAAGGCTTCCGCGTGTACGACGATCCAGGTGGGGGACGTGTCGATTGGCACAGGGCTACCTGGCGGTTCAGAATGCTGCGGAGGTGCTGCCAATAGGCGCAGTGCCGTCTCTGCTGAGTTGTAGATCGTTGCGCTGGTGGCCAGCCCTGCCCCTTGTCGCAATACCTATATTCTATCCTCCGCCACACCACCAGCTGGTGCTTGCACACTGCACCCACCATGCCCCCGCTAGTCCCACTTGACCATCACTGCAGAGGAGCCGTTCACTTTCGTGTACCCCACCAGCTGGGTGCGGCGCAAGAACACGGGGCGGGCTGGGCTCGCGATTTCTGACTACGGGGTGAGGCGCCCGGATTGGCAACTTGCAGGCCGTGGTCCACACAAGTTGTAGTGCAGGGGGGCCAGAGGCTAGGCCAGCATTTGCAACGCGATGTCTCACAGTCTTTGAATTACAGAGCCCCGCATCCATCGCAGACTGCCGACAAGCTGAGCCTTGAAATCTTCCCAGAGCCGAGCAGCAGCAGCACAGCCGAGCTGGCGGCAGCGGCAGTGCAGGTGCGGGTGTGGATGCCGCGCAGTGCAGTGGATACATGGGCACAGCTGGCATGCACAGCGGCCTGGCTCTCGATCTACTTGAATGGGCAAACCGCCACTGTTGCGTTTTTATGCCGCAGAGGCTGATTGTGCCGGCTTCCGACATTGGCGGCGATGCACGGCTGGAGCTGCCGCCCGCCTCGCGCATCAAAGCAGAGCAGCGCGAAATCGACGGCAAGGTCAGTTGGTGGGGCTCAGTTGCTAGGTCACTGTGCCATCCCCAAGGCATTGAACAGCTGTGTGGGCGCCGCCGGCAGGTCTGCTGGATGTGCCACCTACCCTGCTCTGCCTCCCGCTGCTGTCAAGCGCAGATCTACACATACATTGCCTTCCCATCCGAGACAACCACCCGCAGCGGCTACCAGGTGGGTGCAGCATCCAGCAGGCTTAAGCACTTAAGCAGTGGTTTCTGCAACGGCGCACCTCGGTGGCATGGCTGCGCCTGGCTGTCTGCACCCCTGCTGCCGTTGAGCCGCCCCGCCACCGTGCCCGGCCACCCACCCGCAGGTGCGGCGAAAGAATCTGGCGGTGGCGGCGGCCCGCAAGGGCAGCCTGTACGTGCTGGGCTGCTCAGCGCGCAGCGACCAGTTTAACAAGGACAAGGAAGCGACGTTTGAGACGATTGTGCAGTCGTTCCGCCTGCTGTTGTGAAGCCCCTGCGGTGGCAGTCTGAGATCCCTTGTTTGACCCTCGGAAAGCCTGCACCGCTAGCCAGCTCTGACCGACTTGCCTCTCAGTTGACCCGTGATGAGTGATGCCATCTGAAGCACTGCTGCTGTCGAGTGAAGCACCCGATTGCCAGTACCCCTGCGCCTAACTGTAAACACATACTTACAAGGCAGTGGGTTGCTCATACCTGCAACGAGCACTGCAGGATACGGCGCCCTCTGCCTGCCCGCCTCCTCCTGCACGCTGACCTCGCCTCCCTCCCTGCCCTCCACTGCAGTCTGCGTCCGAGTGAGTTGTCCCTCATGTCTGCGCTCCATGTGCTGTCTTAGTAGGCGCCAGGCGGGGCAGGTGGCTTTGGGCAAGGCGGGCCAGGCCGCGCAGCAGCGGCGGTGGTGTGTGGGCGGCGGCGGGAGTCAACAGGTGTGCCGCTGGCGCTGTGTCAGCTGAGATGGATTGCGTGTGTGGCCGCTGCTGCGTTGGGTTGAGGTGTGGTGTTTGATTTGTGGGAGCGGTGGGCGCCCGACCATGGGCTGCCTGTGGTGAGAGGGTGGGCCGCACTGCCGACTCTCGCGGTATCCTGCTGCTGCTGCGCTCCCCTTGCAGTAGTGGAGAGGCGGTGCGGTGCTGGGCGCACATGTTTGGGCGGCTGTCTTTCAGTGCGGCCGGCTGTCTGCGAGTGTGGCCGGCTGTTGGCAACTTGGTGGCTGCTGGTGAAGAGGTGAAGACAGTGAGAGGGCAGCACTGGCGGTTTGGCTGTTGGGCGGCTGGGTGGCGGCGGCGGTGCGCAGTCACTGTTTGTGATGGCCTGAATTTGCGGTAGCGCTGCTGCTGAGCTGGAGTTGGCTGGGCTGGAATTTCGTTGTGCCTCAGTCAGGAGGGCATGCCTGCACGCGTGAAAGCTGCACCTGCGGCTGCCCCGCCTTGCCCCCTGCAAGCTGGTGTCACCCCTTCCATGCCTGGCTGCCGCATGCTTTGAACGGCGGCCCGGCGCTGCGCCACCCTCACTTTTGTGCCATCCTGCCCCGCTTGTGCCCTGCAGGTGGATGTGGTGTGAGCGGTGTGGGCCCGGCTCGGCCCACGTTGTGCAGGTGCGTGTTGCCACCGGCTGGGGCTGCCGTGTCTGCCCAGCTGTGCTGCTGGCACAGCGTGTGCCTTGGCTCAGTCTTGGGGATGCCAGCAGCAGCTGGGGCGGGCGGGACCGGGCGACTGGGCAAGCAGCAGCAGGTTGGGGCAGCAGTTGCTCGACTTGACTTGGGTGTGTGTGGCCGTTGGTGGCGGCGCAGGTGCGGCTCGGCAGTTGGCGTCCCTGGGCTTGCTCCGGGTGCTCCAACTTTGGCAATCGAGTGTGTGTGTGCTGAGGGCGTGGCGCAGAGCAGAACCTGTAATCCGGGGCCCCTTGGTTCAATGCCGGCCAGATGCAGACGGCACGTGCCCTGGTCCCACCATCTGCCTGCTGCTGTCCGACCAGGCGGGCGCCCCTCCTGTCCCCTGCAGAGCCAGCGCCCATCTGGACGATTGTCTGCTGACTGCCTGCGTTGGACGCGCAATGGCAAGCCCAGGCCAGGTCAACTGTTGTTGTTCAGGGCGGGCCCAGCCGTGCAGCAGCGGCAGCAGTTGCGGCCGAAGGTGGCAGGCAGTAGGTGGGCGGTTGGTGCGCTGAGGTTGCAGCGCTCTCCATGGATTACCGGCCAGGCTGCCGCTGAGCTTCTGGTGTGGCGGGGAATGGAATGTGTAGTCAGGCGCCCTGCTTTCAACGCAGGGAGGCGCCACGTGTCGCGCCCTCTGCCTGACCGCCTCCTCTTGCACGGCAGCAGCGTGGGTTGCAGCAGCAGCGGCAGCGCCTGCATGGGCGGTCACCCCTCTCCACCAACCCTCAGCTGGGAGCCTTGGCAGTGCTGCAATGGTGCACGAGGTGCGCATCTGTGATGGCAAGGGGCGGCACGTTGGAGCGAGCGGCTTTACACCTGTCTGAGTCGACGGCACACTCTTTAGGGGTGTTGGGGGAGTGAACCACTGTAAGCACGACGACAGGCGCCCAGGTGGCCACACGGCCGGGAAAGAGGACAGCAGATTGGGGCACTGGACAAAACAGGTGGGGAAGGAGAGATACAAAACGGCGCTAAGGAAAAAGAAACAAACAAGTAGCAGAGGGGAGGGGGCTAATGTACAGAGCAGGAAAGGAGAGACCATGCGCGCGGGGGGCCGGCTGGAGGAAGGCAGGCATGCAGGGGTGGGAGGCATGGGGCCAAACAGGTCAGCGCAGCGCGAGCGGCGCCGGCGGACACGGGTCGATCAAGCATCGTGTGCAGCAGCTATTCCAATGCTGCCATCACCACGCGGGGGCAAAAGCATGGCTCCCTCAGGAGCTGCTGCCAGCGGCCTGGGTCTTCAGCGCCTGCATGAGCGGCCGAGCGTGGGGCACCCCGGGTTGTGCTGCAGGCAGGCGCGGTGGGAGGCAGCAGGGCTGCGTCAGCAAGCAGGCACGCGAAGCTGATTCCTGGCCAGGGTTTCAGCAACCTCTTGAGGCACAGCGGGGCACAACAGCCCCGCCCTCTGCACTCCCACCGCTGAGCCGCCGGCCGGTGTGATGCGCACCTGCACTCAGGAAGCGGTCACGCGCCCAGCTCATCTGCAGGTCAGGTGGTGGAGGAATGATTAGCTGGTTTGGTTGGCGAAAGCACACGTGCATTTGGGCAGCAAACGTGCAGTGCCTGTGCACACAGGTGCCCGGCAGGGCCTCCGCTCACTAGGGGCGAAACATGATGATCAGGGCGATCACCAGCATGTAGCCGGCATCGGTGGGGGAACCGCACAAGTAGACGGCCAGGGCGCAGAGCAGCACAAAGCCGCCATAGAAGAGCCGGCCCTGCCGGGAGGCGGGATCCGGGGCGTCCCACGAGGTGAACGGCTGCGGGGCCCAGCGCCGCGGCGCCGCCGCCGGCGGGGGTGTCTGGCGGGGCGGCGGGGGCAGCGGTGCAGCCTGGCGGTGCAGGTTGGACTTGCGCAGCGGGTGGCAGGCTGCGCACGGGAGGAGGGAGGGGGCTGTGGGGAGGGGGTGAGCGGGGAGCCGCTTGCTGGTGGCTAAGGGCAGACGAGCTGGCCTGTAACATGCCTGTGAAGCCGGCTCGCCGCCCGGGCGCCGCCAGGAGCCCGCGGAAGCCGAGGGCAGCCACAGTCGCTGCCATGACGTCTGTGTGCTCTCTCTGGGCGCCAAGGCAAAGCTGAACAAGGGCGGTGGCCACAGTGAAGCAGACAGGAACGCGTGGCGTGACAGACAGAACGCTGGCCACCAGGGGCGGCGCCAGCGCTCGCAGCAGCTGACGCCGATGCTCAGCTGGTGCAGGCGACCCCAAAAAGCCCTGGTGCCTGCAGCAAGCACTCTTGTGACGGCCCACTGTCCGCCAGCCAGCATTTGAGCGCCAGCTGCTGCACCCCCTGGCCCGCACTCGCCTCTTGGCCGCCCAAGGCGAGTGTCCACACAGCCTCGGCTGTGCCCAGCAGGTGCGTCCAAGGCGCAGCATGACCGCAGGGGCGTGCAAGCAGGCCCCCAGCAGCTATCCCACCCCAGCCGCCGCCGGCCGCCGCTCGCTCATGCCCCCTCGGCAGCTTCCCCACCTGCGCTGAAACCCCCAGCGCTCCTGGCGCTGCCCCTGCCCGCAGCCATCCACGCCATGGCGGCGGCACACGGCCTCCGCACCACCGCCACAGGCCAGCCTGCCCGGCTGTGCCGCGCACAGGGCCCCGCCCTCTCCTGTGGCGCGGCAGCCCCGCTGCGTGGACTCGTGAAGCAGTGCACCATGGCACAGCGCACACACGCCGGTGTCGGTGCACCGAACCCTGATGCTTCTTCCACCAGCGGCAGCAGCGGCGGCGGCAGCAGCCAGGCTGGCTGCGCCAGCCAGGCAGCAGAGGCCCAGCCGGCGGCACAGGGTGCGCCCAGCTGGTCCGGCTTCCTGGCCGCCCTGGCGGTGGCCAGCTGGCCCTGGTGTTTCCTGCTGCTGGCGAGCTTGCCCCCAGCCGCCCGCAGGGCGCTGCTGCCGGCCGTGCTGGCGGTGCCGGCGGTGTGTGCCTGGCTGATGGGGGCCACCGCCTGGCGGATGCTGGTCCGCAGCGGCCACGAGGCGGTGAAGAAGGAGCTCAGCGGCGGCAAGCAGGTGAGCTGGGCGCTGCTGCCCTGCACCTTTTTATCTTGTTACAGTCACCGCACATTGCCAGCCCTGTTGGACTGGGATGCGGGGCGGGTAGGACCGCCATGAATGTGATATGAGTGGATGAAATGACGCAGACCGGAGCAGGGAATGTGAGTGACTTGGACCGAGTGACTTGGAATTCGCGGCAGCACGGCAGACTGGTGGCGGCCCGCTCACTGCCCCACTGCCTGCCTGCCGCAGCTGCTGCAGATCATGGCGGAGCAGCGCCGCCTGTTCCGGAGCTACCAGGAGCGCTGCAGCTCTTTGGTCACCCTGCTCATCGTGCCGGTCGGGCTGTGGGCCGGCCTGGAGCTCTGCTCGCCGCTGCTCCGCTGGGTAGGCGCGGAGCAGCTCCTGCCCGTTGTCACAGCAGCAAAGCAGCTGGTCAAAGCAGCCATTGCCGCATTCCTCACTGGCCTGCTGTACAGCGAAGGGTTTGAAGTGCTGGTGGCGCAGCGCATGCGCCTGGGCGCTGCCGCAGAGCGCCGCCTGGTCCTCGCGGCACGGCGCGCCGCGGCGGGCAGCGGTGGCAAGCAGCCGAGCACGCCCTAGTGCCAGCCGAGCCTGCTGGCACGCCCAAAGGTGTCTGCGCCCTACTCAGGCCCGCCCCGCTCGTGTGTCTGCTTTGAGAGAAATGCACCTGCCTCGCTCGCTTTCCCCCTTCCGCCCCGCCTGTCCCACGCTCCACGGCCTGCCCTGCACGCAACTTTACTTCTGAGTCACCGTGTGCGCCTGCATCAGGTGAATGAAACCCTGCCATGCACGCAACTTTACTTGTGAGTCACCGTGTGCGCCTGCATCAAGTGAATGAAACGCGTCAACTCGGTGGCGGTGCAGTGTGGCAGCTCGCATGGCAGGGTGCGACAGGGGCGGGAGAAGAGAACAGCGCTGGACAGCACGTGCTGTGGCTGCACAGGTAGTCGATCTTTGGGCGTCCGACAAATGCACGCACATGAATCGAATGACATGGGTGGCGTCTTTGCACTTGCACCAACAGAGCCAGCCGGCGGGTCAGCAGGTGGATGGTCTGGAGCTGCCTGATCTTGTTCCGGCGTACGGGGCGCATGAGTTCACCCATGCCGCATGTTCTACAGGCTAAAAAGTGTTGATAGACCGGCAGCTGCGGACGACTGCCAGCTGGATGCGCTGCGCACAGGCTGCCTGGTGCAGCTTTTGGCACAAAGCCTGGCCGGCTGGGGCGACAACCTTGCCTCCTCTCTGGCCCACGTGTCTCTGCTTGAGCGCTGCGACAAGCGCACGCTGACTTAGCTGCTGGGCATCATGACTGCTGTTTGCAAGCGGCACACAGCAGGACAGCATGTGAGTGCACCGTGGATTGTCTGATCAACCAGTGCAGTGCCAGTAAACCGCAGATGTTAACAAGCAGAAACGTGCGAGCATGCTGACCTGCTGTCCCTGCAATGGTGCCGGCGTCCACTGGCGCCGACGCTGCACATGCTGCACGCCTGCGACTGGTGCAGCGCTGTTCTGGTGGCTGTCTAGCATTCGGGCAGACAGGCCGCATCACCGCTTGCGCCCCCGGTTCTTGCGCACGTTTTGCTTGGGCTGGAACTCAGCCGCCCGAGCCGCCTTGCCCGCCTTCTTCCGGTGCTTCTTGCCCCACTGAGCCGCCGCCTTCTCAAGCTCCGTCACCTCCTCGCTGTAAGGGGACATGTTGGATGGTTCAGCTGCTGCTGGCGGCTGCACCCTGCAGGGCCATCACGCATGGCAGATCACCCGCCGACCTACTGCTTCGAGCAGCAAGAACTCACTACAAACAGAACAGCACAGGCAAGCCGCCAGTCAGGGGGGTTGGCCAGTCAGGACCAGATGGGTTGAACTGCTGCCCCAGGCTGCATCCGCAGACCCATGTAGCATTGCAAACCAGCCACCAGACTGCAGCATGCAGCAGCAACTTCTAAACTCACTTAGCCTCCCCGCCCTCGCGTGCCGGTCGACCAAAGCCTTCAACTGGGCCAATCAACCGCACCCAAACAGCACACCCAACCACTTGCGCAGCACACACAAAAAAGCACGGCTCACTTGGCCTCGCCGCCCTTGCGCGGCGCGGCGCGCGCACAAAGCCCTTGACCCGATCCAGCTAGCCATGACATATGCGCAGCCACAACTTAAAGCAAAGCACGACACTCACTTGGCCTCCCCGCCCTTGCGCGGCGCCCGCACAAAGCCTTTGACCGGATCCAGCCCCTCCGTTTTCCGCCGCTTGCGAGCGGGCAGCACGCCGCGGCCTGCGCAAGCGCAGCGACAGGACATCCGAGTGCACGAGGGTCAGGGGTTAGGGCAGCCCAAGAATGGCGTTTGACCAGGGACAAGCAGGCAGCGTCCCAGCCCTTGCAGCCAGGCAGGCACACGTTCGGACGGCTGCAAGCAGGACAACGGACAATCGGCTGCGCCCGCAGCACGCAAGCCAGCAGCGCCGGCAGCGCCAGGCAGCGGCGGCATCAGCAGCAGTCGCAGCAACTGCATGGGCAGACAACCACAGCTGAGCCAAGCCGCACCTGCATTGCCCACAAAACTGCGGCCCTGCGGCGTGGGGTCGCAGGTATGCAGGGATGTGCTGGAGGTGGGCCGCCGCCGTCGCGCGCCCGTGGCCGCCAGCGGCTTGTCGTGCTTCAGAAGGTTGAGGTCTGTGATTACAGAGGGTACCAGCCGGTGCTCAGAGGGGGATTACTGCGAGTGCGGCTCGGAAACATGTTTCAAAGTGGCCGCCAGCGGCTTGTCGTGCTTCAGCAGGTTGAGGTCTGCATATGAGCAGCGGATGTGACGAGCAGAGTGAGTGGCAGGCTAGCGAAGGGGCGCCAGCGGCTTGTCGTGCTTCAGCAGGTTGAGGTCTGCAGGGGGAGGAGGGGTGGGGTGGTTGCGCTCCATGTGTGGGCGACTGGGCGCACATGCGCGCTTGCCTTGTAGGCAAAACCAAGGGCTGCTGGCCGGCTTGGATCATTTGCCTCCAGGGTGGGGTGGCGTCAGGCTGCACCGCTTCGACACGCCCCACAGCCCACCCTGGTGGCATAGCGGCAAGCTGCACCGCCTCAACACACCGCCTCACCCAACCCACACCCAGACCCACACCCGCACCCACCCTGCGGGTGCTCCTCGAAGAACGCCGCCAGCCGCTGGGAGTTGAGCAGCTCGTTTTTGAGCTCCTTGGCGCGCGCCTGCGCACACGTAATGGAGGGGTCAAAGGTGCTTGTGATGCCGGCGCGATGGCCACTTTGCACGGCCAAACACCAGCTGCCTGAACCATCCAGCCGGGTGCCCGGCGCCAAACTTGAGCTCATGCACCCCGCAGCTACCCTCTCAAAGCTCACCGGAGGAAGCAACGCACCTCCTTAATCACCTGTTTTGTGATGCTGCGCGCCACATCCTCTGCACGGTACCGCAGCCCCTCCACTCCCTTCTTAGTCAGCCGCGGGTGCGGCTGCAGCCCCGCCGCCGCGCCTCCCTTGCCGCGCCCGCTGCCGCCCTCTTCATCACTGTCGCTATCCGACCCGTCTGCTGCCGCCGCCGCTGCCACTGCCTGCTGCCGCTCGCCAGCGGCGCCATCCTCACCGCCGCTGCTGCTGGCCTGCAGCATGGCCTCCAGCTCAGCTGCGAATGCCCCATCTGAGGGCGCCAGCAGCGAGATGGCTGTGCCCGACTGGCCGGCGCGACCCGTGCGGCCCACGCGATGCACGTAGCTGCGGACAGGGGGAGGGGGGTTGGGAGTGAGGCGAACGCATTGCAGACGGTGCAGTGAGTGCGGGCCCCTTTTGGCCGCCTGCGGCTGCGTCAAGCCCAGCATCGGCCTCCGCTGCGGCCACCCCCCAGCCAAAGCTGCAGCAGGAGGAGTAGGAGGCGGCAAATGTGCACCCAACTCACCCCTGCGTGCTGGATGGCATGTCAAAGTTGATTACGATGCGCACACCCTGCAGAGGAGAGGCAAGCACGAGGATGATGGCAAGGTGGATACTGTCCATTGTCGAAGGGCGACACCCAACTAACCCCTTGCAGTGGCAGGGAGGCAGCCAAAAGCGTACGACAGAGTGGCGGCAAGCACAGCTGGCCAGCGCAGCTAGCAGCACAATGGGTAGCTGGCTCCTCCTTCTAACCGGCCTGCCCCTGCAAACCCCTTCCTTGCATCCCCACCTTGAAGTCGATGCCGCGAGTCACACCAAACTCCTCGTCCTTCTTCCGCTTGCCCCCCTTGTCCTTGCCGCCGCTGCCGCCCTTGCGCCGCTGCTGCTTGCCGCCGCCGCCGCTCGCTGCATCGTCCGCTGCCGCGCCGTGCACATCGTCCGTGGCGATCAGGTAGTCAAACAGACCCTTGTTGAACTCCTGCACAAGGAGGGCAGCATCAAAGCTAGCGCCAACGTTAGGGCAGCATGACGGCATCCGTGGCTGACAGCCAATCGCACAGGCCCTTGTTGAACTCCTGCACACAGGGACGGCAGGTCAGCAAGTACACATCAGAGCCTTGAGCAGCCGTCTGAATAAGGGTGCTTCAAGCCGCATCCAGCAGCTCCGTGGGAACGCACCATGGGCTGCCCTGCCGCCCAGCCAGCTGAGCAACGACTGCCGGTGCCCACCACAGCTCAGCAGCAGCAGCAATAGCAGCAGCAGCAGCAGCAGCAGCTTGCCTGCAGGGTGCGGCACCGCACGTTGAGCGGCAGCTCCGCATTCAGCAGCTGGGAAACACCAACAAACCACACCCACCAACAAACAATGCCAACGCCCAGCAGCTTGCCTGCAGGATGTGGTGCCGCGAGTTGAGCGGCAGCTCCGCATTCAGCAGCACCGCCCGCACGCCAAAGGCTTCCAGGAACAGGCGAGCCCGCATGCCCGCCTCTGCATCGTTCACAAACACCAGGACCTGCACAGACGAATTGGAAACATGGGCTGTTGAGGGCCAGGCGCTGCGCAGCATCGTTCACAAACACCAGCACCTGCAGATGCAATGCACGTCGCAAGCTCGGCCTGTTAGCGGAGCAGCGGCAGGCGCGAAAGGTCGTCTCGAATGGCAGGGCACAGCATCAGCGCATCTTCGCAAACACCAGCGCCTGCACAGCCACACGGGAGGCTGCTTGGGCTGCTGCGCACCAGGCGCTGCAGGTGCAGGCCCGGCTTGATGCTGCGGCCATTTGAGCCGAAAGTTGCTGTATGCGGTGCTGCTTCAAGCCAGCCTGAGCGGCCCAACTCAGCAGCAAACGCCGCCTGCCGACCCATCCACCGAGTCTGCTAAACTATTCTCAGCCGCGGGCATTGCAGCAGCTTTTCGGCCTTCTCTGCCATCGTGGCACAGCCACCAAACCGCGGCCAACCCCCAACTGACCTTCCTCTGCACCAGGTTCAGCTTCAGCAGCGCCAGCAGGTGCAGCAGCTTCTCCGCCGTCTCTGCCGCTGGGCCGCCGCTGGCGCAGCCGGGCGGCATGTCGATCCGGAAGTGCTCAATCTCAGCTGCCGCGCCGCCTGCCGATGCTGCCGCCGCCGCGCCGGCCTGCAGGCAAGGGTTGTTGGAGAGACGCTGGTTGGAGCCGCAGCTCAAAGCCGGCTACTTCACTGGCTGCTCAGCTGGGGCAGCCCCAAACCAAAGCAGCACACCACCATCCCCACCCAGCACATGTGTGTTGCATGCAAGGCGAGGCAACTGAAACCCTCAAAATCGCTCATCCCTGCGCACCTGCTCCCCAGAGGTGGCCGCCCCCAGCAGGTTGAGCGTGAGCGGGTTGTGCAGCACCAGCTTGGTCAGCCGGTCCACATCCTCCGAGCTGGTGGCACTCATCAGCATGCACTGGCAGGACCGCGGGATCTGCGGTTGTGGTGGGGTACAGCGCATGGTGTGTGGAGTGGATGGGGTGCACGGCGCGGCGTGTGAATGAAAGGTGGGTGGAAGCAGCGTGCAGCGGCATGCAGCGGCTGGAGCGTGGGAGCAACGATGTGCACTGGAGGACGGCAGACGCAGCTCGCTGGGTCAGGGCACGTCCACACCTCGTGGCAGCAACCTCTTAATTGCCCAACCTCAGCAACAAAACTCCCACGGCCACCCGAGCAGGGGGGTGGGCAACACACTTCACCTGTGGTGCCGGCGCCACCCCACAGGCTCCTTGTCGCCGTTGGCCGGCAAACAACCACCACCAGTAAACAGCAGAATGGGCAACATGTTGCCTACCTGTGGTGCCAGCGCCGCCACATCCTCCTCATACCCGTAGCTGAGCAGCAGGTCCGCCTCGTCTAGAATCAGCACCTGCAGAAGGCGAACGGACGGGAGGAGAAGAGTGCACTAGGCACACCTGCACTCCTGGCAGCAGCCACAGCCGGTGGCAGCTCGTAACAACACACAGCCTAACAGCCATAGTAAAGAAGCAGTCAGGCTGTTTCCTAGGCAGTCAGGCTGTTTCCTAGCCCCACCTGCAGCCGCTCTTCAAGCATGCGGGGCGTGAGCACGCCCTCCCGCAGCGCCCGATCGCAGTGGTGGACAGCTCGCCACCGCAGGCTGTGGCCACTGCCGCTGCCGCCTCCCGCACCTGTAAGGGGCAGCCGACGCGGAGGGTTGCAACAAACGGCTCAGGGCACTGCCCAGTCCTCGCAGGCGGGTTGGTCACCCGCTTCGACATGCACCAGCGTAGCCTGGCTCGTGATCCAGTCATACCAAATCGCACCTGCTCACAGAGCTCCCGGGTGGGAACCAGCACGAGGGCCTGCCAGCCCGCGCGCCCCTTGCCGGCGCTGAGCACGCGGTGCAGGGCGGGCAGCAGGTATGCGAGCGTCTTGCCGCTGCCGGTGCGCGCCCGCGCCACGATGTCGCGGCCTTCCAGCGCACGCGGGATGGCCTCCGCCTGCGGCAGGTGCAGGCAAACACACGCTCCAGCGAAGTGCAGCGAGCGGCGGCGGAGGAGGAGGACGGCGGCGGCGGCGGCAGCAAGAGCTGGGGCAGCCGCATGCACTGCCAATTATCTCTCATTGCACCCGTCACTGCACCTGGCCCGGCCGCACCTGCACAGGAGTCGGCTGCTCGAAGCCGCGCTTGCTCAGGGCGCGCAGGAGGCGCGGGTCGAGCCCCGTGGCGTCCCACGCCATCTGACAAACTGCGGTAGTCAATTTAATATGTCCAAAACCGCTGCCGAGCGCCCTAGCGAAGTTGCTGTTTCGGCGGCGGGGCTGGGGAACTTGGGCGCGTCTCTGCTCAGCACAAGGATATGCTGGATTGCCCGATATGCACTTGAGCAGACCTGAAACGGCGCTACTGCTCCTCCATGCGCGGTGCCTCGCTGGCCGCCCTTGGGAGCTGGCCATACGGCTTGCAACCATGCTTACAGCTATCGCACGCGTCTGCACATACCATCGCCAGCGGCCCCGCAGCCTCACAAGCCTCCTGCACGTCCAGCCACTTGCTGCCCGCTTCTCTGGCCGCCTTGTGCTCTTCTTTGCTACACAATATTGCATTGAATCGCACGCGGACGCCATGAACGGCGTTGCCATGGGCTCCTGCGGCACAGCAGCGGCGCACCGCCAAGCGCCGCCGCCGCCAGCACGGGCCCGGCGCCTTCCCGCAGCAGCTGCAGCACGGCCATGGCAGCAGCAGCCCGGCAGCAGACGGCAAGCCGCAGTTCTCGCAGCGGCCAGCAGCAGCAACGGCAACGGCAGCAGGGCAGGCGAGCTGCCGCAGCCGACGCCCCAGGAGATGGCGGAAGCGCAGGCGGCCCTCAAAGACTTTCTGCATGGCTTGGGGTCGGGTGGGCGGACGCAGCGGCCAACCGACATGCCAGGTGATGCCGGGCAGAGTATAGGATGGGCTGCCGCAGCTGCCTGCTGGCTGCGGTTGTCGCAGGGGGGCGCATGCACCAGGTTAGCGCGTGTGCCGGGTCATTCACGGCTGCCGATGCCAGCGTAGCAGTCCAACCACTACTATAACTACACACCTGCAGATATTCACAGTCCTATTTGTTCATAGCTTGCATCACAAGGTCTGTACTCGTCCTTCTTACCTTCTTACCCCGCAGAGGCGCGCATGAGCCGTGCTGAGGCTGCCTCCCTTGTGGGCATGGCCGGCTGGCGCCTGCATGACAAGGTGGGAGCCAGGGGGAGTGAGGATGGAAATGGCTTTTTGGCGGTGTTGTCCTTGGCGAAACGCAGCTGTGGGGCCCTGCATGACAATCTGTGCACCAGGGGGCCTTGGCCAGCGCTGGGCTGAGTGAACTGCTGGTGCGTCTGTCGATGCGGGGCACAGGCTCTTGCTAGTGGCGGTTGCTGATCAAGCATGCAGCCGCGGTGCGTTGCGCAGGTGTGCCCAGCAATTGAGGTGCTCACATCGCAGGTGGAGGCCTGCGCCTGGTTCCGGCAGCCACAACTGGCCACGCTCGTTGACCCGCTGCTGCCGCTGTGCAGGTCTGCCCGGCAATCGAGACGCTGGCAGCGCAGGTGGAGGCGAAAGGCGCTGTGGACCAGCACCTTTCCGGAGGACAAGTTTGGGCTGCTGGACCTGGAGCAGGTGAAACCTGTCTGCTTCCTTGTAGCGTGTACATAGCGCGAATCGGCGAGGAGAGAAGTACTTGCCATGCACAGCTTTGCAGCTGACTGGCTCCCTGACCTCCTGGCCGTCCAGCCGACTGGGATCTTGCCTCCCCATGTTAAACCTCAAACCGACTCGTCGCTTGCACACCCTCCTTGCAGCGCTTCAAGTACCTGGACTCGCTGGATCCGGACGGGAAGCAAGAGATGGTGTTTGCGGTGCCCGACCCGCCGTGCGACAGCTCGCACTGCCCGCGCCTGCAGGTGGGTTGGTGGGATGATGGGGCAATGCAGCTCTGTGCATGAAAGTATTGCAAGTTGTCGGCCCGCCGCGCAACAGCTCGCACTACCCGCGCCTGCAGGTGGGAAGCCGGCAAGCGGGCAGGTGGCTTGCAACTAGCCATAACAACAGTTAACTGCCAGGAAGCGACAGGAGCAGTTGTACAGCGCAGCCGTTGCCCACGCTCGGCAGAGTGCATCGCATAGTGTGTGCCTGCGCCGTTTTGACAACGCCATGCCTGCTCCGTTTTGGCCGCAGGTTGAGAACCGGGCCTACTGGCCACGTGCCTTCCGAAAGCTGCACATCGGTGGCGGTGCGGCAAGACGTGCTGCAGGTGAGGGGGCCGTTAGGACGTTGCTGCACCGCCGAGTGCTGACGCAGCTGGCCGCGAGCGCGCCACTTATGGCAAGGCGGCCGCCAGCAGATGCCGCGGGAGCTGGGCGCTGGGCGCACCCTGCATGTGCAGCATGTCCGACCGACCACGTGTCTGTAAAGCTTGCACGTGTTCCACTGCTGGTGCGCTCCTGCCTCGAATGCAAACTTGTCTTTCAGTGCCTCCACCAGCACCCACAGCATTGGCGCCCCGCCATGCGTCCCGCACTTGCAGGTGTTCCACTGTGTGATGTACCCCGGCCTCACTTACGACCTGCCCATCTTGTCGATGGATCTGGTTGGCCAACAACGGCGCGGTGAGCTGCTGAGGCCTTAAGGTCCTGGGGACCGTTTCCCTCTGGATGTGTGTTGCTTGTTGAACGTCCACCTGCCGATGGATCTGGCGGAATGCCCCGCCTGTGCCCTGCAGGTGGATGTGGTGTGAGCGGTGTGGGCCCGGCTCGGCCCACGTTGTGCAGGTGCGTGTTGCCACCGGCTGGGGCTGCCGTGTCTGCCCAGCTGTGCTGCTGGCACAGCGTGTGCCTTGGCTCAGTCTTGGGGATGCCAGCAGCAGCTGGGGCGGGCGGGACCGGGCGACTGGGCAAGCAGCAGCAGGTTGGGGCAGCAGTTGCTCGACTTGACTTGGGTGTGTGTGGCCGTTGGTGGCGGCGCAGGTGCGGCTCGGCAGTTGGCGTCCCTGGGCTTGCTCCGGGTGCTCCAACTTTGGCAATCGAGTGTGTGTGTGCTGAGGGCGTGGCGCAGAGCAGAACCTGTAATCCGGGGCCCCTTGGTTCAATGCCGGCCAGATGCAGACGGCACGTGCCCTGGTCCCACCATCTGCCTGCTGCTGTCCGACCAGGCGGGCGCCCCTCCTGTCCCCTGCAGAGCCAGCGCCCATCTGGACGATTGTCTGCTGACTGCCTGCGTTGGACGCGCAATGGCAAGCCCAGGCCAGGTCAACTGTTGTTGCTCAGGGCGGGCCCAGCCGTGCAGCAGCGGCAGCAGTGGCGTCCGAAGGTGGCAGGCAGTAGGTGGGCGGTTGGGTGCGCTGAGGTTGCAGCGCGCCCACCGGATTAGCGGTCAGGCTGCCGCTGAGCTGCTGGTGTGCTGGGGAAAGGAATGCGTAATCAGGGGCCCTGCTTTCAATGCTGGGGAGGCGCCACGTGTCTTGGTCCGCCATAACTGTGATTAGCGCATCGGGACGAGAGGCAACCTGGAATTAGATGCCGGCTGGTGCTGCTGCCGCTGTGCAGGCGGCGCGGCGCCGCGGCGGCGGCAGCCTGGTGGCTCGATCTGGCTTGCAGCCGCTGCCTGAGCCTGTGATCGGCGCGTTTCGGATGCACATGAATCGCACGTACTCACCTCCACGCCCGCCCGCCACCTGCTATCGTCGTCGCAGCATGCCCCCGCCCACCACAACGCCCGCGGCTGGCTACCCCGCCCCCATTCTCACCGCCAGTCGCCAATTGAGATCGGTGGCAGCGTCCCGCAGCCAGCCGACACACCATGGCTTCCGCTGCCGCCGGCCGCCGCGCGGCCCGCCGCCTGGCTGCCCTTCTGCTCCTGGCTCCCCTGCTTTGCCTGGTCCGGGGCCAGGATGCCCTGCCCCCCCAGTGCGACCCTGTGACCACGCTCACGCCGCGCAGCATCGCGTTTCTGGGCCCGGCACGGTCCAAGCAGATCGGTGAATTGTGTGCCGCCACCGCCGCCGGTCTAACCCCTGCTGCACGCCGGCCGCTGCTCGACTCTTGGTCAACCCTCTCCCCTGCAGGTGACATTGAGTACAACTACCACCTGTTTGGCAACACGACCGGCAAGCCGCCTCTGGTGATGATTATGGGCATGGTGAGCCGTTGTGAGGTCTGGGGTCAACGAAAAGGCGCGGTCAACGAGGGGTGGCGGGTGGCAGCTGTCGGTTAGTAGTTGCAACTTACGTGGGGTGGGCCCACCTGTTTGCACAACATGCAGCCGCCCATGAACACTGAATGGAACTCAACAGCAGCAGCCTTAACGTTTGTTGTGTTGGCCACTTCGCTTCCGCAGGGAGCCACCCAGTATGCATGGCCCCTATCGGTGAGCTGCAGCTGGCTAGGGTTTGGGCGGACAGAGGTTGAGGGGCCGACTAGCGGCTGGCAGATTGGCTGGGCAGGCAAAGCCTGAGCGATTCCTGTTGGCGGCTGAACCCGGAAAACGCACCGCGCCTCTCAATCTGCAGGTGCTGGAGGATATTTCCAAGACCCGGCGTGTGCTGATCTTCGACAACGCTCTCACCGGCCTTTCGGGTGAGAGGAAAAATCAAAAGCATCTGATGCTGTTGGCTGGGGTCACGTCGGTGTGTGTGTGTCCGTTTTCCCGGGAGCCTTGGGCCGCTGCCTCTCACCAGCGCCCCTCCCCTCCTCCTCACCTCCCCCGCAGTGGACACCAAGGCGACGCAGCGCTCCATGCCGCTCACCATCCCCTTCATGGCTGCCTCAACTGTGGAGCTAATCAAGTCTCTCAACATGACTGGCATCTCCAAGCCCGACCTGCTTGGGTAAGCGACTGTGTACTGATGTGAGACAAGGTGCTTGGCACCGCAACACCTCAAGCACATGGCTGGCTGGCCCATGCCTCTGACACACCCTTGCCGCCCCTCCCTCCCGGCGCCTGTCTGCAGGTACAGCCTCGGCGGCATGATTGCCCAGACCATTGCCGGCAGCCACAGCGACGCAGTGGGCGCAGTCGTCTCGGGTGTGCACAGAGACCAAAGCGTTGTTTCGTGCGTGTGTGGCATTCAGCTGCTGCAGCGCCGCTACAGCCGCGTTAGTGCTGCGCGCCGTGCCTACGTTACCCGCTCGCCCTCCATGACTGTTGCTCCTTGTCTGCTGCCCTGATTCGCAGTGGCCAGCAGCTACGCCGGGCGCAGCGCTCCCCAGCCTGAGGGCGGCATTGATGCCATGCTCAGGTGAGCCTGCCACAATGGCAGGCTTTTTGGGAGCCTGTGGCACGATGTGAAACGTGCAAATTGCATCCACTCATCCACTCGTCCTGGACTTTGCAGGAAGCTGGCAAGCGAGGAGGCCGGCTGCTGCTGCCCGACAGTCCCCAATCTGCTGAATGCCCCTCATATGCTGGGGCGAATTCGAAGGGCTGAAGCGGCACCTGCCGTTCATCATTTGCAGGAAGCTGACGAGCGAGGAGGCCTCAGACCCTACCCTTATGTTCCCGCTGGGCGCCGCTGACCCTGGTGAGACCCCTTTGGGTTGCAGCATTTTTGCGTAGGCATGCTGCAACCGGCATGCTGTGCAGCGCTGCCGCCCCCCAGGGCAGGCCCCGGGGCAGGCCCCGGGGGCCATGCGCTGCTGCGCCGCAACCGAGCGTGCATGCATGTGTGGCCCTGGGGCCTCCAGTTAACTTGCCGTGGTCCGCGCCCATCCGCAGCTGCCGTTGATATTAACATGGTGGCATCTGGCTCATCTGCCCTTGTGCCTTGGCCGCTGCAGCTAACTGCAAATGTCCGTCCAATTTGCTGCGGTCTCTCCCCAACTCAACCTCTTCTGATTCGTTTGCTGGCTCCCATTGCTTCCCCTATCCCAGCCTACTGCAACTTCCTGAACGACGTGGTGTCCCTCCAGTTTGCCGCCACCCCCGGTTGGCAGAACCAGACCACGGCGGGTAAGGCTGCTGCTGGGCGGTGGAATGGCAAGTGACTCCACATTGTTCTGCACCAACTCGCCTGCACTGGCTGCGTGCATGTGATCAGGGCGCACTGAGTCACCTGCGTCTGCTGCCTGAACAGGACCCTTGGCTCCTATTGAGTGTAGATGGGGTGCAGTGCCCATATTGTTCCGCTCTGTTGACAGCTCCATGCTGCCCCCTGCCCGTTTTTGTGTGCAGGTTACGCCCTGGACACCATCATTCCAGGTAAGGGTGGGCCTCTCTACCTAGCGACATGATTTGAGCGAGGGAGGATGGCTGCTACCCTGTCCAGCTCTTTGACCAACTTTGCCTACCACCCATTCCCCATCTAATCCAGCTGCGGCGCTGGATACTGTCGACGTGCCCCTGGACGTGCGTGCCAAGCAGGCCGCCGCTGTGAAACTCAACTTTGCGGGGTACGGCACCTTGCCCCGGCTGGCCACCGCCACCAACCAAATCCTGTTCATCGGGTGAGCAAAGCATTGGCTGTTTTGCCACGTTGGTTTGCGGCGAGGGTTACGGCACCTTGCCCGCTACGGCACCGTGCCGCACCTGACCCGCCACCACTAACAACAATTATCTATCATCCTTCATTGCAGCGGCTCCCAAGACGTCATCTTCCCCATCGCAACCCAGAGCAAGGCGGCCGCTGCTGTGCCCGAGAGCTGGCTCATCACCGTCCCCGATGCCGGCCACGTGAGCAGCTGCTAATTGTTCATGTGCACCCGTTGCATGAGTGCCGTTGCTGCTCTATGTGCCGCCGAGGGCTGGGTGGTCGCTGGGTGGTCGCTGGGTGGACGTGCGTGTGGCTTCCAACAGTTTCTATGTCTATAGCTATTCGCTGATTCGCGTCATGCACAGCTGCATGTCACCGTGTGCCTGTCCTGTTGCATCACCCCCTTCCACACCATGCTTCCAGCGCCCCGATCAGAGTGCTGCCCGCTTTACAGCCAGCCCGCGCACCCGCACTGACTGCATCATGCTGCTTTCCCCGCACTGGCCTGCTGCAGGGCGTCATTTTCCAGCACCCCGACCTGCTGGCCCGCCAGGTCCTCACATTCCTCGACTCTGCCCAGGCAAGTGGCGGCTGCAATTCTGCTCTCAGCCCCCTGTATGCATCATGATGATCATGCCTACCTGCGTGTACCAAGTGGCGGCATGTGAGCATGCAAATACGCGCATTGAGGCATGCCACCTCGTGAACTGCCTCTCCTCTTTTTCTCTGCAGAGCATCAATCCGGATAGCTATGCCGCTTACTACGCTGCCACCAATGCGGCAGCCAGCAGCACAGCCGGCAGCCTTGCCATCGCCGCCGCAGCAGCTGTTGCCTCCCTGCTTGCGCTGGCATGAGCACCAGACCCCTGCTGGTCTGCTGCAACGCAGCCATCGATGCAATTATAAACCTATGTGTCGGCTGACCTCATGCATTAAAGCGCAAACATGTAATGCATCCAGTTACGGATACACTGAGCAGTGGAAGGTAGCCAGAGCCATCCAAAGCATGGATACAGCAGTGCGCCATGTGGCCTGCACCTGCCGAGCCACCCGCCGCTGCTACAAGCTGCTGCCGCCACTGCCGCCGTTCCACCTACTGCCCTCCCTGCTCCGCCGCCCCTGCTGCTGCCCCATCCGCTGCTTCCGTGCCCGGCCATGGCCGCATGACCACCTTGGTGCAGCCGGCTGCCTTGCCGTCAAACAAGTGGTAAGCTGCCGGCCCTTCTGAGAGCGGCAGGCGGTGGGAGACAATGGCTGCAATGTCGTACTTCTTGCTGCGTACCAGCGGCAGCAGCCGGTCCATGTAGTGCCTGCAGGGGAAGGGGAGGCCGGCAGGCTTGGGTTTGAGCCAGGTGGACTGCGTCGTGCACAGCAGGCAGTGTGAGAATCGGAGCTTCAGCAGCATGTGGTGCACGTGGCCCCCAGACATTCGCCCTGGCGGTGACGTGTTCAATTGAACGCGTCGCCCCCATGTGTGTAACTGTACATGTCTCACGCTTAAATGAGACCCAGCATCTCACCGCGCGGAGCAGCGGCCGCTCTTCAGCGTGGTGTTCTTGTTGTAACAATCGGTGGGGCTGAAGGGGAAGCCGGGGGCTGCGCAGAGCAGACGAAGCGATGCCGGTGAGCGCGGCAGGACGCAAACATGCATACACCGCAGCATTTATGCACGGCATGTAGGCGCACACCCGTGCAGCTGCTTGCACCAAATGCCGGCGACATGGCAGGCAAGCACACCTGTGTGGCAGCCCACAGAGGAGATGGTGCCTCCGGGCCGCACGAGGTCGTAAGCCGAGCGCAGGGCGGAGGGCGAGCCAACTACTTCCAGCACTGCATCTGCTCCGCGGCCGCCTGTGGCCGCCCTGTGGGGTGAGTAGGATGGACAGCCGACCTTACACGCAGGGCACAGTCAACAAATCAGCGCGGCACCTGCTCCGCTGCCGACAGTGGCTGCCCTGCAGGCATTGCCGTGTGGAACAGGCCGTGGGCAGTGAGATACTGCTGCAAGCCCGCTGCCGCGTCATTCCGCTGTGCTCGCTTCCTGCTGTGCGTTTGAACCCCATGCTGCGCACGCTTGGCTGCCGAACACGACCAGCCCCATAGCCCACCCCATTCTCGTGCATTCAATCTTTGTCAACACCCGCCCGTTCGCCGCCGCCAGGGCACTCAAAGGAGGAGGAAACTCATGCCAAGCCCACCTGATCGCTTCCAGCGGGTCGCACTGCTCCCGGTTCAGCGGCTCGGCACCGAAGCCGGCAGCCAGCGCCAGCCGCTCAGGCACGGAATCCACCGCAAAGACGCGCGCTGCGCCCAGCTCCCGGGCACCTGCAAACGGTTGGCAGCAAAATGGCAAGTGGGTGGGGAGGAGGAGGGGCGGGGGCTGGCCTGGAATGCCAAACACTCTTCGGTCGCTCACAGCAGGCCATGCAAGGATCTGGTTAGGGCCGGGCCAAGGCACCCACCTATGCACGCCAGGGCGCCTACAGGGCCACACCCCACCACCGCCACCACTGGCCCAGCCTCGCCGCCATCTGCCTCGCCGCCTTGCTGCTGCCCGCCGGCGGCGCAGCCGCCGGCTGCCCCATTGCCCGCCGAGCGGGCGCTGGCCGCCAGGGCTGCAATGCCGGCATTGTCGGCTGCGAAGAAACCCGTGCTGAAAATGTCCCCCAGCAGCAGGGCCTCCTCGTCCGACACATTGGCAGGCACATGGGCCAGCGTGGCGTCGGCCATAGGCACCCTGCATGCAGCGGGCGCACGTGCAAGGATGAGGTGCATGCAGCGCAATCGTCGGCATGAGCGGACAGCAGCTGTAGCATTGCCACCACAGGATGCAGCGGCATGAGCGGCCAGGGCAGCACTGCCAGTTTGAGCGGCTCTGCCATGTCGGGGCAGCGCTGCCACTCCTCAAAATGGCAGCAAAAAGCTCACCGAATGAACTGCGCCTGGGCGCCGTGCAGGCCCTTGCCGCCCTCCACCCAGCCAAACAGCTGGGAGCGCTCGCACCTGCATGTTGTGAGCATGAATTGTGAGCATGAAGGGACAGCGTCACCACGCAGGGAATTGATGCATGTGCGAACGCCCAAGCTAAACATCTGGGAGCGCTTGCACCTGCATGATGCAGGAACGGCACCAGCAGGGGAACGCCGAGCCTGCTGCAAATGGCTGGCGATCAGCTGCTCTGCACACACACACACACACACATGGAATGCAGCAGCGGCAGGTGCGCAGGTGCAACATGTGTTCAAGGCACAGCGGCAGGAGCACGCCCCTACACGGTCCAGCGACAATCTCCCAGCACCTGGCAGTCAGGCCGAGGCGGCAGTAGAAGCACGCCCCACAGTTGGCGGTGAAAGGCGACATCACTCGGTCTCCGGGCTTGAAGCGCTGCACCTCGGCACCTGCGGGAATGCATCGAGGTAGAAGAGAGATGCGTGGCATGGCATGGCATGGCATGGCATGGCATGGCATGGCATGGCCGCGCCTGGCATGGCACAGCATGTGACAGCGTGGAGGTAGCAAAGCAAGCTGATGCACAGCCGTACACCTGGCGCAAGGCAAGGTACAGCTGGGCACGGCACGGCGCACCATGGCATGGCCTTGCTCGAACGCACCACAAACCAACCTGCGCCCCCGCTCACCTGCCGCAACGACGTGGCCAATAAACTCGTGACCCATCACGGTGCCTTCATCTAGCCCCTCCTCCCGGCAGTGGTAGGGGTGCTGCAGACCGTTGGAGGCAGTGATGGGTGATCAGCGACCGGTGCACACGAGTGTCATGCGATGCAATGCCTCCGCATGCAGCCACCCGCCCGGTGCGACCCCCATGCCGCCATGCCATGCCGGCCACGCTGGGCGCCAACTGTTGGACCAACATGGGGCTGCCATCTTCTGATGCTCACCAGGTCGCTGCCGCACAGCCCGCACAGCTCGATGCGCACAATGGCATCACCAGGCTGCTCCAGCCGCGGCGCCGGCACGCGCTCAAAGGCGATGGCACACTTTCCTGCGGCAGCGGCGGCAGCAGTTGCGTGGGTCGCGGGTTGAACTGCCACTGGACGCCGCTTACGAGCGAGTGTTTGAGTGCATTGTAACGATCACTATCCGCACCTTTGAACACCAGCGCATCCATGGTCTCAGGCAGCTGCGGCTCCATGGCTCGACGGGTTCGGCTTGGCGGCGGCGGCGGCGGCAGCGGCAGCGGGGATGGTGATGAGGCTCCGACGGCCGGCACCGGCAGCTCGTCTATGTAATACTGGCGTGTGCAAGATGCAGCCGAGCCCGGCTCAGCTGCAGCCGAGCACTCTGGGCGGCGGCAAAATTGCTTGGAGCGCAAAGCGGACAAGGGAGGGGCCGTCGCTCCACCAACAACGATTGGGGAGGTCTGTGAATGGTGCGTAGCCACCTGATGTGCCGATCGCTGCGTGCTCCGAGCTGCTGCCGCCGCTGTGCCGCCCGCCGCCTTGGGCCGCTGCCGCCGCCACTTGCTCACAGTGCAGTGTCCGCGGAGACTTTGCAGGGGTTGCACACTGACCCGTAGCAAGGCATTATTTCGCGCAAAGTCACTTCAACGGTGCAAACATGCTGGAAGAGGCTGTGACCGCGCCAATTCGGCGGTCGTGCGGCCAGAGCAGCGCGCGTGCGGCGGGTGTGATCGAAGCCAGGTCCACTCCTGTGCCACACACAACTGACCGGCTATCGACGTGTGCACTGCTCAGAACCATGCACATGCTCTATCGCCTTGACAGGGCTCTGGGGCAGGCGGGGCGGGCCCAGCTGCCCAGGGGCAGCAGCCAGCCGGCTGCTGGGCCCAGTCCTGAGCAGGGGCAGCCTGCTGATGAGGCAGGGCAGGGAAACTCCGCCTCGGACGGCCCTGGCAGGTGCGCTTGGAAGCAAAACTCCACGACACGCCGCTGGGTAGGTTGAATGGCGTGCCTACACGACTCCCAGCACGTGGATGCCATCGCTTGCAGGCCAGAGGCGCATGCAGCCTCAAGCGCCGCCGCCGCCGCCGGCAGCTCCGCTGAAGCGCAGCCGCCGGCACCCGAGCCAACGGATGCAGCGCCCCGCAAGCAGCCGCGGCGTGTTCCAAAGCTGCTGCACCGCCCCCGGCTGCCCGCCTCCCGCTTCGTGACGCCAAACCTAGGCAGCAAGTTCAACCCACAGCTCGGAGAGGATGGCGAGCGAGAGCTGTTTGCCCCGCCGCACCCCGCCAGCCCGTACCCCCCGCCCGCAGCGCCCGGCAGCCCCTGCCTGCTGCTGGGGCTGCTGCCGGGCGAGCTGATTGCGGTGATTGCCAGCAGGCTGGAGCATCCCCCGGACCGCGTCAGCCTGGCGGTCACCTGCCACACGCTGTGGGCATGCTATGCGGCCGACAGCGCAGCCTGGTGGGGCGGCCCCGTGCTGCGGCTGGAGCAGTGTGAGCAGCGGCGAGTGGCGCAGCTGTCCGCCGTGCTGTCCACGCTGCGCCCAGCAGCGCACAGCCTGGTGGGGGCCTTCCCATTTGACGGCCAAATTGACTGTGCCTTGCGGCAGCGGGCTGCTGCAGGGCTGGGAGGCCAGTGGCACGGAGTGCAGAATCTGAGGGCGGGGCTCTGCCTGCCGTCTCCGCCATGTGAGGCGCTGAGCTGTTGTGCAGGGCGCTTGTGGCTGACCTGTGAACAGGCAGAGGCTGGTGTGGCGAGCGACCTGCCAGTTGGCATGCGGAGGATCGCAAGGCGCTGCCGCCCTGCACTGACCACTACCCTGCACTGACCCCTCAGGCTGCGATGCATGAGGTGTGGTGCAGGCGTAACACGTGTGCCTTTTAACCCGCTACCCTGCAGTGGCCAATCTGCGCGACCTTCAGCTCTACAGCCAGCGGCTGGGTGCCGCTGAGCTGGCCGCCATCCTGGTGAACACCCAGCTCACCCGCCTGTGGCTGTGGCAGATCGGCCTGAGTGCCTCCTCAGTGAGAGCAGCCTTTGGCATGCTTGGGCGCCCATTGGCTGCAGCGCTCTTTGCCCCTCCTCCAGCCGTGGCTGCGGCTGGCGGCCCGCAGGCAGCACAGCAGCCCGCCCAGCATCCGGCAGCTGAGCAGGCACCGGTGCCAGCACCCAGCAACGAGGCGGCAGCACTGCCGCAGCTGGCCTCGCTGTTTCTGGGGCACAACCGCAACACTCCAACCGACGGCTGGCTGGCTGCACTGGCGGCCCCCAGTGCCCTCACATATCTGGGCTTGCCTGGAGGTGCGGCAAGCCCCAGCCTGCCTGCGCACCTCAGCAGCTTGACCCGGCTGGCAGCCCTCAATGTTGCCGGCAACGGGCGGTATGAGCGCCTGTTTTGGCAGCCTGCGGCGCAGCACAACGCCAACGCCGCGGCCGCCGGCGGGCAGCAGAACAACGCTGCGGCAGCCGGGGGGCAGCACAACAATGAGGGGGCCATGCAGGACGGAGTGTTCGTTGACAGGCTGCCGCCACCAACCGGCCTGGAGCAGCTCGCCAGCCTGGCGCCCTCCCTCACCTTTCTCGACCTGTCCTGCAACTCGCTGCAAGCGCTGCCCGAGTGCCTACCCGGCCTGACCAACCTGCGGGCCCTGGTGTGTGCTGGAAGGCTGCTGCTGGGTTGGTGCGCCGCTGCTGCCGCTGCTGCTGCCGCCGCCACTGCTGCTGGGTGGATGCGCCGCTGCCTGCCAAGCCGCCGCTGCCGCCGCCGCTGCTGCTAGGCTGATGCGCCGCTGCCTGCCAAGCCACTGCTGCCGCAGCCGCCGCTGCTGCTGAGGCGAAGGCTCTGAACTGCAATCACTCACATCTGCATTGTCCAGATCCACCGCCGCCAATTCCCTTTCCCTGTAGGATCTGCGATACTCAGATGGCCAGCAGCTGTCTGGCGGGCTGGCACTGCTTGGACGCCTGCCACGCTTGGCGTACCTGGTGAGAGCCGCAGGGTGCAGCGAAGGGAGTCAAGTAGGGTGCTTGGCGGCCAACCACTTGACCCCATGCTGGTTTCGTTTGGCGGCGACTTGCCAGCTGTAGCGGCATGCCCACCCCTCTCCTCTCCTCTCCTCTCCTCTCCTCTCCTCTCCTCTCCTCTCCTCTCCGCAGGACCTCTCCTCATGCGGCCTGCCAGCACTGCCGGAAGAGCTGACCGCCCTCTCCTCTGTGCTTACTCACTTGGATGTCAGCCACAACGATCTGCACTGCACCGACAACCTGCACAGCGTGCTGATCGCCCTCCCCCAGCTGCGCTTCTTGTCGCTGGAGCTGAGCGGCGGCATGTTGGGGCCCGATCTGGGTGCTGACCTGGCGCTCAGCTGCACCCAGCTGACCTACCTAAATGTGGAGCCGCTGAGGAGGCTGGCCATGGGGCCCCGCTTCGCCCCATGGGGCACCCCTTGGAAGCAGCTGCTGGAGGCGGTTGCGCTCCGCTGCGCGGCCTCGCCGCCTGGAGCAAGGGAGGCGCCGCCGGAGCAGCCGCCCGGTCTGGCAGAGGTCCAGGGCGAGGCGGCGCAGCAGGACGCTCTCATGATTGCAGAGATGGTGGCTGCCCACAGGGGCTAACCGCCCTTGGGTGGGGGCTGGTAGCGGCCTGCCACAACCATTTTGGCAGCGGTGGAGGCACGCCGCTCGAGCTGTCCAAGCCTTGCAGATGTAATATTGCCTGGCATGCGTGTCTGTAATCACAGCCACATAGTGTCACTGTAAATAATGCCTGGAAACCTGCAAGCCGACCAATGGCACCGCTCTTGAGCACGGCACCTTGTTGAGCGGCAGCCGGCGGCAGCGCACACAGCGGCGGTGCCAAGCCATGCTCCCTTCGCCTTCATCGCGACCCATCGCCGGCCTGCTGGTCTTTATTGTTCTGAACGCGATTGCAGCATCGTTCCAGTCACGCACGCTCTTGACCAGAATGCCGCCGGCTGAGCACGCGACCGCCACCGCTGCAAGTTGCACTGATCAAGACTGTAGATTTTCTCCAACCGACTGCAGCAGCTGCAAAGCAGCGGGAGACGCGGCAGCGAAAAATGGCGACTGGCGTGCAGCCGCAGAGGCCTATTCGGCTGCTCTGGCGCACCTGCCCAGCAGCGGTAACGACCCGCAGTTGCATGGGGCCCTGCTGGCCAACCGCTGCCTGGCGCGACTGCAGATGGGCGAGGCGGCGGCGGCGCTCGCCGACGCTCGCCAGGCCGTCCGCGTGCGGCCGCGCTGGGGCAAGGCCCATCTCCGCTTAGGGCAGGCGCTGCAGGCTTGCGATGACGCTGATGCAGCAGTGGCAGCGTTCCACCGAGCAGCCGAGCTAGACCCAGCTCTGGAGGGTGCCGCCGCCAGCGCAACAGCGTCTGCCGAGCGGGCCGCCTCCCGCCGTCGCTGCTCGCTGGTGCTGCAGGCCAGGGGAGGGCCCCTGTATGACGCAGCCGTGCGGCCACAGGTGCGAACCCACCTAAGCGTGCGCTGGGTTGCTGGCGTTGGTCCGACTACACGACAGGGCTAACCTGCTTCGTGGCGTGGTCCTCTCCCTGGCCTCACCTGTCGGCTTCCCCTCCCTGCCCACTCTTGCTGCAGGCCCTCTCCCTCGGCTCACTGACCACCCAACTGATTGCCACCGGCGGGTCAGACGCCGTCATTCGCCTGTGGTGCAGCCTCACCGGGCGCCTGCTGCAGCAGCTGAGGGGGCACAGCGACCGCGTGACACGGCTGGCCTGGTCGCCGTGCGGCAGCCTGCTGGCTAGCGCTTCCCTTGATGGCACTGTGCGGATGTGGCAGCTGCAGGGCTGTGCTGAGCCTCCTGCTGCGGGCGGCCAGAATGGGCCAGGCAGCCGAGGCGGGGAGCTCGGGCTGATGAGCCCAGCTGAGGGACCTGTGGTCAGCAGCCAGGGCGGCCGCCCTAGCTGCCTGGCTTTCAGCCCAGACAGCGCCCTGCTGGCTGTAGGCACCAGTGAGGGCACTGTCTGGCTGGTGGGTACAGGCACAGCTGCTGCATGTGCAGATGATAGCAGCTCAGAGGGCGCTTCCGACTCAGCCCCCGCTGCCCTGTGGCGCTGCCAAAAGCTGAGCGGGCATGGCGCGCTGGTCTCGGCCGTCTCCTTTTCTCCCTGCGGCCGCCTGCTGGCCTCTGCGTCAGGTGCGCATGTGCTGGTTGCGTGCATGCACAGCAGGCAGGTGCGTGCATGCACAGCAGGCGGCTGCTGTTGGCTGCTGGCTGTCCTGCTGCGCCTGCTGCGCCTGCCGCCGTGTGCATGCACAGCAGGCTGCTGCTGTGGGTTGCTGGCTGTTCTGCTGCTGCGCCTGCGCCTGCCGCGCCTGCTGCTGCTGCTGCTGCCGCCACTGCCGGCCCACCATCTCGATGTAAACATGCAGACCCTACCTGCCTCGCAACAAGGCACTGATGCATGCGTGCGCTCCAACACCTGCCCCCGTTTCTGAACGCAGGCGATGGGCTGTGCAAGCTGTGGGACGTCGCCAGCGGCGGCGAAGTGGCTGAGATCGCAGCCGACTCTGGCCCAGTCAACCACTGCGCCTTTGTGTCACTGCCGCTGCCGCCCGGAGCGCTGCCCCCGAACAGCAGCAGCAGGGGCAGCGGCGGCGACGCCGCGCCTCCTGCCCACCTTGCCGCCGCCGCCCAGAAGCCTTCCTCGCTTCTAATGACCTGCCATATCAAGCAGCAGCGCCTGGTGAGCCTGGCTGTCGAAGCGCCCTTGCCCCACCTGCTGTGGCAGCGTTAGCGTGGCAGCCATGGCCCGTTGCACACCTGCCTGCGGCCCTGCCCTGCTGTGAATGCAATGCCACGGCTGCCTGCTGAGGACCCTGCAGCGTCAGTTCCGCTATGATCACAGCCACCAACATCCTCTCCACCATGTGCCCCCCGCACCACACACCCGATTTCATTGCCACCGCAGGAGGGCCGGGTGCTGCTGTGGGACGCGGTGGGCCGCAAGCACGGCTGGGTTGATGGCAAGATTTGCGGCCCGGTGGCGTCTCTGGACGACTATCGCGGCAAAGTTGTGGCAGCCGAGGGCTGGTGCAGCGGGCAGGTGGACGCTGCGCCGTGCCCCCGTGCCAGCAGTTGCGAGAGCCGCAGCGGCGGCGGCAGCAATGGTGGCGGCAGCAGCCCCAGTGAGCCTGCCGCAAGCTGCGGCGGCGGCAACGCAGGCGCCCTGCTGGCAACCGCCTGCAGCGATGGCACAGTCAAGATGTATGATTTGATGGCTATCGCCCCGCTGGCCGGCAGTGCGATTGAAAACGGCAGCAAGGCAGCCAAGCGTGCCACAGCTCCCCTCTGGGAGCTGGTGATGCCGAGCTGCCCTGGGGCAGGCGGCGGCGGCGGCGTGCCAGCCTGGAGTGCCGCAGCCATGAGCCAAGCTGCGCATGAGCGCAACCGCTTGGCGCTCTCGCCAGATGGCCGCCAGCTGGCGGTTGCTGGGCCCGACCTCCGGCTGCTGATTCTGGATGCAGAGAGCGGGGAGCAGCTGGTGGCGCTGGCTGGGCACTCGGCGGCGGTGCGGGCGCTGCGCTGGCTGGCGCCGGGGCGGCTGCTGTCGGCTGCAGAGGATGGCACAGCACGCATCTGGAATGTGGGCCCCACTGGCCAGGCATGACGAGGTTGCACTGCTTCCTCCCCGTGTTATGTGCTGTATGGTCACCTGTTTGTTCACGTATGTTGCACCCGATCGGCATGTTAATTCGGGCAGTCTTGCATTCGCTACAGTAGTATACATGATGCTGGGGGCAGGCCAGCGATGGGGCAATGGCATGCAGACTGCTCGCAATAGTAGGGAGGGGCGCATGAGCAGAGCCGAGCGGCCCACTGTGGCCAGCAAATGGTGCTCGTGCCGCAGGCGGCGGGGTGGCGCTATTCGCGCAATGTGCGCTTTGATTGGGATGGGATCCGCTGCGGCGGTCAAAAGGTGCAGAGAGGGATGCAGACGGGGGCCGGGTGGGCAGGATTCAATCGACGCAAGTCGTCATGACAGGAGGCTAGTAGTAGTGCGCGCGCGGCGTGGGAAGAGCAATTGCTCGATGGCGCCCGGGTGTCTGTTGTGGAACGGCGGCATGTGTTGGGTGGTGGGTTTGGGGGCTGGGGAATGAGGCAGGAGCAGAAGGGCGAGAGGGGTGGTGGGTGCCATGGGGGCCGCGTCTCTCCACAAAGGCTAGTCAACGTAAGCGCCAGCGAGGCTGGGCTCCAGCAATACAACACACGATGTGCCAGCTCACATGCGTGGCGGGTGGCGGGATCCATCAACTAGCACGGTGCAATCAAAAAGTCCAAAGCAACTATCAACTAGCACGGTACAATGCCCTGAAAGCTACAGACGGGGGAGAGTGGTGGGTGGCAAATGGGTGAGGGTGGCGGGCTGCACGGCTTGTGCAGAGGCTGGGCGAGGGGTCAATAAGAGAGGGAAAGTGAAGCCGAGGGCAGGGGGTGGGCGATGAGTGAGGAGTGTGGGTGGGGTGTGCACCTCGCATGCACAGGGCGCAGAAGGCGCAGCCGGTGCTGGTCTGGCAAAGTGCACATGGCGGGAAGAATGCGGGGCAGGTGGAGCGGCGGCATGAGGCACTTCGAATTCCGGGAGCCCCTGGGGAAAAGAAGATCATCGAGGTGGGAGGCAACCTCTGTGTGCCTACCAATGTTATGAAAAAAGCAGGGCAAAAACATTCCGGTGCTAGGTGTGCAGGGCACCGCGCCAAGTGCATGTGAACACTGCTCACCTGCGCCCAACAGGCAAACAGGCCAGGAAAAAATAATAGAGGCGAGGGATGAAATCGAACAGGGGGTTGCAGCGAGGGGGGGCGGCAGGAAACAGTAGTGCAACATCAAGGTTGCACCCCAAACGTACAACCATTGAGCAGCCGGAAGGGCATGCTAATGGACGGTTTTCATGGAGGAGGCTGCCCCGGTTTGCAGGGGCCAATGGGTGGAGCCAGCAGGGCGTCTGCGTGCACAGCAGCGCAGGTGCACGCCGGGCCGCTGGTCGACGCCCCTGCCACGTCGGCAGGCTTGGCAGCAGGGCCCTCCGCGGTAGACGTAGGCACGCTTGAAGTCGCCATGCCCGCCTTGGCAGGCGGCCGTGCGGCAGCCAGCGGGGTGGCAGGCGCGGCGTTGTGCGGGGGCGGGGCGGAGAATGGCGGCAGCGTGTAGATGGGCACTGCTTCTTCAGGGCAGCACAGCAGCTGAGCGGGGCCCAGAGGAACCAGGTCGGCTGCTGCTGGTGATGGCAGCGAGCGATACATGCCGTTGGCCACCTGGGCAGCGTGGGCGTGGTGGGGGCGTGCGTTGGGTGGGGTGAGGGCGTGCATGGGTGCTGAGGTGAGGCTCTGGGCTGTGGTACCGCTTCATTGAGGGTTGGTGCGTGCAGCAGCACTGTTGTCCACGCAACCACAGCATGCCCAGCGAGTTGCAGCATGCACAGCAGCTCACCAGGAGGCCGCCTCCAAACTGCCCCATTGCAAGCTCACGAGCCACAGACAGGCAGTGGCCCACCAGCTGCAAGGAAGAGTGAGCGGTAACAGCACGACCAATCAGACTGTATTCCACATCTGGGGCTCAGCTCACGGAACACAGTGAGGCAGCGCCCCCAGCTGCGGGAGAGCAGCCACAGCGCGAGGGGAGCGCACGCCAGCGGCACAGCTATGCGCAGCGCTGTAAGTCAGTGGCAAGCACGGAGTGGTGGTTGCAGTAACGGCATGGGGCGCCTGCTTGCGAGAGGCTCAGGGGCAGCAGCAGCAGCGTACCTTGCTTGCAAGCAACCACGCAGCTCAGGGCCACCAACCTGCCCTTATGCGCCCACCTGGTAGGTGAGGGAGGTCTTGCCCAGCAGGCCGCTGGCCATGGGGCCGCTGTCCAGGGCGAGGGTCAGGTCCAGGCGCGCGCCGCCCGGCACGCGGATCTGCGCAGCGTGCACAGCACAGTCGTTTCATTCTTAGTTTCACGCAGATTGGGCCCCCAGCGGGCTGGCGCTCAGCCGTTGAACTAGGCTGGACCAGCTAGCAGAGCGCAGCGGGGGGCAGTCCCGAGCACACCAAAAGGCATGGCGCAGGGCGAGGCTGCAGAGGGCAGCTGCATGGCTGCTGCGCGCCCCGCATGTGCACCCAGCAACCGCTGGCCCGGGCATGCAGCCGCGGGCGGCTCAGAGCAGGCATCAATGTACTCACGTGCTGCATGGCGCGCATCAGGCGTTGCGCAAAGGCGAACAGCGTGGCCTCATGGTTGGCGTCCGGCTCCGCCACATTGGTGGCCAGCAGGAAGCCTTGGGCTCCGCCATTCAGCTTGAAGACCTGGGGGCGGGGACAAGTGAGGGGCAGGGAGCAGGCTCTGAAAGGGCGTTGGACGAGGGGAGCCAGCGGTTCAGAGTACGGAACGGCGCGCACGCTCTGCAACGCCGTGGGTTGAGGGTGCGTCGCCTGTCTGACCGCAAGTCCCACCCTCCTGCCCCTGCTAAGTGTGCAGCGGCCTGCTCTCACCCCGTGCTGCGCCGCCATGCCGTCCAGCACGAGGTAGAAGCGGTGCAGCCAGGCAAACAGGTGCTTCGGCGGCAGGGTGGACAGGGCGCCATCGCTGCGAAACCTGCGTGGGAAGGCGGTTGGGATGCGCAGAGAGGAGAGTCGAAGCAGGTGCAGTTGGGAGGTGCAGAGAAGAGGGGTCGAAGCAGGCAGCAGGTGCGGAAGTGTGGCGATGCCCAGTTGGGCAGCTGGGCAGCTGCAGCGGCGAGGCAGGCTCGCCGCAGCCTGCCCTGCCGCTCACCGGCCGACTAACACAGACGCCCCATCATGGAAGTCCTCATACTGCATAGAGGGGTTTGGAGTGGGAAGGGCCCTCGCTACTCCCGGCTGCCGCCGGCAATGGCAAAGGAGCCAGGCACAAGCAGCAGGCGGTGCTGCTTGGCGCCGCTGCCGCGGCCGCCGGCGGCCGCGGCAGCAGCCCGTGGCTGTGTGGAGGTCATCAGCTGCCACAGCCGATTTGCTAGCTGATTCCCCTGGGCGCATGCCACAGGAACAGAGCTGTGCAGCAGGGGGAGCCAGGCGCGCCGTACGCCTCAACGCCGGGCCTCCGTCCACGCTTACCATGGGTTTGGCAGCATCTGCACGCATAGCGGGACGAGCGCGGCCCGCTAGAGCTTTATTGCGGGCGGAAGGCGAAGTGGTGCGTGCCGCCCTAAACCATGGGCAGGGCCCAGCACGGCTGCAAAGCCTCACAAATTGGGCGCGGAGGATGGAGAGGCCCTGCGGCAGCGATCCACACACCTTGCGGCCGGCCCAGCGGCAGCGGCGCTGGCGTTGGCGCGGCGCGCCGCCAAAACATGAACAGCCCTTGAACGTGCAGAAGCTGCCCTGTTCCCCCTGCCTTGCGGTGCTTTTAATGGTTTCCAGGCAGCCGGGGCCTACTGTGCACTTCTACGCGGCCCTTGCAGAGCCGCATGCGCCCCTGCTCTACCGCGGCCTCTCAGCCTGTGAAATGCAGCAGCCTGGTGCCGGACGCGTGGCTGACCTGCCTGCCGGTTGGCCTTCCCACTGCGTTGCAAGCGCACAGTGCGAGTTGCTGCCATCATGTTACAAAATACGAGTGTCGCCAAAAGTACCAAAGGAAACCAAACCCAGATGGTTTTCGAGGGGGCGCAGATGCATGCAGATGAGTGCAGATGAGTGGGGTGCCACGCGGGCTGCAAAGTGCAGTTCACCGAAAGAGGGGACAGAGCCAACGCCCAAAGGTGGGAGTTGCAGGGGCGCCCAGTTGGCGCGCAATCCTTGGCGTGGGGGCGGTGCAGGGTTCATTGAGGGGCGGGTTGGGGGAGGAGCAGGTTGGAGCTCGATCAAGTGTGGGGAGGGGCCGCCGCACGTGGGGCAGTTCTAGATGGACAGGCGTGTGCGTGGCTGTGCCAGTGGCTTGGGTGCATGTGGGGAGAGTGGGTCGTCTGCTGCTAGGAGTTGGGTCGTTCGTTAGTGGTGTCGGGTAGTTGCTTTGGGGAGGGGTGAGTTCCCGGGGGGGAAATATTGGCACGCGGAGGGCTGGCGGCAGGCACGGTGTGGCTTGCCTGCAGCACGCGGCACCTATTTCGCAGGGGCAGTGCGGGATGCAAGGTGGCACGACCAGGGGGAAGCTGGAAGGTTGGGGGGAAGCAGAGGTCCAGCACGGATGTGTGCTCGGTGCGGCTGCATCAACCAGGAAGAGCAGGAGGCCGAGCTGCGCGGGCGGGAGCAGGACAGGCAGCCCGTGGCGAGCGAAATGTGCGGCCGATCCCAGAGGAGAGATTGGAATCATTTGGTGGGGGAGATTGAATGAAGAGGCCCTTGTGCTGAGATCAGGGACAGTGAGGTGCATGTGTGGGGTGGCGTTGTTTCGGAATGGCTTGGATTGGCGGGGCATTGTGGGAAGAGAAAATTCTGCCTAGGAATACTGTGGAAAAGAATTGCGAGGGCAGGGTGCAGTCTACAGCTGTGGGCGCACTTCGGCAGTGCGCATGCAACACAAAGAAGAATGGTTGTGGGGACGATGCCAAAAGCGGGTGCCTAAGCTAGCGGGGCGACGGAGCCGCAACTGAGGGGCACATGGAGCTACGTTGGGTGGTGGGGGGTGGACAAAGTCTGGGTGTGCAGAGCAGCAAGACACCCATCAATCAAGACAACCAGCAATCGGAGGATCTTCTCAAAGCATCGAATGCCCCTGGGGCTCATTCAGGCGAACGGCCATTCATTGGGTCCAAAACAATCAGAAGCTGCGGCCGGTGGCGCCGTCGGCTGATCGTTGCTGCGCAAGCGGTGCGGCCGGACGCCGCAGGAAGCATGGCTTCCTGCAGCCTGCCACGGGCTGGCTGCGCACCAGCGGCTCGGCGCGGCGACAGCTTAGAAGGTCGCCAGGGCGGGGCTGGCACCGCCGGCGGCGCTGTCACCGCCCTCGCTGCCGCCAAGGGACAGCGCAGCGAGGCGGTTGCCCACCTCTGATGCCAGGGGGGTGGGGGCGCCCAGCGTGCTCTCGGCAGTCACTGCTGCCTGATTGGGCAGCAGCACGGGCAGTGCCGGCGGGGCAGGCACCGCGCTGTCCAGCGCCAGTCCGCTCAGGTGGGGCAGGGTGTACAGCCGCACTGCCTCCTCAGGAGAGCAGCGCAGCTGCACGCTGCCCAGAGGGACGAGGGCGGCCGCCGCCGCAGGCGGCAGCGCGTCGCGCATGCCGTCGGCCACCTGCAGGGCAGGGGGTTGACGCGTGAAACCGTGTGGGTTAGGTCGGAGGCGTGCGTGGCCACATGGCTGAACAACAAGCAGGCGTGGTGGCAAGCGCCACCCCTCGGCTGCCCTAGGAGCCGCGGCTGCTTCCGCCCGCTTTGCAGCCATGGCTTCCTGGCCGGTTGCTCGCTGCAGGTATGAACTATGGTTCGCTCACCAGGACAGGCACGTGGGATTGGCGCTGGGCAAGCTCCTCAGCCACAGCCACACTGCGGCCCACCAGCTGCAGGGCGGGATGCGTTATGCACACTGCTGTGAGGCAAGGTGAGCATGCAAGGTGACCAGGCGGCTCTCGCTAAAGGGTGCAGCGGTCGGGCAAGGCCTGCTCAACAGGCGGGGCGACAGACGTCTGCTGTGGCTGCACCCAACATGGCTGCCGGCGCAGGGTTGGGTCCCCCATCTGCAGCAAGCAGCCAGCGCGTGTACACCCGTCAAGTTTAGTGCCCACCTGGTAGGTGAGGGAGGTCTTGCCCAGCAGGCCGCTGGCCATGGGGCCGCTGTCCAGGGCGAGGGTCAGGTCCAGGCGCGCGCCGCCCGGCACGCGGATCTGCGCAGCGCGCACAGCACAGCGCAAAGGCAGCTTTGTGAGGTCCACGGCTTTGCGTGGTTTAGGTGCGGCAGCAAGATGCAGCGGTTACGCTGCCCTGACACCTGACACCTGAGCAGCATCGGCACCAGCACAAGCAGCCGCCTGCGTCTGTTGCATTTGGTCCGACTCACGTGCTCCGCCTTGGCCATCAGCTGCAGCGCGCACGCCAGCAGCGTGGCTGCATGGTTGGCGTCCGGCTCCGCCACGTTGGTGGCCAGCGTGAACCCTTGCGCTCCGCCGTGCAGCTTGTAGACCTGGCGAAGAGTTTGGGGCCAGACAGCAGGCACAGTGGGGTGAGTCGGTTCGGGGTGGGCTAGTGCGGTACAGAGGAACAGCCGGTACGCAGCGGAGGCAGGCCCCGGCCGCCAACACGCCGCCAGTGCCATCCCCACCCGGCCTGCCTCACCTTGTGATGGGTCGCCAGATCGTCCAGGATCAGGTAGAAGCGGTGCAGCCAGGCGAACTGGGACTTGGGGGACTGGGCGGACAGGGCACCATCATTGGCGAACCTGCGAGTGCACCAGGGGCCCCACGTGGGAAGCGGTGGGTCGGTGACGCGACGGCATCATCCACGCACGCCGCAGGCAACTTGCAGGAAGCATGTGGGTGCAGCAGCGAGCGGTGCTGCAGCAGCCTCAGCAGTGCGGTGGCGCAAGCGGCAACTCTTGGGTAGGGCAAGCTTCGGCAGGCGGCGTGGCGGCGGTTCCTGCGCCCACTGCTCACCTGCCCACGAGCACCGACGCCTCATCATGGAAGTCCTGGTACTGCGGGGCATGCGACAGGGCAGGGGGAGGTCGTGAGGGGCTGAAGGAAGGGCTGCAAGGCGGGAGGGCGGGAGCCGGGCGTGAGGCCCGCGCAGCGGCTCACCAGCGGCGCTTTCACTGGCGCGACCATGGAAGTTTCGAATACGGGGGGCCAAGGGCGCGGGAGGCCGAGCGGTCAGCTCTTCTGCTGTGCCGCCTGGGGTCGGTCAGAGGTGGTGGGCACGTCTTACTTGTGCTACAGAGAGTTTGGAACGAATGGAGAAGCGGGCGGGAGGGCGTGAGACCACCCTTTAGAGGTGCAGCCGGCTCGTGAATGGACCTTGAACTGCCCGTGATCGTTATGCCAGTTAGATTTTTCCGAGATTTGGCAACCTGGGTGGTTGAATGGTTGGGCCGGACCGGCCAGCGGGCGCCTCGGCGTGCCCCACAGAGGGCGGAGGGTCTCCCGCCCTCCCGCGGGTCCCGCCTGGGTCTGTGTCAACCACCGACAGCTGTGTCGCCCAGCACAACAAGCCGCTGGCAGGGTCTCACACATTGAGCAGCCCGCTGTGATGGAATAACCAGGGCGCAACAAAAGAAGAAGACATCATCCAGTACAGTATGGCATACGCGTACGAAAGCTACAAAGCATGAGCGGCGATCCGCCGTATTTTTGTGACAGCAGCAGGCAAGCGGTGCCAATCAGCTGCCGCCTGCTGAGCCGCCGTCTGGCCAAGAGCTGGGGCGGCTGCAGCACCGGCTTGACACGATGGGAGTTGGACCGTCACAGCCCTGGTCCCGGTGCATAAGCGCCTCCTCAGTCATCAAACTTGATGTGCATGCCCGAGGGCTGCGGCACACCTGCACACGGCAAGGGCAGCCATGGCGGAACAGAGGGGCCAAAATGACGTCACAGGCCGCAGGAGCGTAGCGCTGTGCTGCACAGGGTAAGCTGAATGCACCCATGGATGGCCAGGCCGCCAGCCCACTCTCACCGCGCAGGTACACGCGCTGGCGGGGGCTTACTGCCTCCACCTCGCCCTCCTCATCAAACCTGCAAACAGATTGCAAGGGAAAGGGGATCGGAACACACACCGCTGCCAGCAAGCACAGCTCTAAGCGCCCACGCGATGTGTGCTGATGCAGAACACGACAGCGCCTGTTGTGCGGCGCAACCAACCATCGACGGTGCAGCAGCAGGCGCACCGGATGTGGGTGCCCGCCGGCGTGGGCAGGCCGCGCAGCAGCTTGTTGCCGCCCTCCAGGCTGAGCCCGCCCAGCTCCTCGGCCAGGTCGTCGCCGCTCGGCTGCAACAGAGGGAAGTGGGGATGGCAGGCAGGCCGGCAGCTTCAACAATTTGGAAATGTGCTCCCCGGCCACGTCCTGCAAACAGCAGCCAACCGCCGGCCAACAACCCCCGATGCAAACGCCTGGTAGCAAACACGCACCGTGCCGATGTACTGGCCATCCCCCTCCTCGTCCTCATCCTCCGCAAACAGGTGGGGGGCCGCGCCCTGCTTGGCTGCCAGGCGGTCCGCCACCTCGCGCTTCAGCTGGCGCAGGGAGCTGCAGACGCGGGTGGAACGGGCAGGACGTGCAGGCACTTTGAGAGTAGCTTGGCAGCATGTCATCCGGGGAGGCGTACAGCATGCCGAGGCGACGCCGCAATGCCACACTTCAAACAGGAGCACAGCCCGAGGTTGCAGCATGCAAGTCCCACGGGGCAGGGCTGCGCACCGGGGGTCGTATGTGCCAGGACTGGGCATCACCACCTTGGAGCCGATGCGGGGCTGGCCCTGGGCTGCCGCCTCGGCCGCCTCAGGCGCAGGTGCCGCCGCTGGGGAGGGCTGCGCCAGCTGTGAGGGGGCAGGCGCAGCTGCCGCCAGCGGGGGTGCCGGGGAGGCGGCTGCGCTGGGGGCCAGGTACAGCACCGCAGGCGACAGGCCGGGGGCAGTGGAGGGGGCGGGCGAAGGCTGCACAGCCGGCGCGGGCGAGGGTGTGGGTGCTGGAGAAGGCGCTGCTGCTGCTGCTGTGGGCGCCTCACCCTCGGCACCCTCCTCAACCTGCATGATGTAATCCTGCGCAATGCAGAGTACAGAACAACATGGGCCAGGTCTGCGGTGCGGTCGCTGTGCACGTTGGCGCTGGCCGACCACCTTGGCGCCGGCAGTGCCCCAGCCAGACCGCCCCGACTGCCACATTGCACCAAGCGCGCTCTTTACGTGCGGCCCCAACAGCAGCTCATTTCAACCGTCTGGCTCAGCCAAGGCCCGAACCTGCTGCTCCTCCTCCAGCACCACCTGCCGCGCCGGCGTCAGAGGGTGTGCCTTGGCTGCGGTGCGGATCAGCATGCCGGGCGTGGCACCCGCCGCGGCCGCAGCAGCGAGCATGTCGCCGCGGTCTGCGAGGGTTTCGAATCGATAACCGCTGATGATCGGGCATGCTGCTCCCGCTTGGCGCCAAGCAACCAGCACGCAGCAAGGCCACCCCTGCTCGCGGCACAGGGAGCAACACGAGCCAAGGCTGCTCACCCGTGGAGCCGGGCGGGGTGCCCATCATCTCCTCCAGGGTCAGCTCCTGCTGAAAGGCGGCTTTCAGGCCCACTGCGCCAAAACAGCGTGTTGCAGCACAGCACAGGTCAGCCATGTAGCAAACCAGGCAGTTGGCAGGCTAGGATTGCAGGCTTGTCGGCTGTGCAGATGCGAAGCTGTTGGGCAGACACTGTGCAAACAGCACCAACTGCCAGCCGAGCTGCCGCTCACCCTCGGGCGCGGGGCTGGACATGGCGTCATCAGCCATCTGAGTGTCCGCGGCGCCGATGGCAGCGCCGATGGACACGCAGGGGCCGGCAGACACGTCCGCCACGGGCGGCACCAGGGCAGGGGAGTTGCCCTCCTCCTGCAGGGTGTGTGGAGAGCAGACCACACCATTAGTGCAGTGCAGTTTGCCGCAGGCGGCAGGGGGCTGTGCATCCCTGCTCTAAACTGCAACCGGGCGTAGCCCCCAAGCAAACTAAGCAGCCCACAGCGAGCGCCGCTGCAGCACCCACTTGTTTCAGCGGGGAGCCAAATCCGCAGAACATATGCTCGCCGCCCAGGCCGGCGGCGAGGGCCGGCGAGGCTGCGGCCGAGGGGCTGGCGCAGCCCAGCGCCTGCAAAACGCAGACGAGACATTATGCAGGCATGTCGTTTTCCCTTCAGCTGCGGCAGCATGCACCATTTATTCACACGTGCATGTGAACCAGAGGGTGCTGGCCGCCGCTGAGATGATGCATGTGCCACGCGACAGGCAGCTTACCTCCACTGCAGCGGCCAGCGCATCCGCCACCTTGGCCTGGTGGTCGCCGTGCACGCCGGCCAGTGGGGTGGCAGCAGGGGTGGCCGCCTGCATGCGGGCAGCATGGCATTTGGTTGGATGGGCTGGGTGGACCACAACGGTTCACCAAGGAACTGTGCTGCTGAATGGCGCGCTCTGAAGACAAACTGAGCCTGGCGCCCAAGCACAAGCATGCAGGTGAATGCAAAGCGGCAGCCAGGCAGCCCTACCACCCACCTGGAGCTGGAATGCCAGCGGCGGCGAGGGGCTGAGCGGCGGCAGGCTGGACAGGCCCAGGCCGGTGGGGGTGGCACCCGGCACCGCGGGAGCCGGCGAGGTGGGTGCAGTGGCAGGGGTGGCCGGCGGCTCCTCCACCGCCTGCTCCTCACCGGCCATTGCTGGGCTGGCGGGCACGGGAGGCTCCTCAGCGGCGGCAGCAGCAGGCGCCGGGCTGGCGGGCGCAGCAGCCTCCTCTGCTGCCTCAGGCTCAGCAGCCGGCTCGGCGGCGGGCTCTGCCGTGGCGGGAACTGCTGCTTGCTGCGCGGCCGCCGGCGCATCACGCGCGGTCAGGGGCGGCTGCGCGGGGCTGCCGGTCTGCGGGGGGCACCAGGGAGTGGGTGCGGCGGCACGTGCGGTCAGTCCTTGCAGCGGGTTGGGTGTGCCCACATGCAGTGCAGCACCGCCCGCTCATGTCCCTATCCAGTGCCACCCGCCTGCTGCTCGTTGGTGACGTCAAACAGGACCACGGGTGCCACGCCGCCCTCGGTCTCAGCGGGAGCGCCAGCCGCCGCTACTGCGCGCCGCCGGGTGGTGCGCGTGGTGGCGGACGTCTTGCTGGGCAGCGCCGCCAGTGCGGCTGCAGAGCATCAGGTGGGAGAGAACCGTGGTGAGCCAGGCAGAATGGGGACTGCCCCTGGAACAGGGAGAGGCAAGGGTGGCCAGCTTGCGGCAGCTGTCTGCGGCTGGCGGCCTGCCGCCTCGCGGCTGACGGCGGTTCGGCGACCGTCGGTGCACGGCCCTGGCGGCCCGCGCTCACGCGTCTGGCCCGTGGCCGCCAGCGTCCTGGCCCGCGAGCGGGTCATCCGCTCGGTGGTGGGCTGCATAGCGACTCAAACTGCGCGTGGGCCGGCCCTGGAAGGCTGCTGGAAGCTGGGGGCGGCGGCCGGGTGGTGCCGAGCGCGGGTGAATGAGGCCCGGTGCGCCGGCATGCTCGAATTTGAGGCCGGCCGGCCGCCGCGCTGCGCCGCCGCTGCGCCTCAGACCTGCCTGGTCAGGGCCTGCCGCAGCCCCCCTTCTATTCAGCACGGGACCTGATCGCGCTGCTGTTCATTCACGGCAGCTTGAGAGCGCCCAGAAAGGCCCCCTGCGGCCGGGCCCACTCAAGTTGGCTCGCTGGAGCGCGGCAGCCATGCAGCAAGCTTTGGTGCGCACTCCACTGGGGATGTACACACCGTGCCGATGCCTCGCCTCACTCCATCGCCGCTGCCGCTGCCGCCAGCAAGCTTGCCGCCTGCCGCTCCCTCCCACCGCTGCCCCACCCCCTGCTGCACCCTCTGCAGGCGGCCTGACGGCTCCCATGGACATGTCCCTGCGTTTGGTGGAGGTGCACCGTAGCACAGATGGCGGCTGGGAGCTGGTGCGCGGCGGGCTCAAGCCAGCATGCGCAGCTGCCGCCGCCGCCGCCACCCCTGCCACCGGCGCTCTGCCCGTGCCGCCAGCAGACCCAGGGCAGCCGCCACGCTTCCGCCCGCTGGCCGCCCTCTTCGCCGAGTGCCTGCAGCAGGACTCGCAGATGAATGCAGCCTTTGCAGGTGGGTGCCTGGCCACTGTGGGCGGTGGTGCATTTCACCGCCCCATACGTGTGCACCTCGCGCGTCTGCTCACCAGCCCCACCACTCACCGCGCCAGCGCCTCGCCCCCTCCCACTGCAGTGGCGCATGCAGACACTGAGCCTCTGTCGCCAGCAGGCGTGGTGTGCGCCCCGCTGGACATCAGCCCGCCGGCAGCTGCGGCGGGCCCAGGGGCCGATGCCCTGCACCCACCCGCCGGCCAAGCTGTGCTGCAGCCCGCCTTGGAGCTGGCAGCAGCTGTCTCCCCGGACGCGGCGGCAGTGGGGCGGCAAGTTGCCGCCGCAGCTGCAGCGCCCCTGCTGGCCGGCACAGAGACACAGGAGGACTTCCCCCTCAGCTCCCAGCTGCAGCGGGCCTCCCCACCGCGCCTGCTGCCTCAGCACCCGCACCAGCAGCACCAGCAGCCGGCTGGGCAGCTGCAGCCGCCGCCTCAGCAGCTGGCGCAGCAGGAGCCGCAGCCGCCGTCTCAGAGGCAGCAGGTGCCAGCCACGCCCAGCAGCCAGCAGCAGCCCGGCAGCCCGGCAGCGGAAGCGCGAGCGGGGCAGGAGGACAGCCAGCTGCAGCTGGGCGTGCAGGCGGTAGCAGCCACAGAGGAGAACGAGGCTCTGGCTGCACCTCCCCTCGCTGCCGCTGGCGACGTGCTGCTACAGTCGGTAGCCCCATCGCCTGTCACCGCACCGCCTGACGCCAACGAGGCAGAAACGCCGCTGCTGTCGCCGCCATCAGCAGGCGGCCAGGCAGCGTCAGCCTCCCGGCAGGTGGGAGAGCCCGACTTGCAGCCCCAGCAGCTTCTCTTTGTACCAGAGACGGCGGCAGCCGTCCTGCCGCCCGGGCCAGCCCAGCAGCAGCAGCAGCAGGGGCAGCCTGCATTTGTGCCAGAGACAGCGGCAGATGTGCTGCCGCCTCAGCACCCACACGCCAGCTGTGTGCCCGAGACGGCAGTTGACGCACTGCACCTGCACCGACTGCAGTTTGTGCCAGACACGGTGGCAGAAGAGCTGCCTGGGGCGATAGCCGGCCCAGTAGCTCAGCAGGCACCCTCCGGCCAGCTGCCGGACATGCTGCCAGCCACAGCGGTCGACTTGCCAGAGGGCGGCACAGCTGTGGCGGGTCCAGCGGCCGCGCCCGGCAGCATGCTACCCGCCGCACAGGCTGGTACAGCGACAGCAGCGGCAGCAGCGGCAGCCGCTCCACTGGCAGTTGTGGAGGCCACTGCTGTGGATGACCTGGCGGCTGCGCTGGCTGGAGGCATGCCCGGCTGCATGCTTGCTTCAGCAGCAGCTGCAGCAGCACTGCGCGCAGGGGAGGCATCAGAGCAGCTGGTTCACATGGTGCCAGAGACCGCTGTAGAGGACTGCGCCTGCCCAGCAGCAGCAGCAGCAACAGCAACAGCAGCAGCAGCAGCAGCGCCAGCCGTAACGGTGGCAGCAATTGCGGCTCAGCGGCCTCCCCAGCCGCCAGCGCCGCCGGCCGCCCAGGCGCAGCCTGTGCTGCCACCCCAGCAGCAGCCCAGCAGCTTTGGAGGGCTGGGAGACTTTGATGTTGCGATTGAGGCACCCGCTGGGGCCACTACTGCTGTCCAAGGTCAGGAGTTCAGGGGGACGTCTGCAGGGCGTGCATTCCACATGTTGCCTAAGAAGCACACCTGGCTGTTTGTGCTTTCCCGCCAGGCAGCCTGCCAGCCTTGCGCAGTACGTTTTGGCCTCCAACATATCTACTGCTCAACCGGCCCCACTCCCATCAACCTGCCCCCCTCCCATCAACCGCCTTTGTGCAGACCCCCTGGCCAGCGGCGGCTTTGATTACGAACTGTCACAGCCCTCGCCCTCGCCTGAACGCCGCCCGCCGGCCCCCGCGTCAGCTGCATGGCACCATCCAGGTGAGCTGGTCGGGCACACAGCACGAGCCTGGCTGAGGGTGGTGTTCGGGTTGGCAGCCTTTCACAGTTTTTGTTTTTTTTGCCGCGCTTCCACATAGCTTGCACATAAAGCTGATTTACTAACAGCCGGTATTCCCTCCCTGTCTGGACCAGCAGGTGCTGTGCACCAGCCCGGGCCACCGCCGCCGCAAGCGCAGCAGCCTGTCTGGGCCGGCCGGTCACAGCAGTACCAGCAGCTGCAGCAGCACCCGCCTGCCTACATGCCACCACATCAGCCACAGCACCAGCAGCAGCGGTTGGGGCCGCCACCCAGCCACTTTCAGCAGCAGGGCCCTCCCCTCCCTCACCAGCCGGCTGCCCAGCATGGCCCGCCAGCGGTCCCGCCATTTTACTACCAGCAGCCGACGGCTCAGCGCCCAGACGGGCCATGGCAGCACCCAGCGCAGCAGCAGCCGCCTGGCGGCCGGCCAGGCCATTATGCCCAGCAGCAGTGGCAGCAGGCGGGTGCTCAGCGCCAGGCCATGCCGGCTCATCAGCAGCTGCCACGCCAGCCGCCGTCAGCAGCGCCGCCGTCTGGGCCTGGCCCAGCCGCAGCCGCAGCAGCGCCAGCGCCCCTGCTGCCGGCGGGCGCTACCGTGGCCCAGCCGACCCGCGCACCAGTAGCGGTAGCGCAAGGGCGGCTGGCGCAGCAGCAGCAGCAGCAGCAGCAGCAGCAGCAGCAGCAGCAGCAGCAGCAGCAGGCGGAGCAGCCACGCCGGCGGGTGTCCTTGTTAGAGCGTGACCCCGGCAGCTTCAAGCCAGTGCGACCAGCCGGAGCTGGCAGCAGCGCCACCACACGCGCTGCCGCTGCCCGCCCTGCCGCAGCAGGTGGCGGCGCCTCTGGCCGGCCGGCTGCAGCTGAGACAGCCGAGGCCAAGCG